>CM067476.1:6171556-6205742 GCA_034552555.1 Semaprochilodus insignis | reverse complement strand
AGAGAGAGAGAGGGCAGCATGAATGTTCACTCCAGAGCTACTGCAGAGTTTTAACTGCTGCATTTATTTGTGCATACAGGTATGTAGTTTCCCCAGTGCAGTTTTGTTCATTGTTCATAGCCTTTAGCATTTAACACACTGAAGCACGGTTGCATTAATACAGATTCTTAATATTTGTATGTGTATCGAAACGGATTTATATGTTTTTATGAAAATGCAAATGCACAGTTTATAATTGTTGCAGTCTGCGAAATGCAAACTGAGAGAAGGGGGCTGATGACCCGTGTGTGTAAGAGAGAGAGAGAGGGCAGCATGAATGTTCACTCCAGAGCTACTGCAGAGTTTTAACTGCTGCATTTATTTGTGCATACAGACAACACCAGCCAAATTAAAGAAGCAACCAGCAGTTGTCGTGGTCCGAGTCCTTCCTTCACGCATCCCATCGCAGAACTCACAGAACACAACGCAGATAACTAACCTGTTAACGGGTGTACGGTTGTTCAGCGCTAACAACGTTGAAGCACACATCACACCCGTTACACCTACACACCTCGACATGTTCCGTTTTAAAGGCCGTCCACGCCTCACACGCTCCTCATTTCTGTCGCGTGGTCGACCAATTGGAACCAAGCCTAATGAATCCCCCTGCAAGGTTAATTTGCTCCGTAATGGCATTAAATGAGTATATAGAAACACTTTCTCTTCTAAATACCAATTCATTACATGTGCGGTTATTAAGCGCGAGCAGTATGAAATTACAGCCGTGGTCTTCACACTGGGCCTCATTAGGCCTCCGCTTTTATATGCGGCGTGCTGGCGCGGGCCTATCGGGCAGAGAGGGGGCGGGGCTTTTTACTGCTGAATATCCATAATCATTCTTCTGTCCCTAACCTTTCCGCCAACCCCTCATATTTTCATCATTTCAGCCCACGTTCACGGCACATTCACGGCTCTCCGTGGCGCACTTAGTCAAGGTCTTGGAATCGGACGAGCCATTTAAGCCGCAGAATTAAATTATTAAAGAGGGGCGAGGGATGGAAGTGCTCCGTGGGAATAAATGAACCTGCTGAATGAAAAGAGTTCGGAGACACCTTCCTGAATATATTCGTTATTTCAGTCCAGTCATTTGTAAGCCTCCTTTCTGTTCTGAGTGGAGGAGCATGTAGCTGGATTACTCCATCACATGATTTCCCTTTTAAGACGGGAGATCTTTTTTGATGTTTGAATGGGTATGATTGTAATGTTAGTTTATGATTTGAAAAATGATTTACCTTTCCCGCCATACCTTTTCAACAAACACAAGCACAAGATCTTACCTTATTCACCCTGCATTACACCGGTTTACCCTATGCCTATTTACCCCACTGCACCCTTTTACTCTGATGTATGTATTTGCCATAAACCTATTTACACGTCCACACCTACTTACACTACTAAACCTATTTATACCGCTAAACATATTTACATCTCTAACCTAATAAAACCTCGAAACCCATTTACACCTTTAAACCTTTTTACATCTCTAAATCTTTTTACACCTCTAAACCTATTTACACCACCAAACCTATTTACACTACTAAACCTATTTACACCTTTAAACCTATTTACACCTCTAAACCTATTTACAGCACTAAACCTATTTACACTACTAAACCTATTTACGCCTCTAAACCTATTCACACTGCTAAACCTATTTACAGTACTAAACCTATTTACAACTCTAACCTAATAAAATCACTAAACCCATGTACACCTTTAAACCTATTTACGCCTCTAAACCTATTGACACTGCTAAACCTATTTATACCACTATACCTATTTACACCTCTAACTAATACAACCACTAAACCTATTTACACCTTTAAACCTATTTACACTATTAAACCCATTTGTACCTCTAAACATGTTTACACCTCTGAACCTATTTATATCTAATCATATTTACATAATTCAACATGTTTAAACCACTAATTCTATTTACACTTCTAAACCTATTTACACCTCTAAACCTATTTACACTGCTAAACCTATTTACACCTCGAAAACTTTTTACGTCTTTAAAACTATTTACCCTACTTATTTATCCTGCTCCTAAAAATATTTATCCTGGTTAATTTATTTACCCGGCCAAACACATTTATCCTGCTCCTACATCAGTTTACCCAGCTAAACCTATTTATCTTGCTTCTAAATCCATTTATCCTGCTCATAAACCTACTTATCCTGCTAAACCTGTTTCCTCACCAAGCCTATTTATTATGCTTAACATATATGTTCTGCTCATAAACTACTAAAGGGAGAGGAAAATATGCTGCATGATAATTGGGAAACTGTTAAAGTCATATAATTTCATCTTTTAAATTAAACAAATTGTTCTTTTTTATATAATATTAAGCCTTTCGTGTGTCTGTATGGATGTGCGTGGGTGTAGTCTGCATGTGTGTGTGCGTATGTGTGTGCATGCTGGTGCTCCATGCTTGATTAGCAGTGTTGAGTGTTGTGGTCTGAGGCCCAGTAATTACATTCTCTTCTCATTGGTCACCCTTGTCTGCCGATTCTAATGGATCATAGATTCTTCTTTATAATGCTTCCCTTTTATAGAGGCAATTAAACAATTGTGATAAAATGTGCAATTAATTGCAGACATAATTAATATTAGACTTGATGGTCATCAGTGCATTTGCAAGATGTGTGCTCAGTAATTATTTCTTCGGACACGCACATACGTGCAAGCACACGCACACAGCGACTGCTAAAACTAAGATTGCCCAACATTTCATTTAACTTTAGTTTAAAATCCAATTTGCAAATGAAGATATTAACAACACCTAAGAGTTGTGCCATTAAACTGACATTCTTGTGTGAGTTACAACATTTCTGGGATGTATATATATATATACCACCCTTTGGAAAAATATACACACACACACACATATATATATATATATATATATATATATATATATATATACATACCAACATATATTACACTGACATACCAAAAGTCATGGGATAGCAGTATGTATATTGATTATGAAGTGGTGTCCCCCAGGGGACAGCTTGGGAACAGCCACACCTGTATAAGTATATTGGGAGTGAGGTTGAACACTGTCCAACATGCTCATAGCAATGCAATGTAAGTTTGAACAAGGCATGATAGTGGGTTCCAGACCAATGGGACATTTCATTTCCAAAGTTGTGAGGACATTTAACATTTCTAAATCCACAGTGTCACGTGTGTAGCGGGAATTTCCTCATAGAAGGATTTATCATCCACAGTGGATAGTGCAGTGGCCACCAACGGGTGCTTAATGATCGTGACCAGCGGTGTCTGACTAGAACTGTCCTAGTCAGCTTTCTGTTCACTGGCTTCTTGTTCGAATTTGCCTGTAACACCTTAAGTGCTAGAGCAGTTACATTCTTGTGCCTGCTTCACTGTTTAAAATGGAACAGGAAAACTGAGGAATAAGAATCTATTCCTCTATAAGGGGAGTACTGTATTTATTGTAGGTAGTCTGTGGGCATGCACCGGTTGTTAAAATAGTAGTTACAAACAACACCACTGACACTTAAATCAGGGTTAACAGTTACACCAAAGACAGCCAAACGGAAAGAACCAAACATGCCATCCTTTGCATTAGCAGCAATCACTGCTGTTGTTTCGTGGTGTTTCATCGGACCTGTTCAGAGTGGCTAACCTATGTTAAGTAGCCAACCTTAACATCCTGCGGAGTTGATGTTTATTGCTAGGTTCATCCATGGGGCAATATAAAAATCCCAAATGATAGTCATTATGGAGCACCTGGGTACCAAGGTTGACACAACCACTAACAAAAATTTTAGCCTCAGTACTTTGTATGCTTTTATTTGTTTTCTTGAGTAGAAGGATGTCTGGAGGAAAAGGTAGCAGTTTATATCTACTGCCTCGATAAACCTTTCTATTCTTATCTTTCTATACCTAAAACTTTCTACAGCTAAACTTTCAATTCTTTTGAAAAATTGCTTCTTAGAACATAAAGATTGTGTCCAACATGTTGTGATAATCTGTTTGTATCTTTCGTAATATCGTCCAACTACTACCAGTCACCTCCTTCTCCCCCATTCTACTAATCGCCTTCCTGCCCTCCATCTGGATTTTGCACATCATCTGTATCACGTGACTACAAACAACCTATAGAACTCTGACACTGTGCATTACTTTGTTGTCACTGACAAGCCTAGGCTGTTTTCCTCTATGGGACATATGAATGGCATTTTCAAAAATTGCAGGTATTGCACACTGCTACAAACAAAGCTGTTCTAAAACCAACACGTTTTGTCCTAAGCTCACCCCCCATAGTGTCACTGGAGCCTTTGAATTATGTTATTAGAGCTGACATAAGAATAATGCTACATACATGATATAAGCAAGCTAACACTTCTGCACAATGAAATGAAATTATATTGAGAATAAGGCAATTACTATACTTTAACACTGTTATGTACCAGTACCAGCTTTTCAAACTTTTTCAAACTGTAGGCCGCTACTGCCACAACAACTTAACTACCACGTTTAATAAACTAAGATAGTTTGTGTGGGGTATTTTGGTGAGGTTGCCAGTTTTATGGTGTTAGTTCATTTAGGATTCAGAGACATTCTGTGGAAAATAAGCACTTTTTTAAAAAATGCTATTAATTTTTGCAGTAGAGATAAACAGCTGGAGTTCCTAATATGGGCATACCACCGACTAGAACACAATGTCCACTCTAGGCTCTAGATATTGAAGTACATAGTATATAGTTTAAGAATACAGTGTATGATTTCCAATTTCAGACACAAGGTAAGTTTCAGCAAAGAAACCATTATACTCCTAAGTTTTCTGTGTAGTCGATGAGGAATTTGGTCAGTGCTCTTATCGAGCCCACTTGACTTTTCAACTTTCTAACACACGTACACAATGAACACCATATTCCCTTCCTTCCTCCCTCTCTCTCACACACACATACACCACTGACACACACACTGACCTCACAATTCAGCGCGGTAACTGAATTCAAATTGTATGCTAATTCCAGATTTGCATATGCAGTATCTGCTTCCGCTCATTATCATTCAGTGGTCATTCTGCATAAGAGTCCTACAGTACAATTATCTCACAGAAACAAAGCAGCCATTCCCTTTGTCCAAGTCAAACAGGGACATCTTTAGAAACGACACTGTCTGCTCTACTGTAAATTAACCTTTAAAGAGAAAGACGGAGAGGAAATCTTTAAATCTCCTCTAAACGGGTTGGGAGAAGTGGGGGCGGGAGTGGGGGGCTGGGCTGGTGAACGTTCAGAGGCTAAGTATTGTCAGTGTTTGATGAGAATTTAGCAATTCAGATTCTTTGTTTACTAATAAGTATGCACAATAACAAAAGTCCTTTTAAAGGACACTTTTTTATGCTAATTTTCGGTGCTCACAATTATATTTTTGAGGTCTACTAGAATTGCTTTACACTCTTCAGTTTTACCAAAACACAGTATTTTCTCATACTGTAACACTCTGTTAGAGCTCCTGTTTTTTTTAAGCCCCGCCTTCTGATGAACCCAGTGTGCTCTAATTGGTTAGCTCATGTTCTGATTGGTCAGGCACCAGAACAGTTGAAAGCAGCAGCAGCATCCTGCCCCCACAGGCAATCAATAAGGATTGCATTATGAGATGATGTCACAGCATAACAGAATTTGCTGGAATGTCAACAAGTTGTTCCAGTCAGTTGAGAAAAGTGGTTTGTGTAGAAGAGAGTTTCTCTCTCTGGTGTGAACTCTGGGCTTTATAACTTTGCAGACCTTTTACATGTACAGAAAGCTACAACACACAAAAGGAAAGGGTAAAAACAGAAACTTTGCCAACTTTGAAGTCATACGGGTCTACGCAGTGGCAAACATCCCAGTCTACAGGAAATTCTCCTCAGAATTGTGCCAGGGAAGGGATCTACCAAATTTGGCCCAACTGAGCAATTCTTGTGGCTGAATTCAATGGCTGAACATTGGTGTGGCCTACATCCAGAAACTCGTCCAGTCCATGCCAAATCAGATCACACCTGTTATCTGTGCTTTTGGAGGTATTACACACTATTAGGTATGTTTCAGTCACAGATGACTATTTTTTTGACCAGGGAGCTTATAATGTAGGTATTCTGTGCTAACGACAGGCTTGTGGTCCATTAGATAATGCTGACAAACACACCATCACCTTGTGCTTTACATCGTGTTGGATTCGACATCACAATTGACCATGCAAGACTCTGTATTTTTGTCTAAGGCAATAGACATAAATTTCCCATATATGTTAGCTACATTAGCCTCATAGCCCCAGTGGAAAAGTAAAGAAGCAAACTACACCAAACCTGTCTTGGCCATTTGCCTGCATTTGGAATAAGAGGAAAACTGAGTACACAGATGTCGCCTGGGCTTATTATTAATCCTGGACCAGTATGTTTGGTGTGAGCTGCGAAAGATGGACTTGAATTCTTAATCAATTAAGCAAGGGGAAATAAATATACAGAAGCATGGTTGTGTTGGAAGCACCTGTTGAGTTATGGGCTCAGCCTCAAGGTCAGATGTCGGAGTGTCCTTTTCTCTGATGGCATTTAGACAGCGAGAGAGAAAGCGAGGTATGGTCAGGGGAGGAGGAGGAGGGCCTGCGGCTGAAAGGGCAGCAGGTCAGCAGGGACGTTTACTGTGGGCCCAATGAGCTTGGACAGGGACAGAAACATCCGCGTTTCTCTCTTATACCAGCCCTTAGAATGTGTGTGCGCATGTTGTGTGTGTGTGGTTAGGAGGCAGATTTGTGTGTGTGTGTGTGTGTGTGTGTGTGTGTGTGTGTGCGTGTGCGTGTGTGTGTTTAAATGATCTCACCGTGTTGGATTAGGGCAATAATGAAGCAGACTCAGGCCATTAGCTGTGTAATGTGACTCCAGAGACACCTGATGGATCACACACACACACACACACACAGCCTAGGACATTAGAGTTGTTTGTTTTTACACTACCTAAGTGAAAAAAAAATCGATAAAGCTGGATTCACGCTAATTTCGGGCAGGATTTATAATGGTTGGGGGGCAGAATAGAGACCAGTTGAGAGCAGGCAATCGATACACCGCTGCCACACACTGTAAGCCAATGATGATTAATCTACAGTACGGCGGGAAAGAAGCAAAGCTGGATCATCTAATAGACACAAAAGGGACGAATCAATTACTTCCTCGCAGATGCCGGACTCCAGACACAAAGCTGGCCAAAGCAACTAAGAATCTCCACTCAGACACCTCATCATACATGTAGATAATAAACCTCAGCCAATACTGATTGCACACACTGAAATAATCAGGGACGCATCAATAATGCATAGAGGTGCCTGAGCTTAAAGCATTTTATTTACCAACTAGTCATAGTTATTGCTGGGAATGTCAGGAGCGCAGTGTAAAACACTTTATTATTCCTCACTCGTAATATGGAAAAATTCTGTTTCAGGTGCAGATTCTAAATGTTTAATCAATACCATGTTTGTAAGTGGAAGAGGAGATGTTTTATTATGAATTGGTGAAAAGTTATTGTCTTTTTTTGTAGCAGTTGTAAGCAAAAGTTTAGGCACCCCTGTCAAATGACATACACTCATCATCAAAAGAATAGCTGAACCCAGAAGGAATCAACCGACAGAAATGAAACTTGGTGGGTAGGCTTGACATGAGTCATCCTATTAGTGCCAGCACCATCGGCAGACGGCTGCACGACGCAGGACTACATGCACTCAGGCCGTTACGATAGCTGCCCTTAACACCATGTCAGTGTTGCCAAAGACTGCAAAGAATGCAACGTGTGTATGCACTAATAACATCCAGTGCAAGGGTGCTTTTTGCAAGGGTGCTTCTTGCAAGGGTGCTTTTTGTAGGGTCCTTTACGCAAGGGTGCTGTTTGCAAGGGTGCTTTTTGTAAGGGTCCTTTACGCAAGGGTGCTTTTTGCAAGGGTGCTTTTTGTAAGGGTGCTTTTTGCAACGTTCCTTTATGCAAGGGTGGTTTTTGCAAGGGTTGTTTTTGCAAGGGTGCTGTTTGTAAGGGTCCTTTATGCAAGGGTGCTTTTTGTAAGGGTGCTTTTTTGTTGCAAAGCGCACATTTTTGTAGAACACCTTTCTGAAATGTTCAGTCATTAGCAGGTTAAGCTGTACATCTGCATCACTGCTTCTTTCAGAGACTTTTTATATAGCGGATTTAACAAAACATGGACATTCAAAGTTTGAAGGACATTCGGGTTGCATATTGTTTATTTTACATGTTGCAGTTTTAAAGTGACTCTGTCAGTATCGAAACCTAACACTGAAAATTATTAGAGGAGCAGCCTAAGTATAAGTTTTTGAATTTTTGAAAATTATTTGGCAGCCTATTTACTCAAACACACCCACAAAACCTGCTAATTAACAGGTGAGTTGAATCAAGTGTGCAAGTGCTTACCCTCCAGGAGTTCTGCATGTCTGCTGTTAGCTATCTGCCAAGTTGATCAGTTATTAAGAAAGCAAAACCGGGTTCCTACATGGGGAGTATGTTTAGTACTGTTTTAGACCTCACTGCCTGGCCCCATGTTAAAACACTGTGGAGTTCCTTTAAGTTCCTTGATTTCCACAAAGTAATATTCACTGTCTGGATATGCTACACCAGACACCTCCACAAGCTTGTTTTGTTAGAATTTCAAAGACATTGCATATCCTTACAGACATATATCTGGTGCCTGTCACACATACTTCTCATTTCAGGTGGAAAACTGTGAAAGGAAGAGTGTGTGTGCAAGAGACAGACAGAGAGAGAAAGAGAGAGATCAGTGGGTCTAAAATCAGACTAAATCTGCCAGCACAAAAGATCAGCAGTACAAAGAGTGTCTTCAAAAAGAGAACCTGTAAAAGGAGGCAGAGGACGAGATAAGAGCGGCGGATAAGAACAATAGATATTATTAGAACAAAGCGAATTCTGTTTAAATTGATATTCAGATCACAATCAGTTCTGATATATACATGTTTGAAACTGCACGCTGAAATTGCCACTGTTAAATGAACTCTCACAGAGTTCAATCTAACACTGTTAAATAAAGCTCTTAGAAAGCCACCTAAGTGTAAATATGACGGTGTCAACGCAATAAGCACAAGCACTTGATTGCAGGGAGGGTGTAGCTATCACAGGACCGGGACAATTCCCAGTGGACCGCAGTGAGAAAGAGAGAAAGGCATGGTTGTTTCCAATGTAGCCCTATATGAAATGAATAGAGACAGCAAAGTGACAAACAGTATGTGCCTGGTAAATACACGTTAGTAGACCACTGCATTCTCACAGTTCGGCCATCAGCCAATAGCCCAAATTCTGTTGACCCAGAACGAAGCATAATGATAACAACCGGGAAAGTAAAACCGTGAAGGCCAGCAAGAGGTAGAAGTAGAACACTTCCAAAAAAGCCTAAGGGGGAGCTGGAGCTAGCTAAACTAACCATGATTCTCTCCAATAAGCTGTAGGGTCTTTGACTCCGTAACTGGACTTAAAGTTTGGACCAACTGTAAGAGCGAAAAGAAGCACATATAGCTCTTTTCCACCAACATGGTGCCGGTGCCAGTGCCAATATGCTCCATAGGCCCACAGACCCATACATTCATTGGCTGAAGCAAGCTTCCACCACAGGCCCTTTATAGACTATTATCACTCTATTATGACTCAATAGACTCCAAATGCTTTTTCAGATATTTAATTCTTCTTCTTACTCCCCTAGATCTACCTTTAAACCCTGAGAGCACCATCTAGCGGCAGCTACTGTTTACTACAAGGCCTGGCTTAACCTCACATTGCTTGGTTTCTAAAGGCAGTCAAGCCACGTTAAGTTGTTGACGCTGCCATTTTCCAAAAAACAGGAGAATGAGTGGAAACAATGAAAACAGCAGCAAAATGACCCATCAGTGGTCTGCGGAAGAAAGCATATGTTCCGCTATGTTGTTTCCAGGTGATGCCAGCCAACTTATATTTCCAATAAGGATTGCCCCAATTCCAAATATGTAATTACTCGTCTCCTTTGGACCATTGGAAAAGGGGGCCCGTCCTTAATGGGTTCGAAAGATCCTGGGAACCAGTACCAGCTCTGGCACAAGCCCTGGTGCTTTGTTGGCAGATAAGAGGTAATAGAGGAATCCTAGAAAGCAGTGCACCTCACCGCAGCCTGTGTTTAGTTAAATATACCTTGCTAAATTTTGGCATTTGTTAGTCATATGTGTATATGTAATGTGTTACAATGTGGTTGTTTTTTATCGTGTCCTTTTCATTGTTAACTAGATTAAGTAGGGTTGTGTTTTTCTGTAAATGCCCCACAAATTTCTTGTTAGAGCTTTTTTCTTCTGTGTGCAACGCTACATTGGTGCCAGAATGCAGGTTAGGGGTGACCAATTAGCGAGCAGGATTCAACTAGCTAGCCATAAAGAAGACTTCTGGCAGTCAATCAGAGAGCAGGATACTTACAGCCAATCAAAGAGCAGTATAGTCAGAAAACAAGTATTCATGTAAAAGCACATAACAGGGGTTAAAACGGACCAAAGCAAACCCTCCCCACCCATTACACCAACACACACCATCCAGGGGCATCATACATGCCAGAATTCCGTGGGAGGGGCATAATTAGAATTGGGGAGCATGGGGGGGCTTCCCCAGGAAAAAAAGAAAAGAATTATGCAACTTCCTGCAATATGACACACATGCCCAAAGACTTTTGGAGAGGATTATTTTTCTCTACATTAGTTTTTGTACCTCAGTATTCTCCCACTTTGAACTAGTGTAAATACTGTATATTAATTACAAATTCAAGTACACTGACTTTTCAGGTGCATTGGCTGGAATTCTAAAGCATTTTGTTATATCTCTATCTGGCCCAGTTGCACCAGTTTTGTCAAGGTGCAAATGTTGTAACTGAGGAAGCTAAGTCAAGCATTAGTTCAAGCAGTTGGCTTGAACAGACCTTGGATATATGTGACGTTTAGCCTACGGTTTTCCTACTGATGGTTGCTAAATGTACTCAAAGGCAAACATTTATTTTTGGGTGTGGTTCATTTTATTACTTTCAAGGTTTCAGTTCGTGCTTTGTTAGAAACATATTTAATAAAACCTTAATTTTCTGTTAGCTACGTTAGCTACCTTGCATAGCGTAGACTGGAGCCAAACTATCACTTTAATGTACAAACCTAATTCCAGAAATGTTGGGACAGCAGCAACACACACACACACACACACACACACACACACACACACACACACACACACACACAATACGACACATGCAATACAGTGCCATGTTTACAAGCTTACTCAAGTTTAGCAACTTACAGAAGGTACAAAATAGCACCATGGACTCAGTCACCTTAAAACCTCCAAAATGGAAACTTTAAAGGAGGATAAAACAGCTTTCTTGTTACCAATCCAGTGTCTGCCATGGTGTTGGGGTGGGGGTTTTAGTGGGTAACCTGCACATCTGTAAAAGCACTATTAACACTGAGCAACATATACTTCCTTCTAGATGGCATCTTTCTTTCTTTTTCAGGAATGAAAAAATGAAACTGTTCCCCACTGAAAACATATGTCTTATTAAGCTCAATGTATAACAACAAAGGCTGTGTACAATTCCATAGCTGAAGATGTGTGTAACAGAAGAATGGAAAACAAATCTGCTTTCAAAACCCGGATCATTTTGTGTCTTAAAAGTGCTGTTTAAAGCAGGTGATGTAATAGTGGTAAACCTGTTCCTGTCCCAACTTTTTTGGAACCTGTTGCAGGTATGAAATCTGGAATGAGCATGTCATGAGTTAAAACTTCAAATAATAACAAAGTGTTTTTGTATCATTCTCAAGTTAAGGCTGTACTATGCCCAGTGGCCAGGACTCTCCTGCAAATGAACCTTTTCCTGATTAAATATAAGGTTAGATTAAATAATAAATAATAAAATAATACAAGTCACTGATATGGATCACTAATCACTGATTTCTGTTTTTATTAGCATTTTGTGTTCTGGCTCAGCCTTTTTGGGTTGTAACATAATGACCTGAAGTTAAAAGCTACAAAGACAAGAGTACTTTTCAGCCAGTGGTCTCCATGCAGAGAGGACAGTGGTGGCGGAGAGTTTTTGGGGAAGAAGTAGACAGAGCTGCATCTTCCTTGGCTATGCTTTTCAGGCTTCGAGTCAAAGGCAGACGTTTCTAATTTGTTCAGAAGAGCTTCAGCTGCACCTGGAGGAGCTTTTAAAGACACGAGAAAGAAAACAAGCAGGAGGTCGCACACAAATACAAAAACATGCTGATTCCAATTACGGAGAGTTTGCTGAACGGTGTCGACTAATGGCTGGCTGGGTGCTGCGGTGAGTGTGCGTATGTGTACCTGTAGGAAGAGAATGTATTGAGACATCAAATGGATGCTTTGATGTACTGTAAGGCAAACTAAGGCATCTCAGACACGATAAATACAGATGTATAAACATGAGCCTCACACATGAATTTCACATTGTGACACAAAGAGAGGGAGAGAGAGGGGCAGAGGGAACGAGAGAGAGAGAAAGAGCCTGAACTGCTGTAGTGTATATAGGAAACAAGTATGGAGAGACTTTTGTTTGGGTTATTTTATATACAGTTGTGTGCAACTTCAGATGCCCCTGGCCAAATGACATTCTGATGCTTTTCTACGTTGAACACATTCTCTAGAGGATGACACACGTTTTAATGCTCAATTACTGATAATTTGCTGAATTCAATATATGGAGAAAAAAAACTTTTGCATGCAGCTGTCCTTCCGGTGCATTTATCCCAAGTGCGTTTAGGAAAGTCTACTCACTCTGTAGCCATCTTACAAAACTGGTAAGCAGTCATTTTCAGCCGCACAAGACCGATGAGAGACTAAAATAGGTAATATAACAATTTTACAGATTTACAATCACTGATAAAATCTGGCACTGTACCTGACTGACTCAACAGCCATGACTGTAAACATTCAATGAACAGTGATGCCCTCCATGAGTTATCCTGTTAGTGCCAGCACCATTGGCAGACGGCTGCAGGACGCAGAACTACATGCACACAGAGCAGTGCGACGGCTGCCCTTAACACCACGTCAACATCGCCAAAGATTGCAGTGGTGTTGTGCCAGACTGTCATGGAGTGACACAGAATGTGAGCAGGGCATCTTCAGTAATGAGTCCCCCTTTACTCCTGATGGAGATGACCATCGAATCTGTGTGTGGAGGCACCATGGTCGGCGCCAAGATGAAGGATTTGTAGTCACGTGTCACACGTCCACCTCCACCCCTTTGCAAAATCTGCAGGAACTATGTGAGAATATTGAAGCTGCATGGTATGAATTATCACAGGACACCATTAGGAGCCTCTACAACTCCATGCCGAGACGTCTGGCATGTTGCGTTAACAAACACGGTGGTCTGATGCTATACAGAGAGACGCTACTTCTGTATGTGTAGCTCAATAAATATTGCCCATATCAGTCTAAATTTATCATCATTTATTGTTCCTGGTAACCTTTATCCTCCTTCCCAATAGCACTGCAATCCCACACTTCCTTCTGGGTGTAACTATTCTTCTGATGATGAGTGTATGTGGTGGACGTACATTAAATATCAAAAAAAGTATCAGTGCAGTGTTGTGTGAATTGCAGTCTCTTTCCAACAGCATGGCACAATTCACATTTACATGTCTATTGTCTAAGAGTTTATATCCCTACATACATGCGCACACACACACACACACACACACACACACACACGCACACACACACACACACACTAATTAAATGGCATTCCTATACTGTGCATCGCATAATTACTCTGCAAATGTACCACCGTCCAGAATGTTCCTACAAAGCTCTGGCATTTAGTCATTCACCCCATGTCAAATCCATCAGAGCGAGAGAGAGAGAGAGAGAGAGAGAGAGAGAGAGAGAGAGAGAGAGAGCACACTGTCTCTTAATACCTGCATAGTAAAATATAAAAAAGACGAAACAGTGTGCATATTACAGGAACATTATGCTTTCAAATGGTCAAATCCTCTTTGTTATTTGCATAATTTATTCGTGTTTTTCTTTTCCTTCTACTGGCTTTGTGCATTTGTTCCCCCTCATTTGAATAGGCTGTCCATTTAAGGGTACTTATGGAGGATTATCACTCTGCACACTTTAATTGTTCAGCAGAGAGGAAGAGAAGAAGAAGAAGAAGAAGAAGAAGAAGGAGAAGCAGAGGATGGTGGCTTCATATGTTGAAATAAAAAGACAATCACTCAAAATGGAATAAAGTGGAGCAGGTGAAAGAAAAGAAAGTAAGAAGTAGAGAAGGTGTGGAGATTGAGCTGTATGAAAGATGAAAATGGAAAAGTGTGGATTCTTTCCGTGAGTGATCAGTGAGACTTCTCCGCCCACACTCGCCACAATGAATCCATCAAATGCCTGCGAGAAACATAAAGCCCAGAAATATCACATTCACATTAATAACGCTGACAAATGGCAAAACTCATTAAACGGCAGCGGAGTCCTCCTCCTTCACCATCACTGAGCTGCTGAGAGACAGACAATATAAACGTGCTATAAGCACACAAGCACTCTTGTCGGAGGACGTCTGAGGTTTTCACCATAGTCTGTAGAGCATAGTCAGTTACCTTGCTCTACTAACTGCAATTTCCCTCCATGTAGTAAATAAAAGAAAAAGAAATGAGAAAACAATAACAAAAACAAATATACTTATCCAGTTTATCAGCTCCACTTACCACACAGGAGCACTACAAACTGTAGTCCATCTGTTTCTCTGCATACTTTGTTAATCCCACCTTGGTTCATTCAATGGTCAGAACCCCCACAGGACCACCACAGAACAGGTGTTATGTGGGTGGTGGATCATTCTCAGCACTGCAGTGACACTGATGTGGGGGATGTCAGTGTTGGTGTGAGTGGATCAGACATCTGAGTGTCAATGCTGTACTGAGAATAGTCCACCAACCAAAACTATCCAGCCAATAGCGTCCTGTGGGTAGCATCTTGTGGCCCCTGATGAAGGACTAGAGGATGACCAACGCAAACTGTGCAGCAGCAGATGAGCTATCGTCTCTGAGTGTACATCTACAAGGTACATCTACAAGGTGGAGCAGCAAGGTAGGAGTGTCTAATAGAGTGGACAGTGAGTGGATACAGTGTTTATCCACTCACACACTAACAAACCCCTACCACGTCAGTGTCACTGCAGGGCTGTGTCACCACCCAAGTAATACCTTTACAGTGCTAAAGAGAAGCACAGTGTAGAAAAAACTGTCAAATACAATAAAAACTGCAGTAGTTTCTCCAGTATAGTGCAGCACATTGTTGTAATCCAAGTTATTACTGTGACTGTTTATTCACAGACTGTAATTGTTGCAGTTACATGCACTTACATTTAACTGTATGATCTTAAGGCTGGCAAATGTTGGAATGCTGGCCATAGTGGTACAATATTTAGAGACAGGCCAGATTGCACTGCTCACTTACCCAATATACTCTGCAAGAAGCACCTTGCAGTCCAATCCAATGTTTTAACTTCTTTGAGAAGTTTCACCTGTATATCCCAGAATGCCGCATTCTATGCAGCAATTTATTGTATACTAAGGAATATTAACAAAAATGCTTCTTCATTGTGCATTCAAAACCCATTCGTTCTCCAAGACAGTATAACTGGCTTCATTCTAGCTTTCTCTGGATGGATGGGATGCCGCTCCCTCTTCTCATCACTGAGAGAGATGCTAGTCAAATAGGTTTGACATTACAAGACATGTGAATAATTCGGGTTTCACGCTCGGTTGTGCATGTGATGTAAGCCAGGACAGGCCTTATTGCTGTACCTGACTGACCCAACATACACGATTGCAGACTTTCAGTGAGCAGTGATGCCCTCCATGAGTCCTCCTGTTAGTGCTAGTATCATTGGCATCATTGGCAGGACTACATGCACGCAGACCGTTACGACTACTGGCCTTAACACTGCGTCGCCAAAGACTGCAATGGTGTCGTGCCAGACTGTCATGGAGTGACTCAGAATGTCAAGTCATCTTCAGTGACGAGTCCCGCTTTTGTCCTGGTGGAGATGACCAATAAATCCGTGTGTGGGGGCACTGTGGTCAGCACCAAGATGAACGGTTTGTTGTCATGCGTCACATGTCCAGAAGGCCTGGTGTCACTCCTCCTCCACCCCTACCGCAAACTTTGCAGGAACTGTGTGAGAATATATAAGTTACTTGGGGTGGATTATCACAGGAGACCATTAGTAACTTCTACAACTCCATGCTGAGACGTCTGGCATTTTGTGTTACATTAAATAAGACGTTTCTTCAAGTGTTCTTTAGCACAGGCAGTGGTTCTGTTTAGACCCATACGTTCTATACATAACCATTTTATGCTTAAAAGGTTCGCTGCATGGAGAAATGGTTCTTATGATGACAGAGAATGTGTTGTGTATGGTCCCATGTAGCACCAATAAGAGGTCTTCTGCTTTATTATCATCACTAGCAGAACCCTATTTGGTGCTAAGCAGAACCATTTTTAAAATGTTCTATATAGACTCCCTAAGGAAGACAACGGCAAGGAAAAAAGTACATTTAAATGATTGTGCTTAAAAAAAAAGGTTGTGGAATTCCCGTGTTAATATGCCAGCACTGTTGTCTCTTTGCAAGACCACAAACCCTCAGACAGTTGTTCTCCTGAGTAGCATACTTTTACATGCTAAGTACTGGAAGATTGATGGTTTAACCATAAGGTAAAACATAAAGTGGACTGGGGTCGTGTAGGTTCCACAATGCACAAATCCATTGCCCATGAGGCAAACCTCATTTGTGAACATGTTTAGTGGGGTCTGAGTTTGTTTGCTGTGTTTGCATATGTACAGAAAATCAAGATTCGTCAGTATGAGACCAGCTGGACCACTGAAACAGCCCTTAGAATCACCTTAGCAGAAGACTTATGTGTTTGGATTTTCCACACTTTCCTGGGACTTAAAGGTGCAATTTGTGCAATTTTGTTTGTTTAAAAGATTGCAAATTTAACTACAATTATCGACACAATGTGTAGAAACAACAGTTTTGACGGTATGCCAAAGACACCTATGTACCTTGCTGACAAAATATCTACTGAAGTTAGCATGCTAAACAGCTAGCCTTGGCCCATCCGCTCTCATATGCTACTTTTCGTATCTGCAGAGGCGATAGTGAGTCACTGTATGTTGAGTCGAATCAGTCCAACATGAGAGGATGAAGAAGTAGCGCTGTCCTGATGGCGTATTCTAACTTGGAGCCAGAACCTTTAACATGACTGACAAGACGTTACAATAAGCCATCACAGTCGCAGTGCGACTTCCTCAGTGCTTCCTCTCATGTTAGGCTAATTCAACTCAGGCAGCCAATGAAAGTGTGTTCAAAGAGCAAGTTCAACTGTAGCTATCTAAGTGCTAACAAGTTGGTCCTTCTTTGGCCAGTGGACTATATACCAAGCGTAGCCAGCAGGAGGTGCTGCTGTACAATGTAACCTACAATTTTACAGTACTTTAATATGCGATCCAGTGCGATAGACTTACAGCGTGTCCTGGATGTTTCCTACCTTCCAGCCATTCAACGCTCCAGCACCCCGCCTCTTGACACAGAGGGATAAAGTGGCTTAGAAGATAAGTGAGATGAGTGAACCAATTTAGCTTAGAAACTGAAAACGTTAGTTATTTGCATAAGAATTCTCTGCCTAGGTGATAAACTCTCACATGTTCAGAAGAAATCACTGGAAAGGGATGTAGTTTGATGCTGAACTCGCAATAATACTTCTAGACCCCCCCCCCCCCACATATTGTGACTGCAAAATGCATTGCAATATATAAAAAAACATTAGTGAATCAATATGTCATGGTCAAAGGCTGACATATATTATTTTGACTAAAACAAGTTTTACAGAAACACTTTGGGAACTGCGATTGATCAGGATGCTCACATCAAACAGCAACAAACACTGTGATGGGTTATAGGCCCATTTGCACACTGCAGCGAAGGCCAATATCAACGAGGACATATTGTGAGGCCTCTCTCTGAATGAACAAATGACGGTGGTCAGCTTGAGCGAAAAACAAATTACTGGGTAAATAAAGGAGACAAACACTTGTTGGCAGGTTTTTTGTATCAACTCTGTATAATATCTTTGTACATTCAGTGAAACAGCTCCATTTGCACTACTTGCTTTGAGGTACATAAATGTGGCACTATTTTTAGTTATACACAAAGCCTTGACAAAACACTAGCAGACGGACCCTCACCACAACAATCTGAGGCACTGTACAAATTTACAAAGGCTTTCCTGAGGTTCTCTCTCTCCCCCCACCACACACACACACACACACACACACACACACACACACACCCACGTCTAAGGGAAATCACAGCTCTCTGAATGGCTGGAGGATGTCGTGTCTCCTGTGGCAACAGTGAATCTGATTTTAGAGTTAATGACCCACACAAAACCACGCACACATACACATCCAGTAGATTGAGTAGATGTACTCTGCAGGCTGAGAGCATGATCATGGATGCTTTTAGTCCATCAGTGCACCTTGGAGACTCCTGCGCCGCATCGTTTAACACAGCTTGACTAAACACACCTGATTTAACTCAGCAGTCGTACATCAGCCCCTTGATGTACGAGTTAAACATGGTTTGTTAACCAGTGGGGAAGCCACCAATGATTTCAAAATGAACAAAATACAATATGTCTGTAATTTATAGCTCATTCTCTTTTAGTATAATCATCACATTGCTTGTATTTTTAACCAGCAGGCATTGTAGCAGTGCTCTTATGCTTCATCATTAAGTTTTGGTTGGAAAGCCCAGTGGATGGAATCTACATGCCATTGGTCTCATGCTGGATAGGTTTGCAGGAGCTGATCTGAAGGCCTAACGTGTCAGATTAACTGCTAATTAGGATGTGACATGAAATGAACCAATCACAATTTGGTTAGCAATGGATTGGACCAATAATGTTAAAAAAGGAACACTTTCAGGCACTCTAGACTTTCTTTCTTGAAGTCATGCTTTTAACATGCCCTCGCCCACTTTGAATGGATGTCCATCACATCACAGGCTAGCTAGAGTGAGCTAAACTGCTAGCCATGCAAACTTCTCAGTGTAAACGCCTTATTAAAAGTTTGAACATAACTCACATGACATTTCTGAGTAATTGCCTTGTCTGGCTAGAAACCTGGTAGGGAACCATGCTGTAGTGCCTTTTTGTTATTTTGGTGGTGTTAGCCAGTAGGTATATATTGGCCTACTGGCTTGATAACGTCGACACCCTACTGACCATGTGGCACTGCTGGTCCACTATCAGACCACCCAGATTACTGTCCTTTATACAAGGTCAAAAAATAAACTGATTTTGCTGAAAATGTTGTTGCTGACACTAAAAAAATGATTTATCAAACTAATCAACAGTATAACGAAAGTAGGAAAAAGGAAGAATACGTTAATTGAATGGTGAGTCCAAAACGAGTAATGAAAAATTGCATTTTGTCCAATACTCTGCTTAACCACTGACAGGTTAGTCAGAAAACAGTGAGCAAAGCGCTAATGTACCGCCACCTCTGCCATTAGAGGGCCAAGAGTGGTCTGCTATCCTCTTGCTATCAGGGCTGTAGCCTTTAGCACGTTAACTAGCCAGTCAGCAAAGGCAAGTGACATCAAAGTTGCATCAACAGTAATGTGTAATACAATGTCTCCTGTACCCTAAGGCCCAGCTAATCAAATGTTATTATTATAAAATGTTATAAAAAGCATTTTAAAGCAGTTTACTGCTGCAGTTTTGCCCGCTGTTATTATCACAGTACATTCACACTAGCGGGAGATAAAGCAACAGGTGCCCAGTCAATTCCTATGGGAGAGCACAATTTGTAGCTGTGATATAGTGGCAAGTGGCATGGAGAAAAGGGAATGCCAGCTAGCAGTTATTTCTAGGTAAGCTCTGCTGACGGAGTTGACACTTGTTTAGTGGACCCCTCACTCTTCCAAAGGCTCATCTAATACTAATACCCATCTAATAAACTTTAATTTACTATTAAAGTAAAGGAACAGCTCTTAAGTTAGTTAGCGATGGTCCCTAGCATGAACGACGAGGCCTAATGGACAAGTGCTTGTTCAAATCGGTTTTAAAACTGGCGGCTAGGTACGTCACTAACTGTGAGCACGAGTGTTAGGCTAACTAATACATTTTAATCAGATGGTGGAAATGAAAAACAGCAGTGACAGCTCTATGCCAGAGTGCTTCAAAGTAAAACTCCTAGAAGGTAAAAAAAAATGTTTGTTAGAAGCTTAAAAAACATAGCATGTTTGTCTGTGTTAAAGGAATTATGGGAAACAAATGTTCATTATTTTAACGCTAGCATATTACTAGGGGCAGAAATTAGCATTATCTTAGTACTAATTTTTAACCACATTTTGACATTTATGGACCAAACTGAAGTCCTAGCTACAATAGCATTGGTTCTCCACTGGAGTTAACAAAGGGAAAACGCTAAACTGCACAGTTCAGGCTCCCCAAGGACTGCAACAGATAAACAGCATCAGATCATGTGCTGTCATGCCTCTCATCTTCTATGGCAGCTACAGTATAATGTATATCCATCAGTCACGTACATTCTTCGACTTCATTTCTCAGTGTCTGACTCTACATCCATCCAACATTCCACACTATTCCATATCCTTCCACATCCGTTCGGGGGTGCTGATCTGTCCATCCATTTATCTTTCTTGATGAGGAGCTCGGAGGTTCTTTTGCTAGGACTTACAGTGTCACACAATGAGTTGCCAGTTTATTAGGTACCTATAGTTCATTGGCCATTTTATCAGAAGTGAATAACAATATATAGGCACACCTTTAAGGTTTACAAGTTCTATAATTTAGCCCATTTTAATCCGCACACCCCACCCACAACATTCTCAGAAATAAGGATGCCAAAAACAGGTTTCCCACTCAAATGAAAGGTTCTTATGGCAACCAAAAGAGCATCATAACTCATTTTTCTTCTGTGCCTTTGATGGATTTCTGAGTAAAACCTGATATTAAGGAGGTTGTTTGAGCTGGATAAGCTGTGAATACTGATGTTATCAGATAAACATGTAAAAATGTTTTTATGATTTTTCTTCCTAAAAATGACATAACTAATAGAATAACAGATATAACAAATTAGATTTTTGTATGGTTAAATTGCACTGGCATGTAACAACAATGTGGAACAGTGGTAGCAAACCATTACACTGCCATAGGACACAGCCATTATTATTACCAATAGCAAAAAACATGACCCTAAAAAAAAGCGAAAAAGTGTTCAAAGCGTCCTATGCATATTCAGTTAGTCCCATTGTATGCATCGTAGACTGTCGTTCCATTATTGCATGCTGTTGCCATATGGCATCAATTATGTTTTACTGTTTTACATAAACACTGAAGTATCTAAACTGGTTTCATTTATGAAAAATAAATTGTAACGTTTAACATATTTCATTTCAATTTCAAGATTTTGCTTTGAATTTGTTGTATATAAATACTGAGTTACACCCACACCTTTAGCAGTCAGGTGATGTGTGTAGTTTTTACCTGATTATGGCAGTATGGACTGCAATAAAAAGGTATACTTATAAGTCTTCATTTCCCCAATGAAATATTTTTATAATGAGCCAAACTAGTGAGGCAAACTAACTGTAAAAAGTAGTACTTGCAACTTGACAACACTGGGGTGTTGGAGGGCTAAGAGTAGTGATGCATCAATACCATTTTTAGCTTAAGTATTAGAACGAGTACGTTTTTTAGTAATCACCAATACTGAACTACTTTTAATGAAGCAGTTGTTGCCATAAATGAGTGCAATTAACCTTAAGTTGAATAATTAAAATCTAGCTGATTTAAATGACGTACAGCTTGGATCTGCAGTGTAAAAGGGCGTTTTATGTTTTCCACCTCAGAACAGCTCTAAGTATTTTTCGTTAACGTATCAGAGAAGCTCATGTTTCAAATTGTTAGTCTTTTTGGCTGGTTGAGCTACAGAATGTCCTCTAGAGCCAGGTATACACAGTGTGTGAAAGCTTTAGAAAGCTTGTTTTTTGGTAACTCACACTGTACAAAAACGCTTCCATGCCTCCATGTCTCCACCTGTTTTGGGTAAGCGGTTGAGACTTTTTTGCTGCCATCTCTCCATCTGTTTGAGGAAGTGGTTGCTATTATGATTGTGTAAGTTTAAAAAGGGGTTAAACTCACACACCATATTCCTAGCGGGAATGTACCAAGGCAGTATGCTTATAGTGACCATTGTGTCCGACTGCCACAGCATCAGCAGCTGTCTATGTGAGCAGATCCTCCTTCACTACCACCTTGAGTTGTTCATTGTTCATTGCATCACATGGGTCTCAACATGTTGGCATCAATGTGTTTTCAAGAGCACGAGTAAATGAACGTGGTATTGGCCGATACCCGATACGAGTAACAGTACTGATGCATCCCTAGTCAAGAGGCAGGTAAAGTTATTACATTTTGATGGTAGATTACAGAAAAAGAAGAACTTTGTCTTTTAAATGGCATAGCAACATAGAAACAGATAAGCTACAGTCAGTTAGTGTATACATATGGTAGCCCAATAAAATGATCAATGAGCGCAGAACATAAGTCTACCTAATAAACTGGCAACTTTAAGTCTCTGTATGTGTGTATATTTGTGCTCCAGCCAACAGTTTGTATACATCCAGAGAAAGGAGTAATGTACGGCACCTTGTTCAGCACTTCCGAGTCTTGTTACTATACTCCCGGAGCTCAACGTTACTGTGAAATCTTAGTGTACAGCTCTTTCTAACAGTGTCAGCACAAGTGTATGTGCTTCAGGGACATGTCCAGCCAGAACAACCTTGTGTAGCTTTACTCGAGAACACCATACTCCAGATCAACAGGGGGCGCTACAGCACCTTCTCACAGCCTAAACATGACCACACAGCTCAATCTCTATCCACTTGGTCTCCAAAGAGGGCAGCGGGGATTCAGCAGGGCGTGTGGGTGTCAAGGCAGAGGTGCGTGTGTGATGACACAGGGGAGTACACATTTGATGAGGCGGCTGAGCAGGAAGTGGCTGTGAAGCACTGTCCAGGCACGGCGTTGCCATGCTCACCCATAGTTGCTGTGAGAGATTCGAGGCTTCTGAGAGAGTCACTGTGATTGGCTGGTTTGAAGGGCAGTGGTGCAGTGGTTGATTGCTCAAACCCATTTCCTTTGTGCCCTTCATCACCTCCTGGTGGCCTGTACAATGGACTGTTTGCGGACTGACTGTCTGAATTTGTGGCACCACCAAACCCGAACTCCTCAAACGCCCTCATATCACCCTGTCCTGCTGGGTAATAAGCCTTGCTGAGGCTGCTTGAACTGGGTGAATTATTTGGAGCGCTAGGGGCCACTGGTGCGAGACTTGGGGTTGGGTAAGAGTATCCACTCATGCTGGATGTTGGCAGAGGTGTGGTTGTTGCAATGCTAGTAGAGAGGCAGACTGTGGAGGGGGATGGTGGGCTGTAGCCTTGCGAAAGACTACTCTGGGACGGGTATCCTGCGTTTGGGAAGCCATAGGTGGGCAGGCTGGGTGAAGTGTTGGCACTGTAGGCTTGCACCAAGTTGGGATGAGAAGCGACAGGGTGGAGAAGGGGCCCGTTATAAGATCCCACAGACTGCAGGTAGGGGGCAGTGTACAGAGCACTGCTGAACTCTTGGCTGCTGGTTTGACTAGTGCAGCTACTGCTGGAGAAGCTGGGCTCTACTGGGGAGCTGCATACACTCGCCGCCATGTCCGATACACTCAACGGTGCTTTGGGAACCAGCTCCGGAACGCAGGCCAACGGTGGATACACGCTCTCAAGCCAAGGTTCCACCTCTAGCTTTCGTCCATTAAGAAGGGGCGGACCTCCGCTAATGACATTAGGTCCATTAACGTTAGCAGAAAGCGTAGGTTCAGGGTACGCCATAAGCCCAGTCTCAGGTAGGTCCAAAATGGTGGAGTACCGTTCGGCGTATCTTTTCAGCAGGTTGGAAGCCGTCAGGGCTGAAATGTCGTCGTTCGCCCAGGAGTGCTGGTATACCCTACCGGAAGACGAACTTGTCAACCGTTGACCCCGGAAAGCTTCAAACTTATGAGCCGGTGAGCGTGTGGTGGAGGAGATGTCATAGTGCTGCTCCGCCCACTGTGGCTGCTCAGGGGTCCACTGCATTGTCACGCCTGAAAGGGAACAAACAAAATGCACAAAGCCAAGTTATTGCATCATGATCAAAATATTGAGAAATCTTAAATGCTTCTAAAAACATACATATAATAAGGGTGCATGATGATAACAAACGACCAAAATCTCCTGCAATCTGCAATTTATTAATTTATTATCTGTGTTAGTTTAGTCTGTGTTGTAGTTTATAATGCCAATAATGCAAGCCAGGCAAGGGCACTCATGGTGTATATGAATACTGATGGTACATCTGAAGCAATATGTCGCAGAATAATAATGTGTCTTAATGTGCTAAATAGCCAGATGCCTCATATTCGTAGCACTTTATTGGATACTGTTACACTGTTGTTATTTAAATAAGCTTGTAATTTTTCATTGAAGAATTTAAAATCCCAGTTTGGTTATTTAGAGTACTGTGGAGAAAGTCAGAGACTGTGCTGTAGTTTATTCAATTTACAAAATTGCCGCAAGTTATTAATTCTTTCAATTTTCAGTTATCCAGAAACCTTAAAAACTAAGTATAATATTACACTAATCATCAAAAGAATAGTTGCACAAATAGTTGCACCTAGAAGGAATCAATCAAAATGAATGAAATTTGGTGGGTAGGTTTGACATCATGAGACATGCAAATTATTCAAGTTTCACGCTCGGCTGTGCATGTGACATAAGCAAGGACGACCGTTATTGCTGTACCTGACTGACCAACAGCCACGATTGCGGACATTCAGCCCTCCACGAGTCATCCTGTTAGTGCCAGCACCATTGGCAGATGGCTGCATGACGCAGGACTACATGCATGCTGTTACAACTGCCCTTAACACCACGTCGATGTCGCCAAAGTGCCATGCCATGACTGTCATAGAGTTACTCAGAAGGCTTGGTATCACTCCACCTCCACCCCTACCACAAAATCTGCAGGAACATTGTAAGAATGTTCAAGCTGCATGGGATGGATTATCTCAGGACACCATTAGGAACCTCTGCATCTCCATCCTGAGACGTATGGCGGCCCAGCACCATACTGAGAGACACTACGTCTGTATGCTCAATAAATATTGCTCATATCAGTGTAAATTTATCATCATTTATTGTTCCAGGTAATCTTTATCTTCCCTCCCAACAGCATTACAATCCGACACTTCCTTTTCGGTGCAACTATTCTTTTGATGATGAGTGTAAATCTGTCAGCATTTGATCTATCCACTATTTACTTTTGTGGTTCTACTGCCACGTCAGCTCTTCCATCCTTTCAGTCCTAAAACCAGCCAGTTGCAACTCTGTCCTCTGTTTCCAGAGATCTCGATGAGATTATGTACCTCTTCAAAAACACAACATTCACCCAAACGACTACACAATGCTTTTGGGTTTCTAGATGTTCACTGTCTGGTTAGGCAGTCATAGTGACATAAATTCTCGCCATGTCTTGGTCAGGAGACTGGCAACACTACATGTTTGCCGCCAGCTCATCATTGTTCATGTTTTTGCATGAGTTCCTAGGTCATCGAGGGAGGAGGTTCAAGAAACTGTCAGTCATGGCTACAGAAGCACTGTGTGGGATGCTGGCTGTTTTGTGTTCTAAAAAAACAGAAAGACATAAGGATCAAGGACCCGTTGCTGGGTGTCCTGAGGAGGACAGGATGGGCTGTTAATCCTTCAAGGAGAACTAGAGGTAACAAACATTTCGGTTTCACTTTCATAGAGGCTTGTTAAATTGCAGTTGGAATAAGCTATTTTGTACGTGTTGTGATCAGCGCTTAGACGTTAGCATTTTGGTAGCGTGTTTGTAGCGCTTCATGTTGTAGTGCTGTTAAATTCTGAGTGGATCATCACCTCTCTCTCTTCTCCATGTTTACCTATGTGTAGCAGAGAGAACTCATTCTTATTATTGGTTAGTGTCAAGGAAGTCATAGATGTCAAAAAAAAATTCTGACATGCTAGACTGACATGCGCCACATCACAATTCTTCGATTATGTCACACTACACGGCTATTTACCCACAGCACCTAACCCCCAACTGCTCCCTGGGTGGCGTGGGTAGTGCTGCCCACCACTCTGGGCAAGTGTGCTCACTGCCCCTTAGTGTGCGCGTGCATGTGGGTGTTTCACTTCATGGATGAGTTAAATGTGGTAGACAAATTCCTTTGTATGCAAACCCAATTGGCAAATGGTTCTAAATTCGAATGTCAAAATCAGGCTGAATTAGTCGGATCCTGGCAATTACAATGGCTTTCTCTTGGGCATGTGGCTAAAGGAGATATAGAAAATAATCCATTTATATAACATAAGAAAGGAAAGTTTCCAAAACTAAAGATATGATTAAAAGCTACAGGAAAAATGGGCCTTCAAACAACTGTGCAAGACCTGGTAGACCACCAAAACCGTCTCAATCAGATAAACAGTATGTAAAGCTTTCATCTTTGAGAGAGAGGAGAAAATCAAGCTCCACTATTGTTTCAGATGTGAAAACATCCTCAGGTGTTTCTGTCCATCCTTCCACTGTGAGAAAGACAACTCAACACTATGGGTCCGAAAGGATGTGCAGCTGCCAATAAGCTCTCAATGAGAAAAGAGAAAAATAGAACTACATTTACACTAGAACGTGTGAAATTGGACATCTGAGACTGACTGATGAATTTAAGTTTGCATATGTGTGTATGATTGTAATGTCTATGATTAAACTTTGGAGGTGTGAAAGAATATCCCTGGAGCTTTCTCGGAAAAACTGAAAGCAAGTCCTGAAAAGAATAGAAGCAAACACTCTCTGCATACTGAACAATCTGACATTCATTTTAGTCATTGGCGCTTTTGTGTAATTTCGTGTTAAATATGTTTATATTCTGACACTAAAAACGAATTACTGGTATATAATAGATATTATTATATTAATCAATGCAATATATAATATGTCAATATAAACATACAGTACACCAAAGCAGCACAGGCCAAAACATGTGTATGCAAACATGGATGATCTTCAGTTCTCTTATTTATTTAGATTTATTTGGGGATCTTGGTGAGGTGCACTTTGACTAATTGTACGGAGGCAGTTCTGCCTACTGAAACCCACACATAGAGAAAGAGAGAAAGAGATAGGGAGAGAAAGAGAAAGAGAAAAAGAGAGAAAGAGAGGAGGCAGACAAACAATGCTGATGATGATATCACTGAAGTTTGATACACAGATGCAGCAGAAGGCTTCATCTCAAGTGGATCAAATGAAAGCTCTTTAATGTAATCAAGAAATCTCATGTTACACAAACACACACTTTCTCACTCTCTCTCTCTCTCTCACACACACACACTCACTCACACACACACTCACATCTGCACATGCAAATACACACACACCCACCATAAGGGAGCATAATATTTCGCTGTACTGTAATAACGAACGATCAATAACGTCTCTCTCTGCATTAGCAACTGTAGCCGACAACAGCTGTCCCCAGAACATAATGTATCTCCACCATTTTCTGCTTATTCACACACATACACACTCACTCACACACTCACACACACACTCACACACACTCTGACACAGATAAAAAGATTTCAGATCATGAATACAAAGGGCTTTTATACGACACACCATATGGGGGAGAGAGAAAGAGAGCGAGAGAGAGAGCACAGAACAGATTTCCTTTTTTCATAAAGCCATTTCAGCCAATTAGATCAGTCATGGGAGTGTTCTCGCCCATGGAATCACTGCCTGTTGGGACAACACCACAACTCTGAAAGGCCATACGGAGGGGTTACGTTCACACATCCACACTGATTAAATACAGATTAAATACTAGTATTGCCATTATAGCGCTACATGTTGCGATTTTCCCTCACAGAAGCCCTCACTGTGATTGGTCAAATGAGCCTGCAGAAAATAAATATTATGATTGGTTATATGCCTCATTTGCATATCACATACTTCAACAACCAGAGTAACAATTAACAAATGATATGTGGTGCTTTGATGGGCTGTTGCAATGACAAACCTATATGTTTTCTGATTAGGCTTAAAAGACCCTGTGAGGGAAAAAGAATTGATAGAGTACCAGAATGGACTAAGCTAATTTAAACAGGGTGCTAAATAATCTAAAATAATATATACAGGTAATGATTTATTCTCTTTTACTGTCAGCACAGTGCATTATCATGGGTCATTAATAAGCTGTTAGGCCTCTGCTGCAGGTTTCCCACAGTGTGGGAAATACTGTCTTAAGAAAATTCTCAGCATTTTCTGCACAGATTAGTGTCCAGATGACATGGAAAGTATGAAAATACACTCATCATGAAATAGCTGCACATAGAAGGAATCAACCAACAAGAGTGAAACATGGTGGGTAGGTTTGACATCATGAGACATGCAAATGATTCAAGTTTCATGCTCTGCCGTGGATATGACATAAACAAGGAAGGGCCTTATCGCTGTGTCTGACTGACTATATAAGGTCGTCCTGTTGCTTGTGTTTTCCATTCTGACTCGTCCTGTTGTGTTGGTAGCGTTATTTGCAAGTGAAGTATGCCTCAGAGAAGAGTTCAAAAGCAATTCGAGCAGTTGGAAGAGATCGAGAGGGGTCGCATTGTAGGGCTCCGGGACGTGGGATGGTTTTATCGTCGTATTGCGTGCCATACCGGTCATTCAGATACTATAGCACACTGTTGGCAGCAGTGGATAGAAGAAGGCATCCACCAGCGACATGAAGAATCTGGTAGACCTACATGAACCATGGAGATGGAGAACTGTCAGATTGTCTGACATGCGCGGAGTGACACAACAGCCATCTTTGCGGACATTCAGTGAGCAGTGATGCCTTCCAGCACTCATCATGCTAGTGCCAGCACCATTGGCAGATGGCTGCACGACGCAGGACTACATGCACGTAGACCGTTACGACGACTGCCCTTAACACCACGTCAACATCACCAAAGACTGCAATGGTGTCGTGCCAGACTGTCATGGAGTGACTCAGAATGGCAGCGGGTCATCTTCAGTGACGAGTCCCGCTTTTGTCTTGGTGGAGACCAACGAATCCGTGTGTGGAGGCATCATGCTCAGTTGTTCCTGGTAACCTTTAACTTCCTTCCCAATAGCACTGCAATCCTACACTTCCTTCTGGGTGTAACTATGTTTTGATGATGAGTGTTTATCTATCTATCTATCTATCTATCTATATATATATATCGGTAGATAGATGGATATATATATATATATCATATTGCACTGACATGTAAGATCTAAGATTTGCCTGCTACCTACTCTGTCCCTGCTGTAAAAGGACTAGGGGTAGTAACTCAAGAAGCAGACTGCTCTGGCCACAAAGTGGTCTTTCACCTCCAGGTTCATTCAGGAGGGACCATAGCATCAAATCACTGACCTCCAGATTTAGAAACAGGGTCTTCCCAGCGGTACAACACAACTCAACACACAGACTGACCTATACGTGCTGCACATCTTCTACCCACACGCCACTTTAGAACCTACATACACTATTTTGAGCGTCGTTATTTTGTCTAGTCAGACTAACCCTGCACTGTACCTGTAGTGTATTATGTTATGCTGTATTGTGCATCTTGCAAGCCTACTTTATGTCTTTTGATGTTTACCTTGCTCTTGAATTGCCCTTTCTTGAATTGCCATTTCTCCACAGAAATTCAAGTGTCCTTGCAAACGGCCAATGAGAAGTCTTACATATTTAATGACAAACGAGGCTTATGCATAATTGCTTTAAGATATTGGCAGAACTGTTTGTCTGCTGTTTCCATTTATTCCGTCTTAAGTGATTCATGGCAAAGACGACCTGAAGAGGTCAAACGGTCCAAGTTGTTTGTTAGCAAAACTCTACTTTTCTGCAGATAACTATTGATTCAGGAGGAACGAGCTGCATTTACATTTGCTATCTATCCCAATTAAAAAACCCGACTAATTACATTCAGTTCTATCAAGCAACAAATCCCTATGATCGATACACACACCCTGAGGTCACTTTACACTCCCGTAGGAACTCCGTGGCAGATGAGACACAGGAGGTCTCACACACACACACACACACACACACACACAGAGGTTTGTTTTTTATGCCTTGTCAGGACATGGGGTCATACTTATTTCCTGTATGTAACATATGTAAGTACCTAAACATACAATACTGCACAAAAAAATCACAATTCATTTATCTCATTTCCAGTCCAGCAGCCATTAAGGGTACCTCATTTTTTCAGACTCAGGAAATATGCAGAAAACATACTTAACATTCAGAACAAATCTGCAGGAATATTGTTCCACATTAAAGTTCAGTCTTAAAAGTTGGTTTAGCATTTTCTGCTTCTCATGATCCTAAATACATTCAGGTATGTTAAGGTCTGGACTCCGGAGCGGTCACTCCATTGTTCAGAGAACACCAACAGATTCTTTATTTGATGTGTCTGTTTCGTTTTCTTAATGAGGAGCTTCTTGAACAGCTAGACGTCCTTTCAGAAGCAGGAGTTGAGCTTGAAGAGGTTTTATCTAATGGCCACAGCTTTGGTGGTCTATTAGGTCTGACTCCCATCAACCACTTGGAAGAAAAAAAAATAAGGAGGTAGTAACTTCTGGCTCCTGCAGATGGCGCTGCCTGAGGATGATGGGGCTGTAAATCCCTGTGGGGTGTGAGTGACAGGATTCATAGATCGAGAAGAGGTGGTACAGTGCAGTGAATGTCTCGTTCCATGTGTGGAAAATGGCTCCAAAGCAGATGTTAATGATTGGCTAAAAGGAGTGACTGCATTTAGGCGTGCCAAAGACCATAGTGTGAAGGAAGTAGCTGAATTTGCAGGTGTATGGAAGCGTACGGTCATACGGGTCTACCAGCAGTAGCTAAAATCCCAGTCTACAGGGAACTCTCCTTGGAATTGTGCCAGGGAAGGCATCCACCAAATCTGGCCCAACTGCATAATTCTTTGATGCAAGAGTGTCTGAACGTTGATGTGACCTACATCCAGAAACTTGTGCAGTCCATGCCAAATCCAATCACAGCTGTTATTCATGCTCATGCAGGTATATATATGATGTGCATATCAACAATATGACAATATTTATAATGTTGACAATTATTGTTATTTGAATAAATGTGGCAGTATATTCACTTCATTGTGTTAGCATAATTAGGCTTGTTTAATTGCATTTAGCGCAGTGCAGTTTGTAAAACACTGAATCAACTCTGTACCTGTACATGTATGCAACAGCACTTATTGGTCATGACATTGAATGTAGTATGAAAACCAGTACACACACATCATATACTCGTTCATACTGTGAGCTTGCCTTCATATGATTTCTTGAGAGATAAAGTTATAAAGTGGAAAATGCTTGAAAATGCTTGAAGCTGCTTTTCAGCGCCTGTTCAACACCTTTTTTTCCCCTCCATACGTGCCGAAAAAGACAGCCTGACAGCAGTAATTAATTCTGCATAACCTGTAAATGAGGCATGAAAGGGAGCGAGACGCAGCATTTAAGATCAAGAGTGAAACAGCAACGTCTGAGCAACGTCACGTCCTAAAGAAAGAGTCAACGTGCTGAAACTACAACACACCTGTCATCTGATCAGCGCGTGGTTTAAAATAAAGTCTCACTTTCAGAATGAACATCAGACAGTCCTCTTCAGACGTACGCGACAGTTAATCGTCAAACTCTCCAAAAGGGGAAGGAAGCGTTCTTCAGTATGGGCCTAAATAAAGACTGATTGTTCTACAAGATAAAGCTTTTTAAGCATGATAGAGATATAGTCAGCTATAGTCAGTATTCCTGTCTGCTGAAAAGAAGGACAGCGTTCCAAAACAGGTGAGTATTAAATCTGTGCCAGTTCCAGAACTGTATAACAGGGTGGCCTTTAGCAACTGTATGGGGTCCAAAAAAGTGTACTTATTATTAAAAATGACGCAGAAATAAGACAAAGATTAATTTCTTCTCTATCATCATTAATGCACTCTTACTCCAACAAAATCTAAAAAGAGAAAATATAAATTATATAAATGTAAATATATAAACAAATGAATATTTTAAAAACTATAACAACCCAAATACACACTTGTATTTGTTAATACTAGTTGTAGTTTTATTATTATTGTTGTTGGTATTATTATAGTCTTTCTATATAGTGTGTGGTCCTGCAGATTCTGTTATGTCTATTACAACTTTCAAATTTCAAAAAACTAAATATTGTGATGTATAACATGTACTGTGAAAATGCCTTTTTTTCCCCGCAATATTACATTTTTACCATATCACCCACCCCAAGCGGAATCCTATCTGGTGCTACATAGAGCCTTGTTAAAGAACCATTTCCAACAGATTTTTCTTTCTTTCTGTATAGAGAAGAACCATTTAAACATTGGGGTTAGTGGTTACTGTCGGTTCAGGGACTCAAACCAGCCACCTTCCGGTTGCCGGACCGGTTCCCTACCCTCCAGCCCACGACTGCCCCATACTATCAATAGGAGATAATGTAATTTTGGAGCATTTGTATTAGTGCAGTCATCACAGAATTTTTACACAATAAAAAGGACAGCTGTTCAAATGAAAACAATAACTATACGTAACTGATGTCTTACTTAAACAATCTTTGAATAATCCCTCTTTAAGCAAGTTCAAATTAAATGCATTTTTTCAGTGCACAGCTGTTTTGAGTTACAACAATTCTATTATGATTCAGTCAAATTCATGAAACCTTTCAGAATCCTTTTGAAAACACACTGAACATACAAATATGATAACAGGAACTATTTACGTAGTAGTCAAATACAAACAATAAAAACAACTTATAAAAAGCTTAATTTTAAAAATGTTTTTACATTTGAACACACGCTGAAAATTTTATTTTGTCCTCTTATTCAGGTAACTGAATGGTCATTCAAGTAACCATTTGGATAAAAACTTCATTGTTTCATTTATTTTGCTGTTTGTATTTTCACAAATAATATTCCACACGTATAGAAGTAGAATGATGATAAAACAACAACAGCTAACTTTGAAATGGACATGGGGAAAACACACTAAACGTCTGAAGCACAGTTCAGTAAAGGTGGTGGTTGTAGTGTATCTTTAATTTGATCAGTCCAGTAATAAAGTATGAGACTGTTATTTATGCAGGCATCCTGCAGCACGGTGTGCAGCTCACTAGCTTTGTTTCTGGAATCTCATCAACAGTAAATTATTGTAGAACATGTTTGGTTAAAGGTTTAGGAATTCTACTGTCTTCTATTGGTTTGCATGACATAAATCAATTAATGAACGATGTTCTTTATTGTCACTGGGGGCAGTTACAGCAAGTGCTGTAGTACTTGAGTCTGGTCTCCGTTTCGAGACCTGTCTCATCACCATGTTGTTCTTGGTGTCGTCGTGGTCTTTACCTCATTTTCTCAATCTCTCAGAAATTAATGTTGAGACCATCTGAGTGCAGTGCCTCCATCTGAGGTAATCCTAGAAACTGAGTTATTACTGAATATCAACAAAACCATCAGAGGTTCACTTCCAGCCCACACAAATCATCACAAAAGTTTCTGTGGATTTAACATTAGACTCATCTAATTGGAAGGCTGATTTGACAGCTACAGAGGGCTGGACGTCAGACTGACAAGAGGAAAGCTGAAGAGTTCTGGCTTGATTCGACTGGTTTAGATACTGTTCGATATGTTTATTCTCAGAGTGATGTCAAAGACCACTGAGCAAGCAGCACAGAGCAGAATTACTTGTTATGCTTGCACTAAAAATATAAACTAGCATTTCTGCTAGAACAATCAGTGAGCTCTACATAAATATGATGTTTCATTTATCAGCAATATTTGTCATATTTACATTAAAATGGTTAAAATGGTCAATATATATATATATATATATATATATA
>CM067476.1:6030071-6171161 GCA_034552555.1 Semaprochilodus insignis | reverse complement strand
ACACTTCTCAGTCTTGACTAGCTGTCTTGAATAATAGAACACGAGTTACTGCAGAAACCTTTGGGCCCAGGCCTAATTATAATGAATTATAATTGACTCTAAGATTCCGGAACAGATTGATCACTAAATGCAGTGACACAAACTCTGTGAAGTTGAGTTTATCTCTGGAGCTGGGTGTCACGGAGAGGCGGTCTGCTGGTCAGTTTGTTACTGAGCGCTGGGCTTAAGTGGTGAGTCTGCAGTGCTCTGCGGCTTGCTGAAATTCGCTGTCGCCACAAAGTTCTCAATCTATAACTTTCTGTTCTGTTCTACACAACAGCCATGACAATCCCATTATCTCAAAACCTGCTGACCCAGTGTGTGTGTGTGTGTGTGTGTGTGCACAAGTGAGAAAGATAGAGTGTGTGTGTGGGTGCTTGGGAGAATGCCTTTCTGTTGTTCCAATATAGCCCCTAACCTCCAGTCCTCTAGGGAAGACTCATCACAACCACACACACACACACACTCCTATTTCCTGAAGCAATGTTCCTACTTCTCTAGAGGAGGAAGTTTAATTATCCTTCTTAAAGAGTTTTTTCCTTGCTTGTTTTTCTCCTGATTTTTCTTTCTTTTTTTTAATACTAAGTCCTACTCAGATAAGACGTACGTCCACATGTCCAGATTTGAGTCTGAGTCAAGGCCGAGACCTGCACACATTAAGTCTAAGTCAAAACCTTGTAGTAGTCAAGTCCAAGTCAAAACTGACACTAGGTAAAGATTTCTCAGAATTTAAAAGTAAAAAGATGAAAGGAGAAAAAGATGTGGTGCATTATAGGCTTAGTCCAACTGTGCATTGAAACGTTTGAAAGTAAATGATGTTGGAAATGAGGTTATTCTCAATTCTTTCTTCTCTAAGACAACTGAACATGACCGAAAAACATACATTTATTTTTATTATTAACATCTGCCCTTAACTGATCTGCCCTTAACTGATCTGCTCTTAACTGATTGGAAAAGTTTGAATTTTCAAACCCGTCGACATTAACAAACAGTACAGTTAAGCCATCATGGAAAAATCAAATAGACCTCAATCAGCTGTGAACAGATTTCATTAGAACATGTAGAGAAAATGTTTTGCTCAGTTTGAATAAATTCTAACTTATTTCAATAATAACAGAATAAAAGTTCAGTTACATCAAAAGCCTCAACGTGTTTAAGAAGCGACAGTGGAATCAACCAATCACATTGTAAACATGTCCTAAATATCATGCACCAAATGTTCGGTAACCGAAATTATTCGGCTGAAAGTGGCAAAAAAAATGGCCGAATAAGTAAAAAGACTGAATAATTTATACCGAACAATAACGTTTTAATGACGTCGTTACCTTTTTCTAGTTTCCGGATGTAGACGGGAACTTTTAATTAGCTCCAGGGCTAGCGCCAACTGCTCTAGGCTAATACACACTGTAATGTTTTATTTCTCCACTGCGAGTCACACCGGAGCATGCTGATGTATCCCAGCTTTTATTCAGCTTCAAGCATTCAAGCCAAACGGAGCTCCAGACGGAGTAAAGAACAGAACCGAGCCGCTACAGTGAGGCAGACAGACAGCAGCTTCCCAGCACACGCGCCCACAAGTCCGTGAACAAATGTTCAGGATTGGGTGCTGCTTTGGCATTTCCGTGTATCTCTACTAAATATGTCACTGATTGTGAATCTGAAGCAAGTTTTAAATGGTTTGTTAAAATGGAAAACAGTAGGAGGCCAGGGCTCCTTGCTGATAGTCAATGTAACATGTGGAGTATTCATTAATCTCTTTCACAAGCTTCAAATGCAACATTCAAAATGTCTTTCACAAGCTTCAAATATGTTTCATTTAGAATGGCCAAAAAGTTGATATGCACACGTGATGGCTTACGCTAACATACCATCCAACAGAACTCTAATAGAGGTGCTAGCAGGAATGATGTTTTTATAGAGGTGTTTTTTTATTATATTCTGACCAATATTTAATATTTAATTAAGGTGAACAAACCTGCGTCCTGAAATGACCAGCGTTCACACATCCCAATCAATATTGAATGAACCGCATGTGTCATGAACAGAAAACCATCATCATCATCATGAAGGTAATATGCTCTGAATAGCTGTTAGTTGTTCATTATTGGAGCAAGATGAGGACCTTGTGCTTTTGCAGTGTTTACTACCACTGACTTTAGCACATGCACTGTGAGAAGTACAGAAGAAAGAAATGAAAAAAAACCCTACATTAATCTGATATTAATTGATTCTAAATCTATATAAATCTCTCTCTCTCTCTCTCTCTCTCTCTCTCTCTATATATATATATATATATATATCTATATCTATATATATATATATATATATATATATATATATCAATCGAGGACCTCATAAAGTTATGAACATGAGTCAATGGATGTCCTCACAAAGACAGTAATACCACCATGTGTGCATAATGCATATAGCCCAGTGTTTAAAACCGGCATCACACCGACAGACGGCCAGATTCTCTTCTCCTTTGTGAAATCTCCGGTTCCTCTACTAGCTAAATCAATACAAGCATACACACACACACACACACACACGCTCACGGCCTGCTGAATCTATAAAACGCTTTTATTGAGTAATTAAACACCCATTACTGTCGCCAGCAGCGCAACACTAAATCAGATAAAGCCTTTAACAGGAGGATCCAGACACATTACACACACACACACAAACACACACACACCATACGCTTCAAACTCATTCTACACACACTGCGCCAGAGACACACACATCGCGTGAACGATGACATCAAATAATGCCTGACGGCTGAACAGCGTAAATCCACACAAAAGGACAAACTCTCCTTGCGCTTTAGCTACACTAGTTCACTTTTAATACTGTCTACATTTGTAAATCTGTTCATATAAACCCATTTAAACTATACAGAGCCACCAGACACGTCTTACAGCTACACTCTTTTAAATAGGGTTCATATCAGCATCGTCAAACAGCTGCCTAAAAAAGCATCATCAGGCACAAGTCTCGATTTTACTGATATTTTAAATTAGTATATGATCATCTATATACTGCAGAACCATAATGTGATGCAGGGCTACTGCGCTAAAATAGCATACCATTCATCTTACTGTATTTGTAAAAAAAACCTCTCAATTTAGAAAATGCTAATGTCCCATTTTTTATCTTTAAGATGATTCATTCATTTAAATAGTCAATAGTAGAAAAGTGCATGATAAACGTCAGCTATCAGCAGCAGCCCACAATTCCCATATCAGTGCACCCCCACTTTTAGCCACATGGGTCATACCTGCACCTCCACTCCTGTTGTTTCACGTACGCCAGGACTATTCTGATGAATTATATATAGCACACTGTCCAAAGAAAAACAAGTATCTTACTAAGTACAGTAAGTTTGCAGGAGAGGGCAAAAATCTTGACTTTCAATGCAAGTTCATGTAAGGAGAATTTATTCTAAGTGATATTTAGCGCATTTCTGTTGTTCCAATCGTCACAAAATCTTCATGTAATGCAAAGGACAGCTGCTGAACTCAAATTACATAGAAAGTTAAAAATGACAAAGAATGGAGATGGTTGTTTTTTTGGACAGAGGTGAATTCCAGGATGCTTTATAGTTTTTTGAATTGCTAGGTGTTTTCTATGGCGAGTTTTAAAATTCCCAGTTTTAAAATTACATGTGGGAATCCTGTTACCGCTTACTGAAAATAATAACAATCTTTTAAATCAATCTTGACGTGTTTATCAGCTTTGCTTCGTCCATATAGAACCATAAAGCACATTGTCCAGCTGGTAACAATAGAAGAACCCTTTTTGGTGCCATATAGAACCATATACACTCACATCTCAATCTGAAGAATCATTTCATGATGAAAAGATGAAATGATGTGCCTTTTAAGCATGTAAATGATTCATTGGGTGTTTGTGGTTCTATATAGAGCCATCATCTTTACTGAAGAGCCATCTGTTATAAGCATGTAGGTGCAGTAGCAATGTATATACGTTAGTGCGAAAGTGTAAATCAACTGAGAAACTAATCTAATTTAATAATTTATCTAATTTATGAAATGTATTTAATTTCTGTAATAATCCTGTAATTTAACTAATTGATGTAATTTAATGTCATTTATTTGGGCATTATCAGGACGTAACAAATTTGTACAATGGCTGGAGTCCTGAGAAGACATGGACCAAACCTGGGTTCCAAGTTATTCATAGCTTTCTTTAAAACAAGGAAGCAACTGTTACTTTACTTTACTTTCGTATTATTAATATTTATTCTATTGTTATAGAATATTTTACAGGCAAAGACACAATTACTGCCAATATGAAACATTTCTAACAATTTTCTAGGTTGCATTAGACTTTAGCTTTTTTTACGTTTGACTTTTATTTCACACCATTTGAAAATGACAGCTGACCTTTACATTTCATAACATATTAGCCAATAGAAATGGTGCAGAATTACCTATTAGCTCTCTGTTTACAATATCATATTGTCAATTTGTTAATTTCATGATAAATTGGTCAACAGAAACTGTCCAGAATTTGCTGGGGTAAGTTAACTTGAGAAATAACTCTGTCTGGACGCATTGCTTTCCATGAAATTCCTGAATAACAGACATTAGGATACAATAAGCCTCTGAAATTAAGGGGTTAAGAAAGTTTTCCTGCTGCCTGATTCCCCCCTCCAAAAAACTAAATGAACAACTTGTCCGAGACTATTTGTCATAAACCACTGAAATAGTGCGCTCTTTCATTTGCACACTTTTGTTCCTTCTTTTAGCGAAAAAACAAAGCATCACCAATTCGCCGGCCAAAACCCCCCAGCGGCTGGAAATCATTTCATCCACACAGTAAAACAACAGCAGAACCTTCCACATCACAAAAGTGCTTTTGAAGGAGAACTTTTACAAGCCTACACTCACTTTCAGCGCGAGAGGAGCCGGTTTGTGTGTGTGAGAGTCTGTGTGAGAGAGAATGAAAGCTGGTGTGAACAGTCTCCCTGTTGTGTGGGGCTGGTGGGCTTTGTTGGAAGTGCTTGTGTGGCACCCCCTTTAATTCTGCTTTAATATGAATGAGCCATTCACAGAGTCAGCCTGAGAGAGAGAAAGAGAGAGAGAGGGAGAGAGAGGGAGAGATGGACAGACAGATGGACATTTCAGAGACAGACTACAGCTGAAAGAAGAGACTTTTTCAGTAATGTACACTCTACAAGAAAGTGGCTCTTCTAGGGTTCTTATATATAGAACTGTGCACATTGAAAGAACCATCTGAATGCAGTAACGAATCTTTGCATGGTTATGATTAAAAACCTGCTGTATATGATTCAGTAATGGCTCAATGTAGCACTAAAAGCTGTCCCAATATTGTTACAAGTCATAGAACCGGTTTAGCACTATGTGTTACCCTTTTGTGTGAAGGCTAAGTGTGAAGGTTCTAAACCTATTGACTGTTTTCAGCATTTAATATTCTGTATTATAATACTAATTTTTTTTTTTCCATATTATTATTATTAGAATACAAAATACTAAGGCTTAATGATATCATTTTTATTATAAATTACAAAATAATTGTCACATCCTGTCTTGTCTAGCCCCTGTTTTCTCTGGTTTTCAGTTTCTGTCTTTTTCTCTTGTCACTTCCATGTACCTTTTGTTGTCCTGTCCCATCTGCTCCTGTTTGTTTGGGTTTTTGTTCCTCCTATCTCCGCCCTCTTGTCAGGCCCCTCACCTGTCCTTAGTTTGTAGCTCCGCCCCTTCCCAGGTGTTCCTTGTTAGTCCTTGTTCATTTATACTCCCTGTTGTTCCCTTTGTTCTTGCTTGGTGTTTTGTCTCCATGTCTGTTGTTTTTGCAACCCTGTTCACAGTCGTTTCTTAGTGTACTAGTGTCTTTGGTTTTGTTTCAATTTGAGCCTATTATAGACTTGCACTTACATCCTTCCTCCTTGTCTTGTCCCACGTGACAATAATAAGGTTTTAATTTTAAAATATTTTTAGTTAACTGCAGATTGTCCTGTCCTCTTTATATAATGCTGGGAACAAGATAACTGGCTTCTTAAAATATAGTAAAAAATAATATTTATTCATATTAGCATTCCATTTTCTAATATTTTGATTGTGTCTAATATTCAGGCGTACAACACATTACACTAATCACATTCACGTTACTGACTATGTAAGAGTTACTTGCACTGTAGATCTGTCTAAGTTAATTAGGAACAATGCATGTATCCCCCTAAAATGGCCTGGACACATGATGAAAGAATAACTCAGCCAGTTTGCTTTGTAGTCCACACAGTTACAGAACAGTTACAGAAGCCTTAGCATGCAAAAAGCCTGGAATTTTAAAAAATATGTATATACTTTATTATCCATTCTTCTTGATAGTGAGAAGACAGCGGACCACTGCTGGCCCACTAACGGCAAAGCTGGCACCCCACTGGCGTTTTGCTCAGTGTTTTCTGGGCAGCCCACCAGTGGTTAAGCAGAGTATTAGACAAATTTTTCATCACTCCTTTTCCACTAACAGTCCAATTTACTTATTCTTCCTTCTTTTCTTACTTGTATTATCTTTTGTAACTCAGTTTATTAGTTTTCAGTGTCAGCAACATTTTTAATTAAATCATTTTATATCCAGCCTGGTCATTACTTTTCCACTTTTCGTCTCAGTTTATTTTCTAATATTTAAGCTACTCTAAAAAACAATTAGATCTTGCATGCAGGGAAATAATCTGGGTGGTCTGTGGTTGGACCAGCAGTGGAAAACAGTCAGCTGGCTGCTGACCTTATCAAGCCAGCAGACCGATATATGTTCTGGGTTTGACCTTGGATGCATTTTGTGTGTATGTGCCACTTAGTGGCAGGTGACTGCATGACTTAGATTGTAAGCATGAGCAGTGCACCGCATCCTTTCACCACTGTAAAGCGCGTCCTGTCCACACATGGACTCATGTTAACCCACCCTGTTCCTGTACCCCATGCTGCTTTGAGTGACTTATGGACAGTGAAGCGTAAAGAACATGTTAAATCATCCTAACTTAGCAATGCTAATATTGCTTGCTAATGCTAATATTAAAGACCTGCGTGTGTGCTGATGTTTGTAGCTTAATTGATTTATGACCGCGTGTGACAGAAGCTTTAGTCAGAGGATTTACAGACTATACCAGTTACTAATGCTAATAAAACCATTTCATTTAAACGTTCTGTGTTTACACTGAGAGCCGGAGAGCCGGTACAGGGAGGTGTTTTAAACCTGCGTTTCAACAATGCTCGTCATATTTTCACCATGGTAGACAGTTATTTCAATTTCAATGCTAACAACTGTTTTTTTTTCGAGAGGCTATATTCACATGTCTGCTGAAGTGCTGTTTATGCTGGTAACTTTGCTGTTCTTGCCATAATTTCATCTTTACTCTAGGGCATGTATCGGCAACATGCTGCTCCGGAGCCACACACCTCTCTTTTACTGCCCCGTTGTGGCACAGCAGAATTAGTTTCAGGTGAAAATAAAGTAATCCTCCTTTGCAGTTCTAACACAGTTTTAACAATAAATGGTCTTAAATGCTGGAATTAATGTATAACTGCTCGGTGACCTTTAACCCCGAAGAGCAGTGTGCAGACTGTTGGTCATATAGCAACACTGAGAACTAAGAACTTAGAGATGAATGAATAGACTCATTTACATTCATGCACTCAAGTGTGGTGGAAAAACATCTTGCAGGATCTGCAGGAGATCCAAGCGGACATAAACTGTAGCAGATTCCAAGGTGGTTTAACATTTGCTTAAATTACACCTAACTCTTGTCTCTTTGTACCATTTGAGTTGCTCTAGTGTTACCAGACACCACTTTCAACCTGCTACATGGAGTTGTAGAGGTTCCTAAAGCGGGACTCGTCACTGAAGACGACGTGCCACTATTCTGAGTCAGTCCATGACAGCACCATTGCAGTCTTTGGTGACGCTGACGTGGTGTTAAGGGCAGTTGTCATAACGGTCTGCACGCATGTAGTACGGCGTCAAGCAACCGTCTGCCAATGCTGCTGGCACTAACAGGATGACTGATGGAGGGCATCATTTGCATGTCTCACAATGTCAAACCTACCCACCAAGTTTCATTCCTGTCGGTTGATTCCTTCTGGTTGCAACTATTTGTGCAACTATTCTTTTGATGATGGGTGTAATATGTGACAAAACAAAAAATTTAAACATAAATTCTTTGACTTCCCTAAAAATGCTAAACCTTATGAATCTGATCCTTATGCTGAAAATGACATACACTCAAGATTTTATTTTGAAGAGGCGCTTTTTCAGCTGTTTCTACTAACTAGTTTCTGGGTTTGTGAACAGAATTAGCATTTAGTATGGACTGAGGCCAGTGTATGATGATTGGGGCATGCAGTTCGCACGATGCTAATCGCTACATATTAGCTTCGATTTATTAACTACATTAACCACGTAAAAAAGAAGGAAAGGACACATCTTTTCTCTTCCTATTTCTCCTCTTCTCTCCTTATCACCTCCCCCATGTTTCCTGCTGCCCTCCCTCCTCCAGGAGACAGATTATTTTGAATGTTTCGCAAAAGAAATAGTCAGGTTTTAAATCACTTTGCATGCTTCTCTAATGGAGGGGCGAACGGCTCGCATGTCGATGACCAATTGAGCTGCGCGCGCCATTTCGTTCGCTTAATTAGAAGAGCAGCGCGTTAATTTGTGCCCACAAAGCAGAGAACACGGCACTGGCCGTCCAGATCTGATCACGCGGCCTGCTGCTGACATGCGCCTTTAATAGGTCGTTAGCGTATTAAACGTCTCAATCAGTGCTGACAGCTTTGCGCGAGAGATACGGCAGCCGTCTGGGGGGAACGGATTAAAAAGTGTGTGCGCGGGAGTGAGGGACAGTGAAAAGGCAGTATAATATTGAGAGAGGGAGTGTGAAATGTGATGTAGTTGGAAATGTGATGTAGTTGGGAAAGTGTGTGTGTGTGTGTATAAGTGGCTGTATAATAGATGGAATGTGTAAACGTGGAAGAGAAGGAATGTGAAAAGAGTCTGTAAAGTGCTGCAGTGAGTATGTGCTGTAAAGCATGTGTAGGTGAAATAAGGAGGTGAAGGCTGTTCATAATGGACAACCAGTTAAGAGGTGCGGGAGAATTCCATAGGCTTTGATTTCATTCATCTGGCTCTGGTTGTGGTTATACTGGACAGCTGCATATATACAATAGACAATTCAATATGATCTGGACCTTTGAAGAAAAGAACACCAGAAAATATCATGCTGTAGTCAATATGTAATATGTCTTAACCTTATATGTCAAAACCCAGCTCATATATAATATTATATGCATCCTAAGAAAACTAAGCCTGTATATATACGCCTCTGTCATAACAAGGCCTAGCCCTATACACTCATCATCAAAAGAATAGTTGCACAAATAGTTGCATTCAAAAGGAATCAACCCAACAGCCACGATTATGGACATTCAGCGAGCAGTGATGCCCTCCATGAGCCCTGTTAGAGCCAGCATTGGCAGATGACTGCTTGACACAGGACTACATGTACGCAGACCGTTACGACAACTGCCCTTAACACCACGTCAGCGTTGCCAAAGACTGCAATGGTGTCATGCCAGACTCTCATGGAGGGACCTACAATGGCAGCGGGAGTGACTTATAATGGCAGTCCTGCTTTTGTCTTGGTGGGGACGACCAACAAATGTGTGTGGAGGCACTGTGGCCAGCACCAAGATGAACTGTTTGTTGTCACACGTCACACGTCCAGAAGGCCCGGTGTCACTCCACCCCTACCACAAAATCTGCAGGAACTGTGTGAGAATATTCAAGCTGCATGGGATGGATTATCGCAGGACTCCATTAGGAACCTCTACAACTCCACGCTGAGACGTCTGGCACGTTGTGTTAGCAAACATGGAGGCCCAATGCCATACTGAGAGACACTACTTTATGTGTAGCTCAATAAATATTGCCCATATCAGACTAAATTTATCATCATTTATTGTTCCTGGTAACCTTTATCTTTCTTCCCAATAGCACTGCAATCCGACACTTCCCACTTACATCATTGTCATAACAAAATGCTGCCTTTATATAATACTACATCAAAGCCACAACAAAATATAACAGTATATAATACGGTTGTCATAACAACATAACCTAGTCCATATACAATATTGCCTCACCATTATAACATAATCATGCCTGTTTACAATGTTATGTTGTTGTAACAATTTCTATGCCTGCTTCATACTACAGGAAATAAAAATCCTAGCTAATGTTGAAAATGTGAGTGACCCCACACATATTGACTGACTGCACAATAATTTTGTCTTTAGTTGTTCCTCAGTCATCAAAGCCCCCACACTGCATTTACCACAACCAAACACCAGACACTTTCGGAATATGCCTGCAAACCAACCAACGGTCCACACCAACAGTCCGGTCACTCTGAACCTGAGAGCTCACAGAATTTTGCATGAGCAAAAGGCACTTTAGATTAAATCAAACATGACAGAACGAAGCAAGGCACAGATTACTTCACTGGTTATGCATTTAGCAGTGTAAACTTGGATAAAAAATATATTTAATCATCTGCCTTTTACAGTGATGAGGATTCATCGATTTTTATGAGATGCTGCAGCTGAGTCATAAATAATCAACATGATTAATATTTGGGATTTGAAATGGGAGTGGCCATGTCTGAACTCTGAGGAGATCAGGAGGGTAAAGACTGGATTATACACCCATCACGTTGTTTAAGACCAGCTTAAATACGGGACACATTTGTGACTGTCAGGAGTGACAATTCAGCCTCAAAACTGGTCCGGGTGTCGTGTAGTGGGGACCAGATATAACTTATAAGCCTTCATAACTTTAACATCAGTGTAATGGGGTTTTGTCATTTCGCCTATTTCTACTGTCACACTCATCATGAAATATGTGCACAATGTAAAGAACAGACGGAATTTTTGAAGGTAAAAAAACACATTTTTGTATGTGTAAAAAAAAGGAAAAAAAACAACCTTTTGATATGACAGTGGCAATATACTCTGGTCCGCACCCTGTTGACACCAATAGCTTTGCGAGTGAGTGAAAAACAGAAATAACACAAACACCCGATCAGATATGGTGTAGTATGTCCATTCGTAGTGCCGGAGCCGCTCAAACGTTCTCAAATTCATTTCACTGAATTATGCATACACTGATAAATATAGCTGTGTGTATATTCCTGCAGTTTCTGCAGAGGACAAAAACATCGCTGCTGGCTGCTGGTAGGGGGACAGTTTTGAGGAAGAGAGGAGAGAAAGAGAGGTGACCGAAGCCTTGTTCACATATATCCAGATATTTCTTTTTTCCCCTCTGTCTTCTCCTCCACTCCAACAGCATTTTAAAAAATCTCTCCATCCACACAAGAACACGCAACTACTGCACTTGAAAACACCCACATGAGCATGCCAGCCCAGAAGGAAGAAGAAAACTACAAAACTACAAGAGATGAAAACGACAAGATCGAGAGGGAATAACGTGTGTGAAGTGAAGCATGTAATTTGTGCCGGGCGATGTTGATAAAATTCAATTTCTTATTTTCCATATACACTCATCGTCAGCATTGAGCAGTGGTGCCCTCCATAAGGTCATCCTGTTAGCCCCAGCACATTGGCAGACGGCTGCACGATGCAGAACTACATGCATATGCAGACCGTTACGGTGACTGCCCTTAACAGCACGTCAGCGTCGCTAAAGACTGCAATGGTGTCATGCCAGACTGTCATGAAGTGACTCACAAAACAACTCCATGCCGAGACATCTGGCACGTTCCATTAGCAAACATGGTGGACCGACGCCATACTGAGAGACGCTATTTCTGTATGTGTAGCTCAATAGATATTGCCCATATCAGCCTAAATTTATCATTTATTGTTCCTGGTAACCTTTATCTTCCTTCCCAATAGCACTGCAATCCCACACTTCCTTCTGGGTACAACTATTCGATGAATGTAGAACAGTCTCACAGTACAACACAGTATTTATGTTAGCATTAACCACACCACAGAAACCACACTTCCTGAATACTGCAGCCTGTGCTAAAAGAGTGTCTTGTTTTTTATTAGGCTGATTGGTTCTGTTCATATGTGCACATCACAAAAGACATGAGTTTTCTTCTAAACAGTGACCAGACACCAACCACATCAGCAGAAAGAAGACTTTCTACTATTTTGATGTGCAGAAATGAACAAAATCAAATTACAGAAATTAATGAGTTTAAAGCAACAGGAGCTTCACTAACTTACAGCCAATATGTCCTGGGTTTTATAATGGATATAATGTTCAAATATATTGCTATTAATATTACTGAAACTGAAACTCAACATCATGGTAAGACAATATCAGGATCTACCGGCATATACAGCATGTCAGCACTACATGTAACGCCTGAAAGCTGTATGAAATTATGACACACATGCTGTCTGATGTCTATGATGTTTGAACACTTATTTAATGATAGTGTTGAGATTGTGAAATTATGTTGAGCCCTAATTTACTTGAATCCATGGTGAAGGAACATGAAGTACAAACAGACCAAACAGAAAGGATGTATAGCTGTGCCACTGTTTTACCCTCTTCAACATTACATATAACCCTCAGACGACACGTGTGGGTTGACTGCTGCATTAGACGGCGCAATTCAGTGGTAAGAGTAAATAAACTGTATTTGTGCTGTAGACACCATAAGCACTGTAATGTTCCTATTACCACCACTGTAAGGACAACTTAGTCAATTTCTCTACAATGAACCACTTCACACCAAACCACTTTGAATGACCTTGTTTACATCTCAATGAGTCAATTATGCTGGAATTTTGTGACACTGATGTAATTCTCTTGGAAAGTGTGCCGTAAAATACTTACATCTGTCTTTTTCCCTGCAAGTCTTACTGCATGTTTCTATATATTTGCCAAGTTTAACATAAAAGAAAAAAAAACTTAACACATAACATGCACCAAAATTGATGTTTTATTATTTATCCAATATGTTCAATTTAGCAAATAAACAGTAGCTGTGCATCAAAACGTGCAGAAGTGCTTCAAAATTTGCAGGGGCTTTTAACAGTACGTTATATGAGGTGAGCTGGTTTTAAATTGGCAGATATCCTAATTTTACATTTCAGAATCAGACATGCTAATTTCTGCTGTTTCAGAATCTGCAGATTCTGGGTGGGTAGTTTTCCTTAACAGTAACTGGCTGGATAATTGCACTGATATTTGTGAGCTGTGTTCTTGTGTTTTGTTCATGTGGCAGAGATGTACACATTTGAATCAAGTACATTCAGTGCATCACCTCTTCAGTGCTGGCTTTCAGAGCATGAGAGAGAGAGACGGAGGGAGAAAATGAGAGTGCTGTGAATTGTCTGGAGCCGCCCGACTCCGCTCTGCATCTCCTCCGTTAGAGAGAACATCTCGCGAGTGCGCTTCTGAATTAACTTTCTGAAATAGATCAGCATCACCGGCGCGCGCACACAGAGCCACAGCTGCACGGCCCTGCAGAGTCTGACCCCCCAGAAGAGATGTCACACAGGTCCGGTTCTATTCAGTTCTGAGGAGGAATTCATGAATTCAATTCAGTGACCCCACAACTGACCCCGGCTGTGGTCTTCGCAGTGCTCACTCTGTCTGTGTATATGTTTGCACAGTAATTTAAATCCACTAAAAGTGTCTGCTGAGCTCAGAGGAGCTGCAGAGATCTGAGAGGTGTCTGAGGCGCTGAGGACAGTTTAACTCGGAGCTTGACCTGCTGTTTAACTCTACACTGAGGGCATAACGCGCTCTAAAAAACACTACATGTAGAGAGCGCTCTGAACGGTCATCCGCTTTCTCCTCCTCGCAGCGTCCATGTGACTGCTGCTTTTCTCTCGGCTGTCTAGTTGGCATGATGAACATTGCTGGAAGGATTGCAATTTCCCCGCAACACCATCTGTGAAACTCCGACCCCGAGCTCAGAGCTAAACACCACCAAGCAAAGCAATCTGCTCTGCATATATATCTCTCTCAGAGAGACGGAGACAGGGAGAGAGAGAGAGAGAGATAGAGAGCAAATGGGGAGAAAAAAAAGACAAAGAGAGCAAGACAGAAAGAATATATACATATATACATACAAAGAGAGGGAGAAAGAGGGGGGAGAAAGAGAGAGAGAAAATAGACAAAGTAGGATGTAGGAAAAATGTAGGGAGTAGGAAAAAAGACAAAGGGAAAGATATAGTAGAGGAATTAGTAGGAATTAGTAGAGGAAAGTAGAGGAAAGAGTATATATAAAGAGAGAGAGAAAGGGAGCAAAGGGTGAGAAAGAAAAAAGACAAAGAGAACAAGACACTGAGAAAGAGGAGAGAAAGAAAATCAGTCATAAATGTACAAAATGTCTATATACATAGAGAGAGAGAGAGAGAGAAAAGGAGGGAAAAAGAAAGGAAGAAATACCAACAGATGAGTGAATAGAGAAAGAGAATGAATAAAGAGGGATAAAGAAATAGGCAGGGGAAGAAAAAGAAGAGAAAAAAGACAAGAGAAAGTGGAAGATAAAGAAATGGTGAAAAAGAGGAGAAAGGGTAAAATGGTAGAGAGAGAAAAGGAGAGAGCAAAAAGGAGAGAGAGGGAGATAGGCAAAGGGGCGAGAAAAAGGACACAGGAAGAAAAATGAAAGGGGGTGAAAAATAAAGGAAAAAGGAAAGAAACAGTGGAGAAAATAAGAAAGAGACAGAAAAAGAGAAAAGGAGAGATGCTGAGAGGAAGGTGAAGGGATATGAGAGAGGGAAAGGACAGGCAGAATGACAGAGAAACAGTGAGAAAAGAAAGTGAGAAATAGAAGGAGGCAGACAGAGGAAAAAGAGAAAGGAACAAAAAGAAAGTAAAACAAAAGGGAGAAAAATAAGGAGAAGAGCGGTAGAGAGAGATGGAGACTGATCAGAGTGAGAAAAAGAAGAGAGACAGTGAACAAGGAAGAGTGTTAGTGAGGGAACGTGAGAGAGAGAAGAGTGAAAGACAAAAAAGAAAGATGGAGTGAGAGAGAAGGCAACAAGAAAAAAGGTAGAGCCATAGAAAGAATGAGAAGAGAGGGAGAAAAAGAAGGAGCAAAAGAGACAGAAACAGAGGGAAAGAGACAGAGAGGGAGAGGGAGGGAAAGAGAGGAGAGAGAGAGATAACTGAAGGGGAGCGACAGTTATCAGTCCCAATTCCGTGGATCTACAGCTCTGTCCCTCCCGCCTTCATTCCATCTCTCTGCCTGCGCTACATGATTGAGCTCCGTAACCTCCCATCACTCGCGCAGAACAACACCATCAGACCCCCAACACACACACACACACACACACTCAAACAGACACTCACAGACTCACACATACACTCACAGACACACACCCACACACACAGGCACACACACACTCTCAGACACACACACTCACACAAAGACACACACAAAGACACACACACACACACACTAAAACAGACACGAACACACACAAACACACATATATATATACACACACTCACACTCTCTCTCTCACACACACTATGAATAAAATACTGCACACAGTACGGCGCTGAAGATTAGACTGAGGAAAAACAAAACAACCCAACAAGTGTGAGTGAAGTGAGCAGCAGAATCAGCAGCACACAGCACAGCAGCCCCCCCAACCACTCACAGTAACAGACATCAGTTCAACTTCTACACAAGCAGCGCAGCCCCCCTCACTGGAACAACAACACCATTCTTCCATGGAATAAACAACACCAGACACACAAACACCTACCATATACACTGCTCATCATGTCGCTGTGCAGGAGAGAGAGAGAGAGAGAGAGAGAGAGAGAGAGAAAGAGAGACAGGATCAGATTAGAACCAGAAGAACATTTTCCACACACTGCTTAGATGTGTGAGGATACCATACACAGAGGAAGAACCACAGAGAGCGACAGATAGAGCGAGAGAGAGAGAGAAAGAGAGAGTAAGAGAGAGAGAGAGACAGAGAGAGAGAGAGAGTGAGAGACAGAGAAAGAGAGAAGAGCAAGAAAAAGCAAAAGAGTATGAGAGAAAAGATGAAAATTTTTAAATGATTCTTTGTTTTGCACAAAAATATAAATATTAATATACATTAAAATATATACAATAAAAGTATTACATGAGCACAACTCCCTTCATCATCTAACACTGCTTACTCATTCACAACCACATAACACATTAAACCATCCAACTTCTTTCAGAGAGAGAGAGAGAGATTCAGATTATTACACATGTATAAATTCTCTCCACTCTTTCTTTATTGCCTATCAATAATCCTGTGGATCACTCTGTTTCTGCTGTATCTGCAATCCTATCTTTCTCTAATCTGTGCTTCTGTATTTACTGTTAAAGGCTTTGGCAATAGTGTGTCTGATTACAGTCACACCAATAAACCACTGCTGAACTGAGAGAGAGAGAGAGAGAGAGAGAGAGAGAGAGAGAGAGAGAAAGGCAAAGAGAAAGGGAGAGTAAAAGAGAGACAGATAGACAGTGAGAGAAACAAAGAGAGAGGAAAAATAGAAAGAGAAAGAGAGGGCACTAAATAGAAAGATAGAAGGGAAGAAAGAGAGTCAGGTGGAGAGAGTGAAGCACAGATGAGAGTTAGAGAAAGAAAAAAAGGAGAGAGATAAAGAGGACAGGAAAGAGAAAGTGAGTGTTAGAGGGAAGAGAAAGATGGGTAGACAAATTGAGAGAAAGGGAGAAAGAATTAAAGAGAAAGAGACAAAGAGAAAGGGAGAGAGTGTGATGGGGTTAAGGAGAGAGAGGGAGAGAGAAAGAGAGAGATCATTTCTGCTTGATGTAAATTTGTGTAATTACAGGACTGTAAATACGACTCCTGGTATTCCTCTTTTTCTTCTCCCTCTCTTTCACTGCTATCCATACAGAGTGATGGACTGGACTGTCGGCTTAATGAAGTTATGAGTGTTAAAGAGGAGTGAAAGAAGAACGTAAACAGTCAACAACAAAACACTCCAGCTGCAACAGCACCTCTCTCTCTATGTCTCTCTCACTCTGTCTCTCTCTCCCCCGGCTTCCTCTCTCTCTTTCCTTCTCTTTCTCTCTTTCTCCCTGTCTCTCTCTCTCAATCCTTCTTTCTCCATTTCTCTTTCCCTGTCTCTCTCTTTCCCTCACTTCTACTCTCTCCCTCTTTCTCTTTCTGTCTCTCCCTCTCTCTCCGTCTTTCTCCCTCTATTCCTTTCTCTCCCTCTCTCCCCCCTCCCTCTCTCTGTTCTGCTCTATTCAGATGAATCCTCTTCTACTTTGTTTGTGAACTCTGGAATCAGAGCGGTGATGGTGATAACAGCGCTGGTGATCGTGCACGCTGATCACAGCGCAGCTGCCTCTGATCTCCATCTCTCTTTCTCTCTCTCTCTCACTGCGGAGCGCGTGTCCGAGTGTCCGAGTGTCCGCGCGCGCCACGGCCCTCCCTCCTCTCCCCGCCAACAAAACGGACAGCTCGTTGGCGATACATGCGCGAGGGGAAACTCTTACCTGTTCATGTGGAGAGCGCGCGGCGGCTGAGGCGTGCAGCTGCGCGAGAGGAGGAGGACGGATGGAGCTCGAGCTTCAAGCTGATCTTTAGTGCAGCGCGCTGCCGCTCCGAAGCCCGTCCGAGTGCGCGGGAGCGCGGGGGAGAGGGCGCGCGCCCACTGCCATGTTGGAATTTCCACACGCGCTCACTCAGCACGGAGCTCGCGACGGGGAGGCGGGGGCCCAATGCGCATGCGCGCTGACTCCGCACCGCAAACTCCAATCACCCACTCTCTCTTTCTATCTCTCTCTCTCTCTCTCTCTCTCTGCTCTCTTTCCCTTTCTCTCTTTCACGGCTCTGCTGTGTTGGCCTTAATAGTACTACTTATGATTTTGCCAAGCCAATTAAGAAAAGCAGGAATAAAAAAGAGACAACAAAAATAGACAGAGTTCAAAGTTATTAGTCATCAGCAAAAGAAAGAATGATTTGGAGGACGCCCCCGCCCCCAACCAACCACTACGTTATTGTGGAACAGCAGTTCTTGTTCACAGTGGTGGTGATGGGAACCAGACATCCTAAGAGTTTAAAGGAAAAACATGTAAGATGTCTACTTTAAACATCCCCAAATTAGCTACAAATATCGTCAGAATGTAAGGAAACAGCAGTGTTGACAGTGTGTCAAAGACGTCTATGTATAGTGTTTCAGAAATATCTACTGAAGTTAGCATGCTAACCAGCTAGAGTCGAGTCAAATCAGTCCATGCCAAAAGTCGTCTAATCTCAGTCTCGTTTCAGGCTGATTGCGAACACATGAATTTATCCTGCGCTAAAGGTTCGGTCTTTGTCCATCTCAGATCTTCTGATGTTTCTTTGCCAGTGTTGTGCTGAATTATGACTCTTCATGAGAAACCAACAGGCTCTGTCTCCTTTAGCTGGTCAACAAATGCACATGTACTGCTGTGCATAAGGGGGCTCAAAGCCTGATTTGTGTTTACGATAGTGGTGTAACAGTGAATATACTCTTTAACTGTAGGGGGACGCCAAGAGCAGTTTTCACGGAAGGCTGCTTTAGTATTCAAATCAGTGGAAGTGTGAGTTATTAGAGTTGTTGTGTTGTTTCAGTGAAGTTAAGTGAGTTGTCTGATTTCCTTCGGGAATGTTTGTTTGGTCCGTGTGATCTTGCTGAGTAAAACTGTCATCATTTATGTGCATATTGTTTTACTTGTTTTACTCAGCCGCTTCATGGTGGCCTTCCTGATCTATCTTCCATTGTGAAGTGTTTTGATAACAGGAAATTTGTTAAACAGGAACTGTACCAATTTTTTTTTACCTGTTGTCATGCTTCTGGGTTCTCCCCCTACCTCTGACGCTCCAAACTACACTACCCATGAACCATCTCCGCATGACGTTATCCCTACCTGTCCTCATTCAGTGTTGATGTGTATATATACTTGTTTGTTTTCACTCAGTCTTTGCGAGGTACTACCAACCCTGTTGACTTACTGAGCGTTCCTCTTGTACTTCTCTTCCTTTTGGTTTCGACTCTTGTTTGTTTTTGGTTTTTGACTCTTGGTTCTCCTCTTCAACTTGGTTGCTAGTTTTGATTCTGTTGTTTGGTTTTGACCTTGTTTGCCCTTATTATTGGCTCTGTTCTAATCCCTTTCTGCATGTTCGCTCTGATTTGATTACTGCGTTTGCTCTCTTGTACTTGGAATAAAACCAGCCTTTCTTTTAGCTCTGCTTGTGTCGAGGTTTGTCTGTTTATCGTTACACCTGTTAATTAAATCATTAAGATGTAAACTGTTTCCCTCCCTGTCTGTTTCTGTCTTTGTTTACCTTTTCTCATGTTCCTGTCATTTCCATGTGCTTTTGTTTATTTTGGTTCTGGCTCCTCCTTGTCTCTGCCCTCATGTCATGCCCCTCACCTGTCCCCAGTTTATGACTCCTCCCCTTCCCAGGTGTTCCTTGTTGGTCGTTGTATATGCATGCACCTAGTTGTTGTCTTTGTGTTGGCTTGGTGTTTTGTCTTCATGTCAGTTTTGTTGTTGCTTTGTTTGTTTTTTTGATTGTCTGTCTTTTGTTTATTTTAGTTGTAGTGCCTTTGTTTTCTAGTTTTGTTATATTGGTTCATATTAAACATTATAACTTGCACCTGCACCCTGCATCCTCGTCACTCTCTATGTTACATAAGCAAAGTCATTTAGAGCGGTTTGGTGGGAGATGCTAAACTTCAGGTTAGATGGTCAGGTGAACCAGACATCCATCTGTAAAAGCTGCCTCACAGGAAGTTATTACCAGCAATGGTTATGAATACGTTCCATTCATTTTGAAGAGGTACATGCAGGGTGTTCTAAAGCAAAATTATTTTCTGATCTGCCATTATTTTACCATCCCAAATGTTATATATAAAACCTCAGAAGACATGTGTAGGTTCAGTAAATTGAAAATCCCTATATTTGTGTTGTAGACATGATGACCCCTGGTTCTCACCACCACTAATGTAAAGAAATCTGACTCTCTCTCTACAGTGAACCATTTCACATTAAACCTCAATCAGTGGCTCTCAATGACTATGCAGGGAGTTAGACAGCTTACCTAATGGGACAACCAGGTATACCTAGCAGGAGCCTGAAGTTACTACTACCTTAAAGGTGTAGTAGCAGTCATTGCAGTGGACCATCTCACATCAAATTACTCTGAAGGACTGGTTACAACTCAGCGGTTGAAGCACATGTACAGTTTTTCAAACTCATTATCAGTATTCATTTTTGAAATGTAATAATATTTAATAATGTAAAAACAGAAGATGTAACACCTTGGCCATTCTTGTCGGTTACCGTAAAACAGGTGGGCTGCAGAACAAAACAAAGCAAATTATGCACGGCATGTGAATAATACACGGCATCACGCCTGAGAGCAGATCTCACAGCTTAATGGATGTTTTGACGACAAAAATACATCTACTTTTAATTCGGGTTGTGTAGGCTATTCTTTCATCAGTCTGGGCAAATTCATAGAGGAGCATTTCATTTGCACTCAACCATTGTATGAAATACAGTCTTTGTATGAGTTTGTATGGAGGCGGCAACTGCAGCATTGTCTGATTTAGACAGAGAACTTGAATGCTAATCACTTCAGATACAAACTACTAGAATGTAATTAATGATACTACAAAATACATATTTAACAGAAATGACACAGAAGCATCAGCAATTAAATATTATTGAAACATCGTTCTGTATTTAGCGTGTTCACCCATTATATTTTCAGGGGACTCGCTTTCAGTCTTTCAAAGAAATCTGCAGCCAGAGGCGCCGCTTGCCACCAGGCACAGCAGGCAACTGCTTGGGGCCCCACGCCAGCGGGGGTGGGGGGGGGGATCCTCAGAGGCTGTATTTATAATTGTTTAATTATTTAGTGTTATTTATATGTCTATTCTGAAAACAATAGTAATGTGAATAATGGTGATGAACGCTGGTTTGAAGGACCCCCTGTTCCAGCTCTAGACTCTAAAATCACTGCTGTCCTTAACTATGCTTCCAAAGTTCAGTCTTAGAAGTTGGATGGATTTTCTGCTTCTTAAGATCCAGATAATCCCAAACACATCCAGTGATGTTAAGGACTGGATTTTGGGGTGCTCCATTGTTCTGAGACGTGTCTGTCTCTTTTCCCAGTGAAGGGCTTGTTGACAGCTACATATCCTTTAGGACCCATAGTGCTGAGTTGTGGGAGAATGGACAGAAGCACCAGCTCTGAAGCAGGAGTGCTGTTTGTAAATGATGTCATACTGAGTTGTGGAGTTAGACTCTTAAACTGTTTATTATGATTTTTGCATTCTGGATTTTTTTGGATAGCCCTTAAATCACGGCTTAAATCAATGACGCGCTGGAGCCATACTTAGCATGAGTATGCTCCTCCCCCAAATACTATTACATAATAAAAACATTAGCAGTGCATTAGCATCAGCTAGGGGAGTACCCAGCGTCTATATTTCACACTGGGAGCCCCAACTCCTATTATGACTCACCAGCGCTCCAAAGACATTGGCAGCTTCACTAACTTCAGCTAGAATAAGGATGATATCAGCTATGCGGTACTTTGAGTAGCTAAGTCCGCTTTACTTGAAGACAACACATAAGTGTGTTGAATCTCTGGATGATAGTTTACCTGGAAAGGCCACTTAGAGAACAGGTCTAACAGGCTACTTCTCTGTAGACTGGTGGTGGAGGTGCAGTGACACCAGGCCTTTTGGACATGTGATGTGTGACAACAAACCCTTCATCTTGGTGCTGAACATGGTGCCTCCACACACTGATTCGTTCGTCGTCTATACAAAGGCAAAAGCAGGGCTTATCACTGAAGATGACCCACTGCCATTCTGAGTCACTCCATGACAGTCTGCCACGACACCATTGCAGTCTTTGGCGACGTTGACGTGGTGTTAAGGGCAGTCATCGTGATGGTCTGCGTGTATGTAGGTCTGCGTCCTTCAGCCATCTGCCAATAGTGCTAGCACTGACAGGATGACTCATGGAGGGTATCACTGCTCGCTGAATGTCTGCAATCGTGGCTGTTGGGTCAGTCAGGTACAGCGATAAGACTCGTGCTTGCTTTCGTCACATGCGTAAAACTTGAATCATTTCCATGTCTCACATCATCAAACCTACCCACCAAGTTTCATTCCTATGGTTGATTCCTTCTGGGTGCAAATATTTGTGCAGCTGTTCATTTGAAGATGAGTGTATGTAAGATACAATTTGTGGATGGTAAAGAAATTTTAAGGGGGGAGGGGGTGAGGTGCATCTATTACCCTGTACGTTATTCTTCTCTATCTCTCTTTCTCTTTCTCTTCCTTTGTGGTTTTTACCTTCCGAACTGTTCTTGCTTGAGTGTGTGCTGGTGTGTGTGTGGCTCTCTTGACACTGACATTTCATGAGTCATGCTAGCATTTCTACCCTAGAAGGCCAGTTTACTAAACAGGGATAAAGCCTGGCTCAACAATGAAAGCCTTTATCAATGATGAATTTCCCAATGATCAAATAGTTTAGTCCAAAGGCAGACTGATCATCTGTCTCACATGCACATAGCCACACAGTTCCCCAGTTTACATACAGCAAAAAGCTTCAAGAGGTACATACACAAAGAGAAGAATAATGCTGTTACCTAGTTATGTGACAGAAAGCTCCCAGAATCCCGGTGTTTTGCTTCAGCTAATTACTTCGCCACTCGTGTCCTTTTTTTTCTTGTTGATCGCTTTGCATGAGAGGCTCAAGTTTAGCATAAATCATGAATATTTCTGCACATTAGCGAGCGAAACGGCGCCCCGGTGTCAGGTGGCAGCGAGAATGAAACAGAGAGAAAACTGCAGGAGAGAATGGGTGGAATGAAGGGGGACACTCTATATCTACTTGACATTTTGAATTGTTTTTAATTAGTATTTTTCAAATCTTTCACTTACACGCGCAGACGTGCGAGCTCACACCTGAAAAAGAGTTCGCCGACACGAGTGTTAATCCCTTTTAATGCCGGTGCTGAAATGGTGTAGTAATAATAAACTTTTCACAACATGTCAGTTTGATTAAAGTTCTGCAGGCTTGTTAGATTCCGACTGGCCTACAGTGCTTGGTTTTCAAAGAAAGCTGCAGGGATTTCTGTCCACAGCTCCAATGTTTTCCATTTTCTGCTTCCAAGTATCCCAAACACCTCCAATGACTTTGAGGCCTGTGCTCTTGTCTAAGATGCTTGAGTGCGAAACAAAGGGAAACTGGTTAGTCATGTCTCAAAAAAGAATCTGGAGCCAAAGAAGATAGAAGAGGACAGGCAAGGACAGGCAAAATGTTTAAAGATAGGACAGAGATTTGGATAACGATTTGTGGTGCTGTCATTTGTTTTGGCATGTAGCATGAGAAGGTCAAGGAAGGTTCAGCCTCACAAAACATAACAAATGATGTGATTAATCTTTGTATATGTGCAGATGATGTTTATGACAAACAGCCAGTCACATGGAGCATGAGCCAAAAGAAAAAGAAATCATGCTACCTTAATACATAGAAAGCATTATAGCATTAAAGCATTAAAACAGCAGCGCTGTCATGCCACCTGTCATGCTGCATGGTGAGCCGGACCTCTAAATGAAGAAGGCTGAGAAGGTCACCTGGGTGTTAAATTGTAACTCGTTAGAGCCATCCAGTCATCAGCAATTCACAACGTAGGCAGGTATGAACAGATGTAGACAGCTTGAGGTAGTTGTTGTTATTAGCTTACTTTTAATGTTACAGTACATCAGCCAGCAAGTTGAGGGGGCCTGTTTAGGGTGGTCTACCTGGTCTTTCATGGTTGTTAGGAGTCATTTTCTGATCTCCAGTTTCGGTCCAAAGTTTTTTGGACTTTTTCTTTCCTTACGCAAGCGGTAGAGAGTGAAGCATTGAAATGGCTGTGTATTGGTAGGCACCAGACAAAAAATCAGTTACCTGTGACTGAAACATACCTAATAGCATGGACAAGTTTCTGGATGTAGGCCATATCAATGTTCAGCCACTCCTGCATCAAAGAATTGCGCAGTTGGGCCAGATTCGTTGGATGCCTTCCCTGGTACAATTCCGAGGAGAGTTTCCTGTAGACTGGGATTTTGGCCATTGCTGGTAGACCTGTATGACCGCACGCTTCCATACACCCGCAAATTCAGCTACTTCCTTCACACTATGGTCTTTGGCACGCCCAAATGCAAACACTCCTTTTAGCTAATCATTAACATCTGCTTTGGAGGCATTTTCCACACATCAAACGAGACATTCACTGCACTGTACTTTTCAATCTATGAATCCCATCACAGGTATTTATAGCTCCATCATCCTTGCAGTGCCATCTGCAGTAGCCTAAGGTGACTACCTTAAGTTAAGTTCAAGGTGACTGATTTTTTGTCCAGTGAGCTTATTATTCTACAGTATTTAACTGACCATCAGCATTTCCTAAAAGACTGGCTGCCTTTATGTAAATTTTAAGCCGCATGCTTAATACTGGCACATGTTGACGCATTGTGTCAGTGCCGGACCTCCATTAAAAACCAATGGTTACAAATCTTTGGCTTCTGCACAGTCCACCTCCGGCCTTTCTGAGTGGATTGTGCTGAATGGCAGTTAATGAGTAGCGTAGGCCCCCAAAACACTGATCGGTTCATCTCTAGCGAGTGGACTTGAGTATTTAATGGCAGATCTGACCTGAGATTAAATAACTAAGGCAGGTATTTGACTTTTGCGTAGGACTGTATATACAGCCGTATGGCTCCGCTCCCTCGACCTGGAGGCCAGAGAGGAGAGGCCACCCGCGCGGCATTGTGGGGGTTAGAATGTGGTGACATCAGAGGAAATGTCAGAGATTGTGGGAGGCGGAGTTAAAGAGAGGCTCAGCTCGAGGCCTCAAAGCCCGACTGACATTTTTGGGCCGGTAGAAAGGTCAGGGTGAGAACGAAACTGTGGCTGTTAGGTAGCCGGGAAAGAGAGCTGAAGCGTTTCGCCCTTCGTTTCAGTCACTTGATGCTCTTCTTGTAGCTTTATGTAGCTTACCGTGAACTGAAATGACTCGGGCGAATGGTTTATGTGGTGTTTATGGGTTCACCGGTATAGTAGCCGGTTAATGACCTAAAGCAGCTTCTAAACCGGAGCAGGGATAAAAGCAGATTTCTGTCTGACAACTTCATCTGAAGTCCGTGTGCCGTCTGAGACAGGCTCTATGTAAATGAGCTTGGCTCTGATTGTTAATTAGGGCTTTGGCGGATCAGTATTCATGAGCGCGTGCGGCGCGCTGCTCTCGCCGGGCGCGTGCGTGCCACGCCGTGTCGAGGGGGGAAGCGCTGATACGGCCGCAGTGGCCGCGAGGAACGCGACGCGTAGACCGCGCGCGCCGGAATACTGATGAGCGGGGTGAAAAAGGCAGCGGTCCGCGAGGAGAGCCAGCCGTTCCCCTCGCCTAACCCAGCGCCGTCTCACAAGACTCCCCTCAAGAAGCATATTAAATGTGAGCATGTCACTCACTCTCTCTCTGTCTCTCTGTCTCTCTCTCTCTCTCTCTCACACACACACACACACACACACAAGTTTGCATTAATACCTTTGCGGAATATCTTTGTTAATTTAAGCATTTCTATATCTATGAATGAGTTCTCAATTTCCTTGAGTTTGATGTTTTAGGCGGTTGACTGTAATAACCAGAATGACCAAACCGGTTGACCAGCATGACCAAGCCAGTATGAAAATTTGAATAAGAAGATGGCAATTGAGAAACTGACTTGAAAAACTCCATTGAAAACAGGAAAATGAAATATCTTGAAAGCACCTCCCAACACGTGTCTTGTTGAGCAGCATTGAGCAACACATTATTGGAATAATGCTGGTTGCCACCCATTGTGTTGTTATTATTATTATGATGTGCGGTGGCTGTTGCATAATACCGATGTAAATGTCTGTGCGATGACACACAACATGAGGCACACTTAAATGCTGTTTAGTCTACTTCATTGTGTTCCACTGGCAAATTTATGGTTGGCAAAAATACTTACATTCTTGAGTCATAGTAATAGCCCAAGGAAGTGATGTAGCTGAACTGTTTTTATGCTTGCATTTTTGCAAGACCTTTTTGAACCTACAATTAGATGTAGTTTGCTTGGTGTAGTGGTGGAGTGGTGGAGGCATTGGGAGGTAATTGTTTCACTGTGTTTTACATTAGATAATATAGATTAGATATATTTACATTAGCATATATTTAGCATATATAAGAAAAAATGTAGGAAGGAAGATAAAAGTGACCAGGAACAATAAATGATTTAAACTGATATGGGCAATATTTATTGAGCTGCACATACAGAAGTAGTGTCTCTCAATATGGCATCAGGATGCCACATTTGCTAAAGCAACATGCCAGACGTCTCGGCATGGAATTGTAGAGGTTCCTAATGGTGTCCTGTGATAATCCATGTCATGCAGTTTGAATATTCTTGCACAGTTCCTGCAGATTTTGCGGTAGGGGTGGAGATGGAGTGACATCAGTGACAACAAACTGTTCCAACTTGGTACTGACCACAGAGCAAATATATACATACACATGGAAGAATGACCTCCCAGTGCCTCCACAAGGCACAGAACTACATCCAGTTGGAGGTTCAAAAAGGTCTTGTATAACTGCAAGGATGAAAACAGTCACCTCCTTGGCAAATGTGTTGAATTATAAATGAGTATTTCTTATGTATATATATATATATATATATATATATATATACACACACTAATATATAAAATCTGGAAAGCGGTTAAAGGAAATGGCTGACCGTTCCTTTAACCTCTGAGAGCAAATGGAAATCATTTTGCGTGCAGCATTTCTCTCCATGGAGAGCTGCCCAATGTCCCCATATAGTGCTCAAATTCTTCATGTTGTCCATCATCTTGGGGATTTGGTCGCAACAAAGACCTAAATACGCGGCCACACATGAAAAAACACTCATTCATGCCATTGGCAAATGTGTTGGAGGCTTCATAAAGTTACAGATTTCCTTCCAGTGCCTTCCCAAGCTTCAAAACCCCACTCTCTCTCTCAGCCATTTTCACATACTTTCCTACCAACTTGCACCATAAATATGCACGCAGGTCAAAGAATCATCTTTTCACAGCGTGCTAGGGTTTTTTTTCGGTTTCAATAGCTTGGCCCTCTCAGCAGCCAGGCCCAGGGCTCAGCCGAGGCCTGCGTGTATGTACGAGTTTAAGAGGGCAGCGAGGATGAACGGATCAAAACGAATGACGGGCTGAAAAAAAAGGAGAGATGAAGTCACTTGGCACTCTGCTGTAGCCTTGACAGTAACCTCTCGCAGGAAAGAGCGGGAAAGAGTCTAAACTAATAAATGTTTTCTTCACTTTTCTGCTGCCAGTGCATCAGAGAGATACACATTTTCACGCTATTGTACAGACAACAAAACCAAAGCAATTCAGTGCATGGCTCTCTTTTGTATGCTACCTGTGCACTGCTTCGCTCAACCTGTAAGGCTTTCTGAGGAGCTAGCTGCTAACGTATAGGCAGCCACATAGTTCAGAGCAGACTGGGTCAGGGGCTTTGTGGAGGCTTTAGAGAGGATCAGATCAGTCCAGACAGCATTGTTTCGGTTCTGATTACACTCTTAAAAATAAAGATGCTGCTGAAGAACCATACTGTAAGACTGACAGTAGAATGCTGGATACTATATCATCACTGTCCAAAGAAAAACAAGTATCTCCAAAATGACAGCTTTACAGGAGAGGGCGAAAACCTCATTTAATTTGAATGTAAGTCAATGGAACCAGACTTTTTACCAAGTCGTTTTGGGCCATTTCTGTTGGTCCCTTAGTCATGAAATTCTCAGACAGTGTAAACAGCAACTGCTGTGTTCAGATGATGCATAAAAGTAAAATGGACAAAAATGGAGCTGCATGTTTTTAATTGGACAGCAACAATTTGCAGTTCTTCTACAGTAATTTGCTGAACCATAGTAACTGTAAACAACAGTAAAGTAGCGACTGTGCAGTATGACCCCACAGTCACCACAAAATTACTGTAGTTGCATTCTGCCGTACACTTAGAGTAACAAGCTGTAATTAAAATACAATCATTTCTTGTGTTATTATATAATAATATGTAATAAAAAAATGATGCAGCTCAGCATACAGCAATTTACTGTAAATGTACATTTTAACATCAGTTTAATTGATGAATGAATGAATGAATGAATGAATTAATTAATTAATTAATGATAACATAACATATCTGGTAACACCAATCAACATTTTGACAACACCTCAGTGTTCCAGCATGTTGTTCATTCATTCATCATCTAAACCAATTATCTTCCTGGTCGCTGGAGCCTCACCCCAGCGCTCCTTGACACTGACTACACTGATTCGTTGGTCGTATCCACCAAGACAAAAGCGAGGCTCGTCACCGAAGATGACCCGCTGCCTTTCTGAGTCACTCTATGACAGTCTGACACGAGACCATTGCAGTCTTTGGTCACGTTGACGTGGTGTTAAGGGCAGTCATCGTGACGGCCTGTGTACATGTAGTCCTGCGTCGTACAGCCATCTGGCAATGGTGCTGGCATAAACAGTATGACTCATGGAGGGCATTAGTGCTCGCTGAATGTCTGCAGTCATGGCTGTTGGGTCACACAGGTAAAGCGATAAGGCCCATCCTTGCTTATGTCACATGCATGGCAGAGTGCGAAACTTCAAATCATTCACATGTCTCACAATGTTAATTCAGGTTATGTTTATGTTATGAGAGTGTTTTATAAAGTCACTGGTTAATATTAAAGCTTTGCATGCTGGAGATGGTGGTGCAAATCCCTGTTTGGGCTGTAAAGCTAATGTTTCTGACTGCCATAGAAAGCTCTTAACAACATTTGGCTTCCGTAGAAAACTGATTGTTCTGTTTCTCTTAAGAAGAATGTCTGCAATATTAATAATATTTCAGTCAAGTTCGTGTCCCCCTTTTTTTTCCTTTGAGCCCCCTGCACCCAGCAGCATCTATGCATGGGCCTGGCCTTCCAGATAAACGGTGGGACCTGAAAAAAGTTGGACCTATAATTAAGCTAGTAATGTTAGCTGAGGTAAAAGTCTGTTGTCTGTGTGCATTTGTGGTCTAGTTCACGATTGAGTTTTATGCAGTAATAATTGAGAGACTGAGCTCAGATACACTGAGCAGTGCTGGGAGTCACGCAATAACTGTAACTCCTGAAGCTGCACTCTGGAGACCTCTCTAGTGGAAATATGTAATTGCATGCAACATGCCATAGAACATTTCGGAATGCTGGTTGTGCTTTGAACCCCTTCCCCAAGCAGATGAGTGCACTGAAAAAGTCAAAACTTGTGAAGGACGTGTCTAAGGAAGATATACAGTACCAGTCAAAAGTTTGGAGTACTCATAGGTTTCTTTGTGTTTATCTGAATTATTTACTTTAGAATAAAAGTGAAGACATCAAATTATAAAATAGCACTCATGAAAATATGCAGTCCACATTAAAAAACATCCAAAATGGAACTTTACAGGAGGATAAAACAGCTTTCTTAACCTGCAGTGGAGGCTGATTTAACAAGATTTTTTTCTAAGCAGTTTTGGACCAATTCTATTGGTCTGTCCTTCATGAATATTCACAAAACTGAAAGAGGAACTAGAGCTTTTAAACTGTGCAGAAAAAGAGATAAAAGTTTTACACAACTAAATATATATTAGAGGTGGCGATATGGCAGATATATAATATTGTAATACATCAAGAGTATATGTGTTATATAAGGATATGTGTTGTTTCAGACATCAGTTGGAGCTGTTAAGTGTAAGACTGTAGAGTCTTTAACATAACCAAACACATCCATTTAGTTGGGTGTGTCTAAACCTTTGACTGGTACTGTAAGTAATTTATCTACTATTGCCATTACTACTGTTTTGTAGCATCTGCAGGAGCAGGATGTGATTCTGTACTGTAGTTGTAGTTGTTAGTAAGGGTGATATATGTGTATTGTTTGTGCCTTGTTGTGCTGGACTCTGGTGCTGGTTAGTGGGGTTGGGTGACCACCCCCACAGAACAGGGGTTGGAGGTAACCTGCCTGCTTCCTGGCTGTAGTTCAGTAAAAGAGCATCAGCCTCTAAAGCGTTAATATTTCCCCACGTCTTCTTTTACCCTGACTCCACACTGATGTCAGGAGTAGGATGGTCCCCTCCAGCTATCCCATATCTGACATCAGTGTAGAAGAGAACCACTGCAACCAAGTGGCTGGCATGGTGGGCAGGTTACTTCCAGCCACACGTTTGCAGTAGACACCTGACTCACACTGACCATTCCACAGCCCAACATAAAATAGCATATATAAGACATTTAAAAAACTAAACATCAACATTCACATCAAACTTAACATCAATTTAGACAACAAGTGTGATGCTTCCTGAGGGCCTCTTCACATGGCTGCTTTGCATGACCTCACTCCTTCAGAAGCGCAGCCTCTATGTATGTTGATTTTGCATTTGAGACCTAAATATTTGCCTGTTCATGTGACATTAATACATAACGGCATATGATATGGACTGAAAATGATTAATGCTACATCTTTCCATTTCAACAGAGCAGATCTTACACAGTGCAGCTTTAAAACGTCTGCTTTTACCTGAATGAACATGTTCACATTATTGACCCTTTATGTTCTTATTGATCAATTCCTCAAACTTCTGTGTTCAAATCCTCTCATCATCCCGGCTCTAAAATGCTATTTCTGCTTGCTACTGTGTTTAAAAGTTTGTTTTAGGTGTGGGCAGAGCGGCAGAAGGAAACGCTCACCAGGAGAGAAACAGAAAGCCTGAGAGATGTGTTTGTGTTTGGGCTGTGTGCATCCTGAAGGATTCCTGAGGGATTCTGCCCCCTAATGGAACGGCTTTGTTAATACACTAAAGTCTTTGCTCGGAGCCTTTCTAAGACCAGGAAAAGCCAAACTTCCACCCAGCCCAAACACATCAAGACATGATTATATATAAACAGGTTCACAAATAAATGAATAAGTACATGCGCTGGAGAACTTAGGCTGAGGGTATAAAGGTCACTACTATATCGATTCACACTGTTTTTAGTTTTTTACACTAGTCCTCTGGCAATGTCAGATCTCTCTCTTTCTCTCTCCCTCTCTCTCTTTCTCTGCTTGAGGTCATTTATTGATCGTTTTTCTTTTTCCGTGTGTGTGTGGTGAATAGGTTTTCTGGTAGCTGGGGACAGAATATGTTTTCTATTCTTGCCAGAAAGGCAGAGCAGAGCAGAGCAAATCTAAAGAGGAGTTACAGCACTGAACAGAACAAATAAACAGATACAAAAATAACTTGAAATGAGAAAAGGAAAAAAGAGGATGTGTAATTTAGGTTTAAGGAATGTTTGGTTGCCTCTGTTGTCTGTTCTGTAGATGTGCTGTCAGTGTGGAGGTAGTTTCAGAGAGTATCAGTAAGACTTCTCAGTAGTGAGCCACAGCACACTGGGGCATTTATATCAGGGTAGTGTTGCCATCTAGTGGCCATAGTGTGCAAGTTAACAGAAATCTCACTGGAGGCTTCTGAGCTTAACCTCCTGTTTCAAAAGGTTTTAACAAGCCCTTGTCCACTTGGCCTCAGCATTTCCCCTCAGGTGGACCCCTAGACAGCGACTGTGATTAAACAGCATTATTTAATAGAGATGATCTAGCATAGTCACTCTGTCTGGTAGTCTCCATCGCATGCTGTGCCATACAGTCATGTTCCAAAGAATGCCTGTTAGTTGGAAGGTCATTTAAAAAAGACAATTTGGGCTCTAGAGACATTTTTCATTTCAAGAACCAAAACCAGTCATCATTCATTTGTACACTCATCATCAATAGAATAGCTGCACAAATAGCTGCACCCAGAAGGAATCAACCAACACGAATGAAATTTGGTGGGTAGGTTTGTGAGATTCAAGTTTCATGCTCGGCCGCGTGACGTAAGCAAGGATGGGCCTTATTGCTGTACCTGACTGACCCAACAGCCACAACTGCAGACATTCAGGGAGCAGTGGTGCCCTCCACGAGTCATCCTGTTAGTGCCAGCATCATTGGCAGACGGCTGCACAACGCAGGACTACATCCACGCAGACCATTACAATGACTGCCCTTAACACCACATGAACATCACCAAAGACTGCAATGGTGTCGTGACAGAGTGGAGTGACTCAGAATGGCAGCGGGTCGTCTTCGGTGACGAGTCCCACTTTTGTCTTGGTGGAGACGACCAACGAATCAGTGTGTAGAGGCACCGTCGTCAGCTCCAAGATAAACAGTTTGTTGTCACACGTCACGTGTCCTGAATGCCTGGTATCACTCCACCTCCACCCCTACCGCACAATCTGCAGGAACTGTGAGAGAATATTCAAGTTGCATGGGATGGTATCATAGGACACCATTAGGAACCTCTACAACTCCATGCTGAGACGTCTGGCATGTTGCCATACTGAGAGACACTACTTCTGTGTGTGTAGCTCAATAAATATTGCCAATATCAGTCTAAATTTATCATCATTTATTGTTCCTGGTAACCTTTATCTTCCTTCCCAATAGCATCACAATCTGACACTTCTTTCTGGGTGCCACTATTCTTTTGATAATGAGTGACCATTTTCCAGTCTCTGTTTATACATTAGAATTAAACAGGCTGATTTTTGGACTGTGCACAGTACTGTTACTTATGTAACTATGTTACTATGTTACTCTTATAACTTCAGAGTAGGGTTAAATTGCTGTAGGCTGATTGGAAGATTCTTGTGACTCCATTTTCCATATAGGGACTGTATGGACAGGAGAGTGAACTAAATTTTCCATGACATTGATTAATTGCTATTTACATGTTATCTATTTGATGGCAAGTTTACTATTGCAGTACTTTGGTATGTACTCTCTCACAGCTACATTTAAAGTAAATACAAAAAAAAAAAAAACCCAACAACGCTAATTTAAGATCAATTCCAGCAATTGTGAATTTTCTAATAAAACCAAACAAACAGTCACCATTAATGTTTAAAATCAAACAGAAAAGTTACTGCAAAGGAATAACAGCCACTACTATGTCCTTTTTCTGGATGTTCATACACATATTTTATTTATGCATGCAAAACAGAAATAATAACATCAGAACTCTTTTTGACTTATAATCTAGCTGAGTGATTCCCAGCACTGGTCCTGGAAGCACCTAGAGGGTCACATCTGAGCACCTTCCATGCCCCCAGTACACCTGATACAACTAATCAGATCAAACCCTTCCTGGTTTGCAGTGAGTGTGTACAACAAAGAAAACACTATGGTGAGACGTCTTCAGGACCAGGACTGGGAAATATTGATTACGTTCACCAAAGTAATATACAGGAGACATTGCTCAGTACAACTCATGAAGAAATGAGGAGAAAAGGCACCTCAATTAAACTATATAGGAAAAGGCCAACAAAAGCGTAAAATGGCGAACAAGCTTATATACAAACATAAACAGTGACCTGAAAAGGTTTCTCATCAACAACAAATTTAAATCTTCATCCAAAGCTGGATCTTAGTGTTCTTCCAGATCACCACTCACGAACACCGTTTTCACCCTGAGGACACAAACACACATCAGTGTAAATACATCATATTTCATTATTAGGTTTTCCTTTTTAAGCAAGCAGATTCCAGTCAATTTCATTCAAGCTTTTGAATGAAAATGTAAATTTCAAGTTCAATAAAATGGTCATCCAAAGCCACAGGACTGCAGTACTGTGCAAAAGTCAGAGACCACCCATTTGATATTTAATTTCCAGTAAAACTGGCCGTTGTTGTTGGTGGTGGTGGTGGTTTATGATTCCTCTGATTGTATCCATCCTCTTAATCTTTTACCTTCAATTCTTCTAAAGCATAAATAACAGTCTTTTCCAACAACCTGGAGAATCTCCAATGTAGGATAACTTCAGTATGGTTATATGCACTTTGAGAGGCAGGTGAGACTTGACTCAAGCCTTGAGGATCCATTCGTTTGTTTTCTTTCCTGTTCAAGGTACTCTCAAAAGTCTTTGCCGAAGGCATCTATTTTTCCTGTCTTGCTTGTTTATTGTCCAGCTTTCACATCCATGACTAACCACAGAAATGATCCCTGGACATAGCACGAACGATTCTGGTCTTGCATTTAAAGATTTTTTTCAAGCTCCTTCATCCTTGTTCAGCTCTGTGGTGGTCCTGGGGGTCCTGACAGTTAAAGAACAGGATAACAGTATGCAGAGAATCGGATGGACTGCAGTCTGTAATTGTAGAACTGCAAGTGCACTTATATGGTAAGAGGAGCCATTTAAAATGGACAATGTGTGTAGAGACAAGAAGGTGTTTCTAATAAAAGTACTCAGTGAGTTTGTTTCCTGCTTGATTTCCTGACAGTGAAACATGAAGAGCTTGTACTTAGTGGCCATAAACTAAACAAAGGTAGATCTCTGACATTTGCAAGTATTTTTATGAAACAGTAATACTAAAATAACTCACTGGAGAACTCCACCATATATTTTTCATACACACTCATCATCAAAAGAATAGTTGCACCCAGAAGGAAGTGTGGGATTGCAGTGCTATTGGGAAGGAAGATACAGGTTACCTGGAACAATATATGATGATAAATTTAGACTGATATGGGCAAAATTTACTGAGCTACACGTACAGGAGTAGTGTCTCTCTGTATGGTGTTGGGCCGCCATGTCTGCTACCCCAACATGCCAGACGTCTCGTGGAGTTGTGGAGGTTCCTAATGGTGTCCTGTGATAATCCATCCCATGCTGCTTGAATATTCTCACACAGTTCCTGCAGATTGACACCAGGGCTTCTGAACCTGTGTCAACAAACCATTCATCTTGGCACTGACCATGGTGCCTCTTCACATGGATTCCTTGGTCATCTCCACAAAGAAAAAAGTGGTGTTAAGGGCAGCCATCGTAATGGTCTGTGTACATGTAGTCCTGCGTTGCGCAACTGTCTGCCAATGGTAGAGGTAGAGCGATATCGGTTGCTTACATCACATGCGCAGCTGAGCATGAAACTCGAAGCATTCTCATGTCTCACAATGTCAAACCTACCCACCAAGTTTCATTTCTGTCGGTTGATTCCTTCTGAGTGCAGCTGTTTGTGCAGCTATTCTTTTGATGATGAGTGTAATTGTACATTAGAACTAATAATGTCCCTGAAGTTAGTGCTACAGCACAAGTCTGATTTTACCAATGACACATGAAGTATGATAAAGAACTAATCAACATTTTCACTGTGGCACACACACATACACAGCTCAGGATACTGACTCTCAGGACAATTACACAGGATACGGACTGCATCAAAAGGTGGACACAAAGCAGGTTGCGCTTCATAAACACACATACGTGCTTAGAGGAAGGAACAAGCCACTTCCATAAACTGACCAGGCCAGATGTGGCACAGTAAGACACACTGTTATGAGTGCTGGATGCCAATACATTCACATTCTGAACACACACACGCAAACACTGTAACCTCAACAGACTGTGACCTCATAACACTGAATAAACTAAACAGTACATATATAGAAGTCCATACATCCTTTCTGGGAGTGCCCTGTGGCTGGACGACAAAATATAAACTGCTTCTTGACTTTTACGTTGTCCAGCAATCACTAAAGGGGTCACTGGGAACAGTGTGGAAGGAAAAGAACGACAACAGGAATGGGATAGGGCAATTATAACTTCTCCTTTTGAACCCCACTTAAAGGGGAGTTCCACTGATCTTGTGCATAATTCAATCATTAAGATAAAACTCATAACAAGGTTTAAACTAAAATGCTTCAATCTGCAGAATCTTACAGAGTCAGAATTATTCAGTGCTGGTATTAGGAAGCAGATATCTGAAGCATTTAGTCCCTTTAAAAGCTGCAGCACATCTGGTTTGATCCTAACATAAGATTTTCACAACAATGGATATTATTCTATCATGATATTGTATCTCTTGAACACACTTCTGCAATACTTACTAAAGCTAAACCAGCAGCTGTATTGGCATGTGATACAATTGCATCCATGCTTGGGGAAATCTGTTAACTCATTAGATGTATTATGCTGTTAGACACATTCAAGAGGTGCGACTGTGAAAATGTTTCTGTTTCTGACTACCCTTGCATGTACTTGTTTCTATTGCAGAGGCTGAGTGACTTGTACTTTAATAAATTATAAAAATAAGAATAAAAAATAGATCAGAAAACAAAACTGCAACACATAAAATAAATAGATGAAATGGGAAAGAAAACACCACCTGATTGCTGGAACATTGCTTTACAAGTTATTTAGATTTTTTTTTTTAATGGGCTCTATCAGAGTACATGTACACACAGGGTGTTATGAAGCCATAGTCCTCAGAGAAAACTATTTACACCTATTTACGACAACATTACATGGGACCAGGGGCCATGCATAGGCTTACCTGGAAGTGCAAGGGCCCTATAGCACGTCATCATCACATTAGTGTTTGCATTTGAAGCTGCAGTTGCTGTTCTCTACCCATCCAAAGTTTGGTATTCACAATGCTATATACTACAAATGGTTCCTATTTCCCAGCTCCTTTCAAATGTTCCATTCCACCTTAAATGGTTCAGCAGACACAGGCGCAAAAAGGTACCCGTACCCATTTAAGGTGAAATGGAAAATTTCAAAGAGAACTTGCCAAAGCAAACTTCAGCTTAGTTTGGGAATGGGCTGCTTTCTCTGTGCAAATTTCCAACCATGACCAACTACAGCTTTCAGTGGTTTGGCTCTGGGTTAAGCTTGTGCTGGAGTCGCTGACTGGCAGCAGCGATGTGTGTACCTTCATTAACAACAACAGCTTTAAGTTTTTTGGACGCCATGTGTAACTAGTCCCATAGGGCCGACGAGTAGGTTAGAGTGTCCCTGATCATAATCCCTGGGCTCAATCACCACCACCAAAAAGAAATCCGACTCGGTAAGTATCTTGCAGCAAACCAGTTTTTGTCCCACAAGTGAAATAATCAGAAAATTTAAAAATAATACATAAATAGTTTGGAAATTTTTGCAATTCCCCTTTAAGACTGTTTTTGTTACTGTGCCTTTAAGACTGATCTACATGGAACTAACTTTTAAGCTCAAACTGCAATCCAATTTGGACACATTCATGTCTGGATCCTTTGGAAGACTATGCTATGATACATTTGCCTCCCAAAAGTCATACTCACATCATCCACTCCATTGACTCACAGCCAGTCTGCAGTAACAACATCCCTCATCACTTCAGTGTGAATGGTTTGACTATACTGCTTTAATTTGATTGAGGGGTCATATGTAAATATGTTCATGGTTGTGACACCAAACATGATCAATGGTTGAATGAACAGGCTGTTGGTGTAATATGTTTATGTTAAATACACTGCTGGATGAATGGTAGTTTCTGAAACCCATTTCCATCAGGTTTTCTCTGTATTCTGGCAGCAACATGGCAAAAAAAAGTATTGCTATCTTGAAATAAGCACTTAGTTGCTCAAAATAATGACTTAGCATCTTAAATAATAAGGCATGTTCTCAAACTTGACTTCGTGTCTTTACAGTAATTAAAAATACCTCAATATTTGAAGAAAATAAATTAGACTTAAAAAAATAAAACTTAACCATTTTGACACATTGCTGCCAGAAATGGTGAGGGGAAAAAAACCATGTGCCATTCGTTCTTTTCTACCTGATAGGAACTGTCTTCTACATCAAACTCTTACATTTTGGAAGAGTGTGGAAAGCTCAGTTCCCCGTCATATGGGACCTGTGATGTTGGAGTTAGATATAAATCTAAATGTACCTAGACCCTGGTATCTCTTACATGATACATTTGTTCATAAATAGTCATAAAAGACTCACATGAACTTTTTTACTTACTGTGTATGTGGACGGAGAGCTCCAGACTCGACTCCTTCCAGCTTGAGCAGACTGAATGTAGTGGCTGGACCTTTGAGAGGGTGGATTTTGAGAGTAGAACACTCTGGAAGGCTGGCGTTGGGAATAGGAACTTTGAGTGGAAGGAGAAAAAGAGCAGACCTTTTCCTTGAGACTCTGAGCTCTACGAAAGACAGCCAAGGCAAAGGGAGATGTTTGGGCTGGAGAAGGAACATCAATAGGAGGGCTAAGTTCAGGGTTAGATGGGACGTCTGGGTCTGAACGACTGGATAAAGTAGGGGATGCAGACACTGGGCTGGGCTGGTGATTTCTGAAGGGGGGATTCGGATCGGGTTTTATTTGGGAAAGAGACTGATAAGAACCAGGTGGCTGGTAAGAGAGAGGTACTGCATCAGGATATAGGTAGGAACGGAAGCCAGAACAACAGTTTACATCCCAGTAAACATCAGGGACATAAGCAACATCAGCCATAGGCACAGATGAGGCATCACAGCTGGATGGCTTTGGATTGATGATGGAAGCATTTGAATCTTTGTCGTCTACCTGTCTTACTGTGCTGAATCCCAGTTTTCCCTTTCTTTCCTCCTGATTATCTCTTTCATTCTCATCCTTTTCCCAGGAAACAGGAAGTGGTGGTGCTAGAAAACCATTCTCTATATCCTCTCTGTCATTCTGCAGCAGTCCTTCTTCAAATTCATTCATCCATCTGTCTAACTTCACTGCTTTCCTGTCAACAGCGTCACCTTGAAATCTCCTTCTCCTCTCTCTATACTCCTCTACCCAGTCTGTCTCTTCTTCATCTTCTTCCACAAAAACTTTGTCTTCCATCTCCTCTTTCTCCTTTTCTAGGTGTTTCTCCACATCTTTGTTCACCTTAAACGTGTCAAAGACTTTCTCCATTGGAATGTCCAGCTCACCATCTCTTTCCTCTGGATTTTCACCTTTAACATGTTTCTTTTCTAGGATCATCATCTCTTTCTCACACACCTCTGGATTCCCAATCTCTAAATTCTCCAGATTCTCTACATGTTTGGGAATGTCCCCTATCTCTTCATTGCTCTGCTCCTGAGAGCCTAAAGCCTCCAAGGTGACAAGAACCTCATATTGCTTCAGGCTTGGCAGTCTTCTCCGTGGTACCACAGTGAAGGTGGTAAGGCCCTCTCTCTGAGAGCAGTTCCTCCGTAACAGGCTGCCAGGTGGCCCTGTGGGATCAGAGTCCTGACTGGTGGCTGGGGAATCAGGCACTGGCTGTGATGTTAGAGAACTCTTCACTGCTGGGGGTACATATGTGACAGAACTGGAGAGAAGAGCAATTGGAAGATCATAATTAGTTAAAAACAAATCAGCATGAGACACAGTAATCATCCAGCCAGTTCAATAAGGTGGCTACTCAATTTCCTGAACCTTGAGTTTCTTGTTTTATACTGAGGCCTCAGAGCACGTTTAGCTCTGCAGGGACTTTTATTTTGAAGAGCAGGGCTTAGTAGGGCTTTAGGTGTGTTGTGTGTTAAGCCTTAGGGAGCCTTAGAGTAAACAGTAAATCTAGCCAGCTAACAGCAGAGCAGTGAGCTAGTGAGTTTTTCCTGACCGGGGTGACTTAGGGACCGGAACCTTGACTTTGGCACATTACATTTAGGTGGTTATTGGTGTATCTTCACATAGTGGCCATAATATTAGAGACACCTACCATATAGATGCACTTCGCTATGCAGTTTGTCAGCCATCATTAGTGTCACAGAATATCAATTTTTGGGCTGCTAAGCTTTGGCTGTAAATCAACAGTGAATTTTCAAAGCTTAGCCTCAGATGGGGCTGAGAAAGCTGCTTAGGAAATCTGTGCGCGAAGCCAGTATTAAAAACATGCCCATGGCTTCATTCACTGTAAAACCTAAATCTCCTGGCTAGCTGCATTCCTTGCAGAGCGCTGTGACGTTCACACCATGGCTTCACTTTGTCTACCAGGTCCTCTAGCCTCTCTTAGCAGCGGGTTAGGGGGTACTAGCACAGTGCACACACAGGTTAATCAGTGCTTCATGGAGGGAGACATCGTCATCATCTTCTTTGGATTTTAGGGACATTCCATCCAACGTGTTGCATCAGTGTAAGGCATGAAGGGCATAAATTGCGGCCACACTGTTAGCAGCTCCATTTTTTAAAGAGAAGAAATCTTTGTTGGGCTGTTTTAAGTTAATTCATATAAAGGCTTTTGTGTTGAAGAGTCTGAATACAGGTGGAGTGGTGGGTTTTCCAGAGCAGATCAATGGGCTGTGTTTTAAGTTGTGCCAAAGACCATAGTGTGAAGGAAGTAGCTGAATTTGCAGGTGTATGGAAGCGTACGGTCATACAGGTCTACCAGCAGTGGCTAAAATCCCAGTCTACAGGAAACTCTCCTCGGAATTGTGCCATGGAAGGCATCCACCAAATCTGGCCCAACTGCGCAATTCTTTAATGCAGGAGTGGCTGAACATTGATGTGGCCTACATTCTGAAACTTGTCCAGTCCATGGCAAATCAAATCACAAATATTATTTGTGCTTGTGGATGTATTACACGCTATTAAGTATAACTGTCACTGTGTGCCAATTCAAATGACCTTGGTTACATAATTGCATTAAATTCCTCCTTCTGATGTCCTAATACCAATACCCATCAATACTGATATTCCATCTCTACCGACTTGGTAAGTTTCTAATAAAGCAGCCAGTTCCTCCCAGCTTCTTCAATACATGGCATTTAATTCAAATAGCTGGAGCTGTGATTTAATAACTTTGGAGCTTACACTGGAAGTCAAAAGGGCCAAAGAAACGAAAAATCAATTAAAATACCTATCAAGCGAGAGTTCCCCCCGTTCGTCTGTCTTCATTACATCCATGAATTCAGACAGGATCTCTGTCATTAGAGAAGGCGTGTGGATGGGCACATAGGCAGTGAAATCACTGTACTGGTTGGAGTAGCTGTTGCTCAAGTGTGATGATACAGCATCCTCCTCTTGAGCTTCTTCTAATGAGGTGAGGTTTAGTGGGGCTCCTACACAGGACCTCTCTGATTAGAAAAAGAAGACACCACCATGTCCTTATGACCTCGCACTACTTCCTGTGCTTATCTTCTCCATGTTTTTAAGTATGTCATTAAGAGTACACTATTAAAAAGAAACGTGCCAAGGTTATGTGGTGAAGGTCATAAAAGAGCCACTTTCAGGATCCTAAACCTTTCCATTGACGGTTCTTTAGAGGTTCTAGTGAAAATCCTTAAATATGTGAAATATATGTTTGTTTGTTTTTTTTACATTAATCTTAAAAGTGGTTCTTCTATGGCATCATCATGTGGCACTGTAATATGACATGTTCACAAAATATCCAATCACTGGTATTATGAAGGAAAAAGCTGTATACGCCTAAAAACTAGCATTTTTATTAAAATATGCAGTTGATGTTAAATATAAACAAGCTTTAAATTTGGCACAAAAAAAAGCATCACGTCACAAATGACAGTTTGGAAAAGAAAGGATAACTGACAAACAGATAAAGCAAAGACAAACAGCACACATCAAATATAACAGATTAAATTCAATGGCTGATTAAATAAAAAAAAATGGTTTTTAAAGACTTTAGAAAAGATACAAATTGGTCCTATATGTAACTGTGCAAAAGTCAGAAACCACACTTCATTTATTTAATTCTGAGAAGGTCAGATAAAGATAATCTGCTTGCAAAAGCAACCGGAAAGTCAACTGAGAAAAATTAAGAAAGGGAGGTAAAAATAAATAAATAAATAACAGATGTAAAAAAAAAAAAGAAGAGAGAGAGCACAATGCCCATGTTGAGTCCAATTTGGACTCAGGATTGCTTAAATTATGACAAGCAATATTACTAAACTGTGTGATATACTTCTGTGGACTTCTTTAAAACAACTGAAAGCAAGTCTTCCAAAAAAAGTGGGAAATAGGAAGCTGTGATAAAGGCAGACTGGACCCTAAATACTGTCTAGTAGTAGAGGCATCAGTCTTTTTTGTTGAATATGTTTTCTGAAATGTGAATATGTACTTCAAAGATGTTTCACTGGAAACTAAATCAACAAAAAGTCTGACTTTTGCACAGTTCTGTATTTCATGTAGAAAGATTGGACTATAGCAGAAGGGCTTAAGATCGTTCAATATTTAATCAAATCACAATGTCAATCATCTGTAGAATCTTGCTGCAAGCTGCACTTTGTAAGAGTTTATCACTGAATATGAAAGAAACTTCATTAAAGAGCCAAGAGGAAAAATATGGCGTGTGCACCGCTGCAAGTCACCCGGCATGAAACAGTCAAAAATCAGAGGCATCGGGTTGGATTTTGCAGGACTGGTTGGACTACACTGTAGCTCTTTACACATCAGTGTCACACACACAGGCTTAATGAGAAGGTCTGGCTTGCTCTTTAGGTCTCAAATACAAAATCAACATTATACTGAACACGGTGCCTCCACACATGTAATTGTTGGCTGTTTCCAGCAAGACAAAAGCCGGACTCGTCACTGAAGATTCAAGTTTCATTCCTGTCATTTGATTCCTTCTGGGTGTAACTGTTTGTGCAGGTGTTCATCTTGTAATGACAAGTGTAATTCACATCCTTAGAACCTCCTTCACTAAGTTTTGACTGAGATTCTCTTCTAATTCTCTTTCAACACGCTCACAATTATCAGACTCATCCTTTCGGAGAAAGGGTCGGGAGCAAAGCTGCAATTACACATTTCCACCAGAGAGGTCCCCAAATCTTACATAGTGCAGCTTTAATACATTCTGTTATGAAAGATTGCTTGAAAACATATACTGTATATTAAGGCATCAACAATACATAGAGGCACAGGCCTCACAAAGCTCGTGGATATAATTAGTAAAATCAGTAAATGAAAACAGCAGTAAACCTGGGCAGCAATTAAGAGATATTTCATGTTTGAAGCAGGCTGTCTCAGTCATTATCCCATTTGCTACAAGACAGGATTCATTTAGACAAAGCTCTGATTAAATCTATTAAATGATTCAAATAATTAAAAACAGTCTTTCTGCTGTCAAACAATGATAAAGACATATCACATTCACAAGACATCACATAACCTGACAGCAACATAACACTGAAAGATCCTGATTATTTCATTTTGTAGCATGACAAACGACCCGAAGCTGTAACAGTGTCTGTACTCTGACACGCCACACCAAGGACAGACACTGACATACAAATAACAGAGTGGTGATAAGGCTGACAAAGGTGCACAGGATGAGGAGAAGGAGATCAGCCCTACACCAGTGAGCAGGACAGCAAGAGAGGAGCAGGAGGAAGACAAAAAGAAAGGAGCCACAATAGTCTCCTAAGCACCCCCTCCTGGTAGGACGGCATCTGAACAAAAGCAGAGAGGCAAGCCAATGCTTACTGCAGACATTCAACTTGTAGGTTACTATGCAGCTGCTTAAGTGCTTCAGTTTAATACAGGCTAAAATGAATCCAAGTAAGATTTTTCAGCTTCCTTTAGCAAATCCACATATTCAATTTCATAGCTTTGTTATATAATCTGGCAAACTCCTTTAAAGCATAGGGTAACATGATAACACACACAGTGAGTAGTGCTACTAATGTCGTTCGACATGAAAAGCATATAAAAGAGTAATACAAACTAAAGGACACTTACCTTTGTCACTAGAGTCTGGCACAGAGGAACTCGTGCATGGAGGGGGTGGGGCTCTTCGTTTGGTCCTCTTGAGAGATGACTCGGCGGAAGAGACACGACTAAGCACACCCTACACCAACATACATACGGATCAGTTTAAAGATTACAACTTATACAATGTATTGGCCAATATTAATTATTTCAATCCCAATAACTGCCTAAGTAATGATGGTTTATGACATCACCACAATATTGGTTTAAAAGCAAATGATGTCCTTACAGATATGTTTTGAAAGTTGTAAAGACCTTAACCTTTTAAAAGCCAATGTGATACTGACAAAAGAATCATTTAACATTCCACCTAATGAGCGTACATAAACAGCTTACTGTGTATCCTTATCCACAAGGAGTAACATCACTATACTGCCAACATCACTATACTTCTCATACTCTGACACATCATCAGTATTTGTTTTAGGTCAATGCCAAGATCATCAGTATGTATGTACCTGGTAACTGTGCAATATCTATACAATATCTTTCAGTACCTGTGCAATATATACATCTGTGCAATTACACATTTAAATTGTTAATTTGTATAGTTTATTTTTTGCCTAACAATAGATATTTATTTCTAACTTCTTATATTTTGTATTTTGTATTATATTTATTGTTATATTTTTTGTACTTTTGTCTACCTCTTGCTCTGTATGTGTTTACTGTATATTCTGCCGTAACAATGCAAATTTCCCCATGTGGCATAATAAAAGGCTCATTTTACACATATGCCTGCTGCCGACCTTTCACTCACAATTAGCTTGTAGAACACCTTTTAGCCGATGTCTACAGACCTGTTTTCCACTAGCTGGGTCAGTTGGCAACGTGACGGACTGGCTAGAGTTCAGTCCGTAGGGGAAGCTCTGGGACCCCATCATGCTTGGAGGCTGCGGTGCCCGTCTCTTCTTGGGCATATCATTGGGTGGAGAGGATTTGGGCGAGTTTCCCTTAAAACAGCTAATATTAACTACATGTTGATTATTCAGTGCTGGAGATGTGGGGGCACTGTTGGTGTTGGACACACCCTATGGAAGACAGAAGAACAACCAATCAATTGAAACAACTAGCAGTAATAGCAAATAAACAATGAGACTGATAACTGTAGAGGGGCTAAGAGGTATGACTAAAATTGGTTAGAACAGGTGATAAGCACTGCATTTAAAAGGGACATATTATGAAAAAACTCCCTTTTTCAGTTTTTGTGCACATATGTTTAAATATGTGGAGTCCCTATCAACCCACAAACTGTCGAGCAACCCAGGCAGGTTTTTATGGTCTTTCAGCTGTTAAGATCTGGCTCCTCCTCCTACTCAAGTGGTGACTCATTAGAATATAGGCTCCATCTGAGTATATCCATCCACGGCTTTAGAATGACCCTTTCTGAAGGTGTGCCATTTTCTTCTTGCAAGCACCAGAGCGGCTAGCATTAGTTGGAGGGTAAGAGCTAATTATATGAACTGCTCTGTTGTTGATGATAAAGTTTATCTTTGAGGGCAATGCCCAGCTACAGTGGCCAAAACCTGTACGTGTGCGCTGACCACTTTGTGTCTCACAAAGCTGTAGTCAGCTTCTTGATCACCAGCTTTGTGTTCCAATTGTCCCATTCCCCCTCAAATGGTGCAGCGGTTACGTTCTGGCACCTCTCTCTACCTGTCCAGCTTCTCATTTGAATTTCCCTGTCCCACCTGAAATGGTGCAGCAGATACAAGCTGGCATCTCAGACTACCTGTCCAGCTCCTTAGACTTGTACTTTGAGGTGCCAGAACATACCTGCTGCACCATTTAAGGTAGAACAGGACAATTTGAACAAGAACCTGGCAAAATAGAAGCTAACTTTAGCCTTGTGTGTCAGACTGTTTTTCCAAGCTCGGACAGTACAACACGACACTGCCAGTGAAACTTTTCCTAGAAGAGGAATCAATACCAACTATCTGTGGCAAAACTGTGAATGAGGGAAATGTAAGTATTTACCCTGCACACACCCTGTGAAAGAGGGGGTGGGGTGAGCGGTGGCTCATTATCATTTGAAGAACTGGCTCATGCTATACACCGGCCGTTCTGAACAGGGCTGTTTAGGCAGGGTGAGAAGGGAACTCTAGTGCAACATTTTTGCTCTATTTTGACCAAAGTATGTCACATTTGTGACATTTCATTAGGGCTCCAGGGAACTGTGTTAAAAGGGGTATAATGTGTCATCGTTAGAGGAGCATTCTGGCCTAAATCAATGCTTTTTCACTACAATACCCAGCATGCATTATGCAAATGCTTCATCAATACCACTGTGAGTCCCCCCACGTCCATAAAGAAATCCACTCATCAGGCTAATAAGTACAGATGTGATACAGGTTTCTGAGCAGCAGTGTTAGCCATCTACTTCCTTCATTGTTTGCTATAGGATGCATTCAACTAGGAAATACCACTCTCAAGACTATTGTGGGACCACTCAGAAGGGCAGGCAGGCAGGTTTACAACAGATGTAGCAATTATGATGTCGTTTTGTTTTGGCCAGAAGACAGCTAATATTAACTACATGTTGATTATTCAGTGCTGGAGATGTGGGGGCACTGTTGGTGTTGGACATACCCTATGGAGGACAGAAGCACATCAAACCAATAGAAACAACTAGCAGTAATAGCAAATAAGAAACAATGAGACTGATAACTGTAGAGGGGCTAAGAGGTATGACTAAAATGAGAGTTACAAGAGGTGATAAGTACAGCATTTAAAAAAGGACGTATTATGAAAAATGCCCTTTTTCAGTTCTTGTGCACATATGTTTAAGTAATTGGAGTCCCTATCAGCTCACAAGCTGTCAAGCAACCCAGTCATCTGAGTATATCCGTCCATTGCTTCAGAACTACCCTTTCTGAAGGTGTGCCATTTTTTTTCTTTTAAGCACCAAAGCTGCTAGCATTAATTGGAGGGTAAGAGAGTTTTGTTTTGGCCAGAGTGCCACTTTATGCAATATACGATAGACTTGAGCTCCTTTAAGAACACTTCTGATTAGACAAATATTTTATGACTGGTATTTTTGTGGTGTCTGAAACATCTTGCCTCACAAAGAACCTGTGCAGAGTCATATGGGAAGCGTATAGTGAAGCAAGCAACAGCAAACAGTTCTTCGTAATCTGTTGTGAAACTCTTCTATTAAGCCAAACCTTGTCATTTGATAGACAGACAGAACACATCAGGTTGACAGACCTCTTCAGCTGTTTTCTTGCTTCTCCTGAACAAGCTGAGGAATCCTTTGTTCTCTTTCTCTCTCTGGCGATTCTCCCTGATCTCTGCCTTTTCCTCATTGCAAGCTGAACAGACAAAGAAAAGTAAACTCCTGAAAGTTGTTTATTATATAGTGCAATCTTTATGTAATCAGACAGTGACTTTGTTGGTTGGTCTGTACAACAGCACATAGGATCTGAAAGACAACTGACTAGGAAGTTAAAGGGGACCTTTAGCCTTTAACCTTTCTTTAAACGTGTTTAAACATCTTTAAACCTTTTAGCTACCTGAAACAGCTTTTCTGTCTGCAGCCCTTTTTCCTGTTACAAGGTGATGTCATCTTGTAATACAATCCTTTTTGCAAGCTTGGCACACCCATTACAGAACGCAAAGTTGGGTCTACCAACTTGTTCTACCTGACTTTCAGGATTGGACTCTGGCTCAAACTGGTACAGCAGCACAGACGCCATTGTGAGAATTGCGACAGAGGTGGGGTGGTGATGGTGGTACTACTACTTGTTACAGGATGCTACCTTGGCGACTGACCAATCTGAACAGAGTGGGTGAGCTGACCAATCAGAGCAAATCAGTAGTTAAAGACACAAGATCTCTAACAGCATTTCAGACAGAGAGTGAATACTGATGTACAGTATGTGTACTGGAGAAAACTGAAGCATGTAAATCTATTCTAGTCCCCCAAAATAAAATAAACACTGAAACTGAGCATAATAGGTCATCTTTAAAGTGCAGAATGCCATTCATTTGTGGTCATCAGATACACTGGGTATTTATATACAGAATATGTCTATTTTAGGAGGCCAAAAGTAACTGGACAGTTGGCTACTCAGCTGTGTCTTGGCCAGCTATGTTGAATCATTCTTTCCAGAATGTCCAGAATTGATTGTGATCTGGAAACTGTCGCTGTGAAGTATCAATGACAATAAACAGGCCACCACAAAGCTCAATCAAAATCATTATCAAAATAAATAAAACGTAAATCAAATACAGTCTAAAAATCAGGTGAGTCAAAATCATAAATGCGATAGATTGATAGAAAGCAAGAACATACAGGTGAGCAAAACACCAAACCTGGCAGTTCAGCAAGCAACACAGTAAAGAACAAGCAAAGAACACTTCTACAACCGTGATCTGTGATTTTGCCATGAAGTTGTAGTTTGGACGCTCCTGGTCAAATTACATCTTGTTCATATTCTAAGTGTAAATGTGTTACACATCCACTGCAGTGAACACACTTCTGCACATGTAAATATACAGTTTTGCTGTATTGGCTGAAGTGAACATACTGGAGAATAATAAAACAAACAGTGACCTATACAAAGGTTATGGCACATTTTATATACCTTGAAAAACAACAAAACACGCAAGTTGACTGAGGGTGCTGAAACCTTTGCATACGACTGAAGATGTTTCAAAGGCTACTATAAAGCTGGGGGTATGGCAGCAGAAGATTTAATGCAAGATGCATACCACTGGTGAGCCCCTAGGGCAGAAAGGCCAGGCTACAGTTTTCTAAAAAGTACAAAGTGTTGGATTTGTTTAAAAGTCTGCAGGGTTTGGACAAACATTCCAGAGTGATGCAATAAAAAAAACATTCAGAGAAAAACAAACAAAACAGAACCTTATCTGTGTATCTGTGTTTTCTGCATATGCACACATGGCTGCCAGTAGTAACGCCCTGGTTGTCACTGATAATGTGACTACCAACAGGAGCATCATCATGAATTCTGTATTTATGTACAAATGTAAAACACTAAAGTGTACAAAGGGAAGAAAAGCTTCGCATCTAGACTACTGTGATGCATTCCTCACAGGAATAGCAAAACCACTACAGACAACTCATTCAACTCAATTCATTCAAAATGGCAGCGCCAGAATACCAACACATTCAAAAACACAGAGAACAAATTACGCCCGAGTCTGTGCAGGCAAAGCTTCTTTGAGCTGGAGTTCGGTACTAGGATCAGATTCATACCTTATTTATGATTATCTTCACTGACGGGAACAGATCCTAGATGGGCATCTCTCATCTGAGATGCTTTGTGAATACAGGCCCTGATCTTTCAGAATTAGCTTTAAATGACTGCATTTCATGGGGTAGCACCTTCAGAATCCTGAGAGGGATCTAAATCAAGCTTTAAGATCTTGTGTGTGGCATCTATCTGTTATTATGCACCAAGGATTTGGAATACTACCTATTAAAATCTATCAGGCACTCAACATTACAAAAGTACCTGCAAACGTTGCGTGAGTTTGTACTGTGCCTTCAACATCTGGTGGTAGTATGAGGGAAGATGATTAAGGGAGGGGAGGGGGCTCCCTGGCAGCTATTTTTTCGGTTGACTGATCACGTTAGTATTAGCCGAGAGTGAGATAAAGGAAACTAAGGGGGGGGGGGGGGGGGATAAATAAATAAAATAGCACAAAGAAGCGTAGAGGAAGGTCAGTAGAGTTTTATTACAAGGCATGGGCATCTGTTCTTCTAATATTCAAATCTGTAATTGGAAAGTACAGTACATCATGTCATGTCAATGTTTCTATCCACTGTAGTTATGCAAAGAACTTCTAGATAACGATGGCTACCATGAGTAGGGGCTGTGTCTAGGGCTGTCAATATTATTTTTAGCTGACGATTATTTGTCATATAAATAACAGGGATTACCAATTTCATTGTCTTTTCTTGTTTATTGTTTACAACCAGTAAAATACTGAAGTGGGCCAAAAGGCTGATTAGCCACCTTACTTGCTAGCTGTGTGTACTGAGTAAGTAACACTGGTTGTGTAATTTAATACTGCACCCCTACTCACACAAATGTCTAGAATTTTGGGTAGAGTTAAGCTAAACCAAAAGCTAACAAATAATTGAATTTCACTCTTTTAATTCTCCCCGTCAGAGCACCAAGTTAGACATTTGACCTGAATTTTCACTTTCTTATATTTGCATTTTGTTTGTTGCAGATTAATATGACTGTGAAATCTAATGACTGCAGGAAATGACTGCAGTCATCTTAAATAATTGAGATCAACTCAAATAACTGTGATTATCTGAAATAATCGCAATTCGGCGATTATGTAATAACTGTGAAAGGCCCAGCTGCAATGAAACGAACAAGATGAAGAGATTTAACTTGGTTTTTGCTTTAAGTAGAATTATCTTTATACACATTTATAATCTTTGTATGGCCGAAACATTTGCACCTCAGGAGATGTCAGTGTTGCATTTGATGCAGTTCCCCAAATTCACATTCTTTTGGACAAAGGCTCTAGGGCATGTGCATTCACTGAACAGAAACCAACACCAAGCTATGACCTGAACGATTTGAGCGAAATATCTAATTGCAAAATATCTAATTTTTATGAGCAATATTGCAAATGCGATTTAAATTGCTATTGTTTTCTATAAATTGAGGTCCATGCTTTTTTGGCCAAGAAGACGAGGACATGGCTGCAAAACACCTCGTCTCCAGTGTCCTTTTTTGTTACACTGCCCAGTCATTTTTCAGTTTTTAACATAATTTGAAAGCACCTGTTGCTCTTTACGTTGTGTGTAAATTTTATAAATGATGAATGGACCACAAGAAATGGCAAAACATTACTGGTTATGTTGACTTACATGAAAAGTAAATTCATCTCTGATAAAGTCGTTTCAGAGATTTGGATCCAACAGCAGTGATATACAACTTTACTGCTTTAACGCCTATATGATGAAAGTAGTGAACAAGACTGCTATTTAGTTGCAGTTGTGATGTCACAGGACAGGTTGTTTAGTTGCTAGGTCTAACTCATCTATAAGTAGTTCACAAGCTCTGTTAAAATTTCCACACTTAAAACCTGCACTGTAATCACTTTGTGATTTGAAAAAATTTCAAAATGCGATTCACTATTAAATCGGTTAATCTTTCAGGCCTACACCAAGCAGCACTGGAACTATGGCAAGCAAAAAGGTCCAAGAAATGATGTTTCCACTGGCATGGAGCAATTCATAACTATCTACCAATAAAATTTCCAAATTCTAAACTGTTACTTAACAGTCCTGACTCCACCCACAAGGACACCCCTAAAATTTACATATTCCAGCTTAAGGTCCAGCCCCGCAGAAACAACAGCAGCAGCAACAACAGATCAAGAACATTGGCAGATTATGCATTCAAAAATCTACCATTCCAGGCTGTGAAGGGGATGTCTGCACTTTTCATGCCATTTCCAAACATCTCTCAGTAGGCATGGATGATGTTCATCATCAAATGAAGATGGCACAGATTTGTAAGGGGTTTAGTAGGTAAAGTAGATGTAAAGCCTAGTGGGTTTTTTTTTTCTTTTTCATACACTGTTTTTTTTCCTATTTACTGGCATCATCTTAACTGATGATGTTGCATATGGGCAGTTCCAACAGGAAAATGACCCAAAACAAATTACTGAAGAAACTAGTTACAGGTTTTTCAGGGTCAAAAAGTGAAACATTCTTGACTGGTTAAGTCAATCGCCCGGTCTAAACCTCACTGAGCACCATGTTTCTTACTGAAGATAAGCCCCCAAACCAAGTCAGAACTGAAACTTGCTGTAATACTTGCTGTAAAAACACTGTAATTCCCATAAATCCAGCCAAATCCATTGTGTGCTGAAGTACAAGCCAAAAAACAAACAGAAGTCACTTAATTGTCTCATGGACTATGTTGGAAATATGGAAGTACTGCTGGGAATTAGTTACTTGGCACAGAAAGCCACTTTTTTCCTTTTACCTTTGTGAGTTGGTGTCGCTTGGTCCTTTGTTTCATTTGGAGTATTTGAATCAACTGCAACAGGATAAAAAGGCCATTAAGTGCAAACAATTGAGCTCAAAGCCAAAACAATACAGCACTAACATCTGGATCCACATAGCTAAAGCCAAACTTACTGGAGCTTGGGAGATTATGAGCGATATACTTCTGTGCTCTGGTTCACTAAGATCAAATTCATCTGAAACACAAATCTAATATAAGCAACATACAGCTTTACCTTTGGTGTCTTTGGCATACAGATCTCTAATGCCGTAGTCATTAAGCGTTTTGGTGAGATCAAGGGGGTCTTCCGATTGGCTGTTTCTCAATAAGACAGTGGTGTCAGGGTCAAATTCACACTTTTCACACACAGCAGGCATTAGCTCGGCCAGCGGTACCCTGGGATTTACTCGCACAACAGTCTTGTGAGACTTCCTGTAGTTTATCATCAAACGCACTGTGGCCTGGGGAATAAAAAAAAGGATCTTGTTGAGTAAGCGTGTGCACCATATGAACATCATAGAGCATGTTTATCTTTAAAGGGACATTCCAACCCAACACTAGTGTTTACTTTGTTATTTGATATGTGATGTAATATTGGGTAGAGCAAACACTGTTAGACAGTCATGGGCATGCATATATCATCTTACAACGGTTTCCAAAATAGCTCAGCCAAACAGATTTTATGATCCATTTAAATTTTTTTAATACATTTTTAAAATAAATTACATCATAAACAACTAATTGACTTTTTCAACTAATTGTTGCAGCCTTACTGTACAGACATGTGCCTGTAGTTGGCGAAGTGTTATTGTGATTTGTCTTACCACAGGCATATTAGATACTCTTCTGTTATTGTCATCACTTCCTTTAGGTTTAAGCAGAACCCGCTCCGCTTCCAGAGAGCCAATCAGAGAGTTTGGCTTGAACTTAATCTGGTTCTGATTGGTAGAGATAAGCTCAACAACGTGGTCTGATGGATTCAGGTGGTACTGTGCACACAGAGTGACCAGCAGGTCCATCACTGGTTTACTGTAGAAAACACACACACACACACACAAATCAAATACACACTTTATCACAGTCTGTACATTCCATTCAAGTTACTCATTCATTTACACATTCTCTCTCTCTCTCTCTCTCTCTCTCACATTCTCCCCTTATGTCTCCACGTCCCTCACCTGCCGTGCACCGTAAGTGCTCTCTCTTGTCCTTCTGGAAGCTGCACAGTCAGGGTCAAGTCCCGTTCAATCAGCTCCTCCTGCTCCATGTGTGTGTCTGCGTGTCTCAGTGTTCAAGGAAAAGTATTGTGGAATTTCCGCTGTTTATGTCCTATTAAAATCACAATGAAATCATTGTTGTTCATATACAGGCCACCACACAGTCAGGAAATTATAATACTGACATACTAAGGTCCAGAATCTACTTAAACACTCGACTAACTTTAAAGATGCCATAGAATGGAAAACTGTATTTACACCGGTATAGTTGAATAAGGAGAGTTCTGTACCTGGACCTGACATACCAGAAACCTCAAAAACTGTTGTCTTCTCCTTCAAACACAGTCCCGCGTTTACAAAAGAGCACAGGCTGACTTCAAACTCCTGAACCGTTATGTAGCAGTCTTGACTCATTAATATTTATACCAAATTTGCATACATCAGTTCATATTCTAGCCCACTGAAACAACAATAACGGGCCAACAGCAACAAATATTGGGGACTATGTGGAGAAACTGTCAGTGGGCATGACTGATGTTCATCTTTCCTGCCCGTGTCCATTTTGACATGTTGCTTCTATGTGAACCATCACGGCACCTCGCTGTAAACACCAGCAAATTAATCATGAGCACCCCAAAAAAGGGAAAACAGCTTGTTTCATTCTAGGACCAAATCATAAGTTGTTTAGTTGTGCAAAACCACATCTGGGCATTCTTCCACTCGACCAAAGTGACACACCTTCTATGAAGACTTCACAGAACAACTAAAATACTGAATAATTGCACTCTATGGCAGCTTCAAATACAGAAACAAGTATTAATTTTACATGCTTCTACAACTTCACTCATGTTACACAATTAACAAAGACATTCCAGCACGAGGATGCCAGAGATGCTGGACCCCTGTTAGTTTCCCCCTGGAGTCTGACTCAGTGTAACTCTGCTAACACTAAGCGGAGGAATGTGAGATATGTTCTGCCAGTGTTGCACAAACGTAACATGCAAGAGCCCAGAGGTGGGCAGCTCTGGCATTTCATTTTAGACCAAAAGGATCCTAAAACGAGAAGAACGGAGCCTGACAAACATGCGCTATTCTGATACTCTTAGAAAGATGGCTCTTTAGAAAAGGGAATGGTTCCACTTAGAACCACAAGTACTATTAAGCCATTTCATGCTATAATGGTTCTTCAGATTGATGGAGAATGTGTTGTACATGTATATACCCATTTTAGAAAATGGCTCTATACAAAACCAAATATAACTCATTCTCCAAATCCAATCCAAAGAACCATTCAAACAACGCAAATAGTTCTTTGAGTATTCATGGTTCTATACGGTGCCACAGCCTTTCCTAAAGAACCCTTGAAGAACCATCTCTTAAGAGTGTAAAGGGGAACTAACATCTCATCTCAAGAGTGTCTGGGAAATAGTGCACTGCAGATAAACATACTTTACAGTGGTGATGATAGGAACCAGGAGGTGCAATATCTACTGTCACAAATCTAGGCATTTTATTTACTGTCCAAAAACCATCAGTGAACCATCTGAGTTGTGTAAGTACTGTTGATAATTGTAAAATAGTGGCAAGTTTTTGAGGGGGGGCACTACTTTGCCTCATAGAGCCTTGTATATACCTCTGTGCCTCAAAGTAGGGATGGGCGATACCACTGATTTTCCATTTGTTTCGATACCAAGTAATACTAAGGCTAATATCCCAATACTGATACCGATACTTGTTATTTTCAACAATAATAAATGGTAAATGTGAGCAAAATTACAACAGAAATCTGATATTAATATTAAATAAACCGTCAGTATTTATTTACCTATATATTTACTTTGTTTTTATATTTAATATCATAATTCAGTTCAGTGTTCAACATATTACCAGTATGTTCAGTTGAACTAGCACTAGTACATGTACACAGTCTGTGGATAATTAGTTCAAGAAAGTCTACCGATTAAAATGGATTTGGGAGCAGGGGAAAAGGTGGAAGGAAATAGTAGTTCCTATTCTGTGCCATCATTTCAAGCAGCATTTTGCTATTTTTATGTGGACTGAGAGACAGGATCGTGAACCTTGCTAAATACATAAACAAATGATATCAAAATTTGTGCCAGAATCGATTCTCAAGAATGAACCCCAGGATCAGAAGTATTGATATTTAGGTATCAACCTGCCCATCCCTACCTCAAAGCATATTCAGAATCATTTCATGTAACTGCTTTCTTTGAGGCAGCATTTAGAGGCAGTATCAACAGAGTAACAACCCTTATCCTCGAGGATGTTCTTAGGTTTGCTTCCTATTCGCCAGCTTTTTGCTGGGGTTTTAACGTTCCACCTTAAAAAGTGCAGCAGAATGTGAGGCGCCAGAATGTAGCCGCTATTCCATTTAAGGTGGAACGGGGAAATTCCAACAACGAGTGAGTGAATACCAGGAAGCTGACTTCATCTCCAGGCTATTCTGAATATGAGCTCCGCTCTCAGATCAGGCCCACGTTGCCCATCTCGACTTGTTTTTAACCCCCTAAGTAGGGTATTTGTGTGAGGTAACTTTACCTCATGCGTTAGCATTCTCCCCGCAAGAGTCGACCACCCGAGACCCCGAAGTAAGCAACGCTGCTAACACACACGTGCTAATGCCCCGAGGGGCGTGTCTACGGTTAGCATTATCACAGCTGTGCGTTATTTTCCAAAGCAGCGGAGCGGCGCGCAGTCACGCACCGCCGGACACTAACCGCTCACGCCCGCGCTGTACTGAGCATGCGCAGCATGCACCTGGCGCTAAGATAGCGAACACCTGCCCTCAGCTCTTATCTTATTGTGCTTTTTCTCCTTTCTACAGCAGTTTTAGAGCTTAACCGACCGCATGTAGTAAGACAAGCCTGAGACGTTGTATTTATGAGCTATTTGACTACTTTTTGGCCAGTTATATTTTGTCATAAAACAGTAATTTTAACACCTCAGACTCTGAGAATGTCTAATTCAGGGGTTGAGATGTAAAGAAAGTCATCCAGAGTGGTTTTATGTGAAACGGTTAATTTGTAGAGACACTTGCTATCTCAGATTTCTTTACAGTGGTGGTGATGGGAACCAGGGTCCCGATGTCTACATCACAAATATAGCCATTTCCAAAACCAACGAACCTGAACATGTCTTCTTAGTTTTATGTGTAACGTTGTGATGATAGTAAATGGTGAATCAAACAAGACTAAACAAGACAGGGCTAGTTAACCTGGGAGCACCCTTTATTTATCCCTCCACCTTGAATAGACTTAAATTAATTGATTATTAAAATACGTTTTAAACCAACATTTTATCACTAAACTACTGTAAACAATGTCTTAGGCATAACATTCCATGTGATAACTTTCTGTGAGGGAACCTTTAGAGGAATTAAACACTTCAAATGTCTGGTTCCTATCACCTTCCACTGTAAATAACTTCCTCCCAAACAAAGCATTTTACACTAAACCAGTCTGAATGACTTTGTTTACATGGTAACCGTTTTTATGCAGAAATAAGCTGTACCTTTCTAAAACAGAAACATCACCGGTTATGAAATTTTCTTTTCACTCATGATTTATATTAATGCCTCCAACTAGTTTACCCAGAGCTTTAAGATGGCTGGTTACATCAGCACTACAGGATTAACTAAAGCATTACCAGGTGACACACATGTCCCCCGTTACACAAAGCATGGGAAAGAACATAAACAGCCAGGCTAAACAGAGACTGAATCTTAATATTACTACTAATAAAAATAATAATAATTCCTTGCTTACCCGCCTCTGTGCTCTTCTACGGGTTGATATCCACCCTCCACAGGTCTGTTAGAAAAAGTTTGAGTGGAGAGAAGAGGGGAAAGAGAGAGAGAGGGAGAACAGCAGTAGGAGTAGCAAGGGGTTTGGGTAATCCTGCTTTGCAGGCAGCTGACAGCACCTTATGGACCTGCCCAGTCCTGTGACATCAACAAATCTGTTTCCTGTCTGTGTGTGTGTGTGTGTGTGTGTGTGTGTGTGTGTTACTAGTACAGTTCTAATTTAGGGTTGTGTAGTTACTGAGAAAAAGACACAAGAGAGAGTTTAAGGTGATATTTCCCTGTTTGTGTTTCAGGACTGTCATTAAGCCGGTATAAATTTGTCTGGAAGAATGTAGGAACTGTTTTAATGTTTGGAAGAGCTGCTACATACTATTTACATTTTTTTAGACATTAATTGAATAGCAAAAAGAATATAGCAGTTGTAATGTGTGGTAGAGGACAGTATAGTAGGGTAGCTCTATACTTGTCTTCATAATTACAATAATAATCAATTTGTTATCTATCTATCTACTGTATCTGTCTATCTATATATCTAGATTTAGGACAAAAAAATAATACCTAGATTTAGGACAAAAAAAAATTGTGTGCGAGGGATGCATAGATTGAGAAGAGGTGGTACAGAGCAGTGAATGTCTCATTCTATGTGTGGAATTAATGACTGGCTAAAAGCAGTGACTGCATTAGCGCCACAGTGTGAAGAAAGTAGCTGAATCTGCAGGCGTATGGAAGCGCATGGTCATATGGGTCCCTGTACCAGCAGTGGCTAAAATCCCAGTCTACAGGAAATTCTCTTCAGAATTGTGCCAGGGAAGCCATCCACCAAATCTGGCCCAACTGTGCAATTCTTGGATGCAAGAATGGCTAAACATTGATGTGGCCTACATCCAGAAACTTTTCCAGTCCATGCCAAATCCAGTCATAGCTTCTGGGTGTATTACACACTCTTAGGAACGTTTTAGTCACAGATTACTAGATTTTTTGTCCAGTAAGCTTATTCTTTTATATACACAATATATATGTATTGATAATAACATGAGACAAGATATGAGATCAAAAAGACCACCATGCACTGCTTATACCTTGTTGGTGGCCACAAAAATATCTGAATTATTGTTTGTCTGAACTAATGACAGTGATATTTGTTGTGGTTATACATCAGAACGAGATGACCCTCTTACAGACAATGAGAGCATGAATGTGTGTTAGTGTACTAGATGCCTGCCGAAGCTCCAGGAATATCTGGCAGCTAATCACACAAGAGATCAGTAATCAGCTTACCATTAACTCCTCATCAAGTACATAGCCTGTTTACAAGTAGCTCTTATGTGGAATTTCCATTCACTGTTTCTCTTTAAACTTTTTAACCCTTAAATACCTTGCTATAAATGACTGTGGATATGCTTTTAATGGCCCCATAGCCTACTGATTTGTCTTGTATTTTATCCATGTATAATGTATGTGTGTATTTATGCACAGTAACAGTAAATTATGACATGGCCTTTGTACCCAACCTCTATTTACCCCTTTAGAATTACACAGGCTACAGCTGATATATGTAAATAAGCTTGGTTTTGAATGGCTGTCCTGTCTTGTGGCTTTTCAAAAAGCAGGCCTGGCTAAAACTGCTGCTAGACTGCTGCAAGCTGAGCGGGTTCATGTAAGTAAATGTGTTGATTTCAGTGACATCACAAAAACAGTGAATTTAAACCAAGGATCTTTGGTTGAAAATTGTTTTTCTTGGCGATTTACTGTTCCTACTCTTCTATTGTGTGCCAGTAACAGTATGATTCGTTTGCTCCAAATTCTTAGCATCAGATGAATACGCATGCACATGCACTATATTCATCAAACAGGTTCACAAAGGAAATTCCACTCTTTGTATGTATGCAGGCCAATAACATGACCTCACTCCTAGTTCCAGGTTATTATGCTCCTGCAGTAAGCTGTTTACTTTTCACATCCTCTGGATGGCAGTCCCCCATGACGTAGGAAGTGCACGCTCTGTTTGTGCTTACATGTATGCATCTATACGTGTTTCTGAATATATATATATATATGTGCATGTAGGCTGTATGTGTGCAGTCTTGTAAATGTCAGGAGGGTGAGGGGGGCTTTTAGCACAGTAACTCTAATGAAAATATGTACCACCACATGATGGTGCTAATATGCTGAGTGAAAGTATGTGGATGATAGAGAGAAAGGGAGAGAGAAAGCAAAGGAGCATGAGAAAAAAATGATACACTTTATAATCCGTATTATCACTTTACACCTTCTCAGTTGTATTGGTTAGCTTTCTGTGTGCTCTAAATTATGATAATTTCAACTGGGCAAGCAGGAAAATGTCTGCATGTTCATGACACTCTGAGTTCAAGTGGGACACTCAAGCTTAGTTCCTTTGCTTTTGTCAGCCAGTTACAAAAAAGTTTAATGATACTGTACAGTGGTGCTTTGTAAACCCTTTTATCATTTTCTCCATAAATATACTTATTGTTAAAAAAATGTTGCACTCAGAAGGAAGTGTCAGACTGCAATGCTATTAGCAAGGAAGATAAAAGTTACCAGTAACAATAAATGATGATAAATCTAGACTGATATGGGCAACATTTATTGAGCTACACAAACAGAAGTAGTGTCTCTCAGTATGGCGTCAGGCCGCCATGTTTGCTAACTCAACATGTCAGATGTCTCGGCATGAAGTTGTAGAGGTTCCTAATGGTCTCCTGTGATAATCCATCCCATGCAGCTTGAATATTCTCACACAGTTCCTGCAGATTGTGCGGTAGGGGTGGAGGTGGAGTGACACCAGGCCTTCTGGATGTGTGATGCGTGACAACAAACCATTCATCTTGGTGCTGACCACGGTGCCTCCCCACACAGATTCATTGGTCGTCTTCACCAAGACAGAAGCGAGACATGCCACTGAAGATGACGTGCTGCCATTCTGAGTCACTCCATTACAGTCTGGCACGACAACATTGCAGTTTTTGGTGACATTGACGAGGTGTTAAGGGCAGCCATCATAACAGTCTCCTTGCATATAGTCCTGTGTCGTGAAGCTGTCTGCAAATGGTGCTGGCAGTAAAGGAAAACAGATTAAGGGCTGAATGTCCGCAATCATAGTTGGGTCAGTCAGGTACAGCGATAAGGCTTGTACTTGCTTACATCACATTATGTCACATTTCTGGTTGTAGCTTTACGTTTGTACACAACTGATTCCCTGCTTTCCACCATTGTTCTTTCTCAGCTTTGAACGTTGCAGCAGCTCCACTTAAATCACAAAATAGCAGTTTGTTCGAAATGGCGTAGCACAACTACTCACATACTAAATCTACCTAAAAGTAGTATGTAGTATGCAGTATGCGCCCAAATTAAAGCTCAGTAGTGCACTGATGATAGCCGGATGGTGTTCTACTCCAGTCAGAGTTTCTAGTATATGGGGGGAGCTATCCCAGTAAACATTTGAACTGTTTGAACTGTTAAAACAACATTGAAATCACATATCTGACTATGTTTAAACACATTTTAGACATCCATGGACAACCATTGTTTACTGGGATCTTTGTGGTGCACTACATCCCATCATGCACCGCGGCCTCACCAGCTCTCAGGCTGCTTCATCCAGAGAAAATGGTGGCGATCTCTGAGTATAAATGTGAATATAGTGATTGTAGTGGGGCATGTTTTTATAAAAAAAAAAAAAAGAAAATAAAATATACAGGTCTGAAAATTAATAAAAGATGAACTCGCTTTAGAGGTTCAGTTTTAGAGTGAAATAGCCGAGGGTAGCTAGCAACTAGGCTAAACATATTTCAAGGGAACTGAGCAGCGTTAGCAGCAGCTAGCTCTAAACAGTGGATACAGTAATAACAGCTCTGAGGTAAATGTGAGGTAACTGGCCATGTGACTGTATTAGTATACTACACTGCATGTCAAAACCTGTAACTGTACTGCCTACAACACACAGGGGGCGTATACGTACATACTACTGTAGTATGCAGTACAGCAGGGTGCAATTTCGAATACAGCCCTTGTTCCCAGATGTACCCGTCCAATGTACTGAGAAAAACTGCTTCCTTATATGGGCATAACTCTAACTGGATGCCACTAATGAGCTCTTTGGCTCCTCCCATTTAAAGGCAGGTGCGAGAGACATTTAAATTTTGTCCGTTGACGATGACCGCTGTTCTTGCTGTATTTCATTACACTTCTGCTGGATTTCAGATGAAACAAAAGCTGTAAAATATATAATGTAACAGTCCCTTTAAATGGTTACAGATAGTTAATGTTAGCAGAAACCTTTCTAGTCCAAAAGTGCAATTTAACTTACCAGTTAGAGTTAGTTTACCTAACTAGTCAGCTAGAAAAGGAACTAGCCCTAGCTAACTAGCTAACGTTACAACAACCTTGCCATTTTTATTTAACAGTAACAAACACAGGGCTGTACAATTATACTGCGTTTACAGACAATGTAAATAACGAACTATTGATCTCTGATAATGTACAATGACTTAAATGATGTTGTAGAATTATGAAGCAGAACCAAACAGTTGGAAGACAAATAAAGAAGGAAAAGAAAGGTAAAACTACTTCATTGAAGGATGGAGTGCAGCAAAGAGGATTCTTGCAGGAAACTCCAGAGAGAAGGTAACTTACTGTTTTAGTAAAACGCTACCTCTTTATTACCTGTTCGACTGATAACTCATCCAGACCTAACACCAAACATTTGGGGCATAAGGAACAAGATCACTACCAGTGTAACGGCACACATTGTGCTAAAATAACCACACAGTAAACAATAGTTAAAAAAAATGAATTATTGGAATTAAATATAAAATGGGTACAGTAATATATACGTACATTAAACTTGTGCATAATTGATGTATGTATTATTTGTAAATATAAGTAATGCTTATTTATGACCTTTTTACTCTCAGTATGTGTTCATTCTATTTCTCTATTCAGTTTTACTTATTACTTTTTTATATTATTTATGTATGTATGTATTACTATTATTACGATTATTATTATTATTATTATTATTGTTGTTGTTTTATTTATTTGTAAGTGCTGCAGATCTGGTCCTTCTTGGGACCAGGGGCTAACCCTGCCCTTCCCCAAGGGACGCTACTCGGAGTCGATTTGAAACTCTCTGAAGCACACTGTGCTGAAGGCTCCTATTAGTGAGACAGAGCACTGAACCTGCTGTGACTGCTCAGCAGTAGCTTCACCCAGAGTGTCTTAACACGAAAGCAACGAACCCCAGAACGTAGGAGAAGACCTCACTCATCCTCCAGACTGTAATAAAGAGCTGGTGTTTTTGCATTTTCGCTGTTTAAGAGAGAGAAAAACACAGAAGGTGGGAAAGCCCAGCGACTTATTTGTATCACAGCGATTTTTTCCGGCTGAGCGCGTGGACGCCGCGAGGCTCTCGGTGATGCGTGACGCATCGGCCCGGTTTTGACAGTCCTCGAGCGGCGCTCATTAAACCCTTCAGCCCGCGAGGATCTCTCTCACCCAAGCGAGCTGGCAAGCAGCCCGAGATGCGGAAACGGTTTAGGGTGATTTCAGCTAAAGTGGGACAGTTTACGGCAAACATCGCAGTAGACCGTTACAATCACTCACCAGCTTCTCAGCTGGTATTCGTTTGGCTCTCATACTTTCTATACTGAAATATGATACTTGTTTTCTTCCAAATGTAGTGAGTGGTTGCTCTCTCTGTCTCGCTCTCTCTAAAACTGGGAGATCTTTAATGGGAGGCTTGTTGTCGACAGAGGGCGCCCTCGCTCTGCCCTGGGTTCTCACGCGCCTCTCCCATGCCTCAGGTGCTGTTTATGGATAACTGACAGCATGATGCTCATAAGCGTGGCAAACGACTATTGCTGGTGAATCTGATACCCCAGAGTCTCGTAGCCCTACTTTTTTCAATGAATCGAATGACAACGACAGTTTCACAAAAAACAACTAGAAAACAACAGTGCTCCCCTCCCCCTGGCCTCACGTAATAGATTTATATATTTTGAGGCTTGAGGTAATATGTTGAATAGCATGCACATTAAATTGTATGCATTACAGATCTGAGTAATGTCACTGTTACATATATATATATATATATATATATATATATATATATATATATATATGGCAGTTCATTTGCATTTTTGAATATCAAACGTTTACAAAGAGCCGAAAGCGTGGCAGTGGCAGTTGGTACAGTACATGACGTTTTTAATGAGGTGTGAGTCTAACGAATGGCTCTTCACGGCGCAGATTGTTACCAAACAGAAGATCACGTCACTTCACTTATAAAAAAAAAGAAAAGCATTTGGTGCAGCAGTTCAGGTGCGAAACGGTCAACGCCTGTTTCTGTCTGTCTCGCTTACCATCCGAGTGATGAATATAGCGATATTTTCTTGTTTATGCAATATCTGCTGCACGTGCGCGCGGGTGTAAGGTAGCGGTGGCGCGCAGTCCGCGCGTCCCTCCCACCAACCACAGCCACCAACAACCGGAAGCGCCCGTGTCGGTGAGAACTACATGGCGAGGCGAGCGACGGCTGAGGGGGCTTTTTCACAGCGAAGATAATAACCGTTCGCGCAGAGACAGGAATAACCACCGGGCTTTCATTTTGGTTCGTTTTCTGTATGGGAGCAGTGGGAACCGAAGGTGAGACGAGCTAACCGGGATTGACCGTCACACAGGCTCGAGCAGGCAAAGGCTTGGCCATGGTGAGTAGCAATATAGATCCATTCAGAAACGTCTGGAAGAGTCGCGGAGAGAGGATGGGAAATGTACACGGCAGGGTTTTAAGATGTCAGTATATGAATGGGATGATCATTATAGTTCGTGATTAGGTCATTTGCAGAAGGGTGTCATCAAAAAAAATAGAGATGAAGGTAAGAAGAGAAGAGAAAAAAACACCTCAGTCGACAGTGCGCGAGCACTGATTGATGAATCTGCTTTCAGGAGGAAAATACTGACAGGAAATCGTGACATATTTGCCTTTTTTCTCCTTTCCTGACACGTCAGGTGTGTTTTTATAGAGAGGCGAGTAGAGTGAATTACCCTGATTTGGCTTATGAAGGGGGCTGTGTAATTGGTAGTCATAGAGATTATGTGGACAGTAGTTTAAAGGGATTTAGATGTAAGCAGACTAAAGGTTACACCGTATACATCACATTTCTTGGCGTTTACGTTTTCCAGTTTGAGGTATAGTTTCTGGTAAATGAATAATGAGCACGTTTAGCCCCACCTCGTTGACGGTGGTCGAATTTGACTGATAAGGAGCTGAAAACCGATCATCCTATGTTGTCGATTCAGCTTTTAAAGACTGTTTTTTCCTGGATGCGTTAGAAAGTCTGCGGCCTCTGTAATGGCGGCGTATTGATAATGCGTGTCGATGTAGACCCCCCCTCCTCCTCCCTCCCTACACCTCCTCTTTGGCTTCCTCACCCTCCACACCCAGCCTGGGAAAGAGGAATCCAGAATCGTTTCACGGATACACTAATGTTCTACCACAGTATCTTTGCTTGGATAATTTAAAAGTGATTCATGTGTGCCCGTGCGTGTCGGTGGAAAGGCACGCCCAGAGCCGTGTTCGTCGTCGCTTGGCCACCAGTTTAACCCTTCGAGGCTTTCTTTTACATATTGCCCGTCAGCGCGCGTCCCCTTCGCTGTGCAGGCGGTAGTGGGTTGGTGTTTGTGATCATCGTTGGGGGAAGGGGAGTTAGCAGATCTGGGAGCGCGGCCCTAAAGGGTCCGTCCTCAAACGCACGAACGACGCTGGCGCAGAAGCTGTGCGCACCGTGGCCCTGCACTTATGATTTCGGTGCGCTCGAGGCTGTGAACGGACGGAGACGTCAACATGGCGCCAGCTGCTTCACCCCCCTCCCGCTGTTGGAGCCGCTGATGTAAAGGTAGGGCTCACCTGCCCCCCCATTCATCCTTCAGCAGTACACACGGACCCATTTCCTTCGGCTCCAAACACCTCTGGGGTGAACAAAAAAGCTCACGCATGCTATGTCGTGAGAGGCGCACGCGCTCTCCGGTGACCTTGTCCGCCAAAAAGCCGCTTCGAAGCGGATCGTCAGGCATCCGCGTCTTCACCTTGCTGTTAAGATGCTGGCATCAACGCCCAGTGATTAGTTAGCTTCATGGCGCCTGCAGACATGGGTTCTGGTTTAACTGTGTATGTATGCTCCCGAAAATCCTGCATTTTTACAGTTCTTAGAGGAAAAATGGTCAAACTGGCTACGATGACCTTTGGACTTCATTACGCAGTCTTTAGGCTTGATGAGCCTGAAAGGGCCCTACTCTGGTAACACATCCTTAACAGGTGTGTGCGGATGAGCATGTATTTAGCTCTTTATGAGGACCACATGTCCACAGGATGATGGAAAATATGAGGATATGTGACGATGTCAGGACGCTTCGTGAATATTGTGAATGAATACCACAAATGTAGCGTTCCTCTGTAAAAAGAAATAGATTAGATTTTGGTTGCTAGGTTAGGATTTGGTTTAATGTAGCCTAGCAGGATTTAGTCAGTGGCAGACACTTAGAAAGGTATACAAATAAGCGTGTGTTAGTGCTGGCCTGCAGATCCTAACCCAAGAATACAGTGATAATGTCAAATGGAAGCTGCAGAAGCTGTTGTTATATTGTCTGTTGGTCAGTGACAGCATGCTTGTGTCCCACCTGCGTTTCAGCACCACGGACAGCAGCTTGGTTTGCTGTTAAAGGGGAATTTCACTGATTTTTTAAATTGATTTCTGCAATATTAAAATAGAGGTGTTCTCTTAAGATGTACCCAAAACAATTCAGAGAGATTTGATGTAAAACTTGAGAACCTCAGTAGCATCAGTTTGTGACAGTGATCATAGGATTCAGATGCCTGGTTGCAAATATATTGCCTGAAGCGTGAGACATTCAGGAGTTTTTATTTGTTGAATTATTTTGGTATTAAACATACTTTTTTAAAATCAAATCTTGGCAGAGGGGTACATGCATGGAGTTGTAAGGCAAATTAATACACAGACAATTTATTTTTGTTTCCATTTACCACTATTTCACCATTAACACACAACAATGATAGACTCACAACTGTAGGTAGAAAATAAAATGGCTATATTTGCATCAATCACTCTGCATGACATGACACTTGCCTGTAGCAGCGGCACACATTTCTAAGACAGAATAAAATGTGTATATATGTGTATCTGTTAGGGTTTTCAGGGACCATTTCCCATGGCACTGACATAGAAGCATTGTGTATACTTTATTGATGTGCCATCTACACTTACACACTAGATGACTGTAGTACTCTTAGGGTTATTTATGACTTTCAAGCTATGAGGTAATTTTAAAGCAACCACACTTGACTCACAGAGGGTTGAGTTTGGGGCATTTGATTCTGTCTGCTCTGTGACATGCTCTTGAGCTTTTTCAGTTCCTTCAGACACACACGCCCATCCACACAAACATACACCCACTCATGCACAAGCACAGATGTACTGTATGTCGTGGTTTAGTAAAGTCATCTAAGGTGATGTATTTTCAGCTTTGATGGTCATCTTTCTTTAAGACATGGTTATTTTGTCTGGTTTTGATTACTGCAGATGTAGACAGGTGAAACAGTTGTGAGGGCTTTCAAGAGAAGAATTTGTGACCAGAGTAACAGAAACATGCTTTGTTGCACATAAACATTATTTACAATTACCAAACATATTTAAGTAACAGAAAAGCCAGGTAATGCTTTGTAAATATAAACATTTTTAAGAAAACTGTGGTCACTCAGGCTACAGGCTCTGTACATTTAGGAGGCAAAATGTGAAATGTTGTAACCACTCATGGATCACTGTATTGTTTACCTTGATTTAAGAGCGTCAGTACAACATGCTTGACAAACAAAATTGCAGGTAGAAATAATCGTTACGGCTCTGAATACACAGCCTGATAGCAGCATAAAAAGTTATTTTAAGTCCCTAAATGGTTTGTTTTTTCACACTTTTTTGACTCGTAATGTGGTTTGGTAGTTAGCAAGCAAGGTATCAAACACTGTTAGCTTGGAGAATCGTTGTTTATGTTGTGATCTTAGTAAGAATGGTTCAGTATAATACCATAAAAAAGTTACTTGACTTGAAACAATAGTGAGAATGGCTTTGAAACTGCTTATTATAGATACGTCTGACAAATTATTTATCAGAACATAAACCAGTGATCAAGAGTTTATATAAAAGATTTACAGATTTATAAGCTGACCCTGCCCTGTATATGAGAGAAAATTGAGAATTGTACGATACAATGGAAAACAACTTACTAAAGCAGAGGAGTCACTTCTCAGGCAATTCAATGTGTTGGAGGCAATATGGCTTGTAAAATGCTTATCATTATCATATATTCCAAGAATACCCTATTATTAGAAACACCTTCAAGCTATACACATCCTTCTTGACTTTAGATGTAATGTTTTGTATCGGGGACATACTTTAAAGGAGATGTGGGATTCTCACAGTAAGTACATGTTTAAAGTACTCCTGGCAAAAAGCACAAAGGCTTTAACTAGAAATTGGCATCAACCAAATCCACTGCAGAACACTAGAACACTGGAATAATGTTGTGAAAGGTATTTTTTATTTTGGAAAAAGTAATTTTTGTTTAAAACTCCAGAATGATGGATTTAACACATACTGAGCGAAACAGATAAAACATGTCAATTTGTTTTATAGACGGATGCAAGACTGTAGCCACCAACATCTCCCTCAAACACTGTAAGTAGTTCTACATTCAGGGAATAAAAGCCAAGATAAGGGCTTGCTTTTTAGTATTTTCTCTTTTTTTTACTTAGACATTTAGAAGACTTTGATTAGATATAACACATATTATATATGACATTTAAGAATATTTTTTGTCAAAAACAAGAAACAGTAGTGTAATGTTTTTAGGTCCTACATAGAACATTTGTTAAAATGTTATGTAAACAGTGTGACTTAAAATCAATGTGTCAATAAGGGAACAGTTAAGCACAATTGAATATGACCGTTTGTGTGTGTGATTTTTGTTATTGTAATTGACTTGTTCCTACATTGTCTGAGGACTTGAGCTTTGACATCAGTGGATAAGGAAGGGTGTGCGCATCATACCACATTTTAACACTAATGTGTTTTGGAATCATCACACCTGTCATTTGCTTAGTTGGCCCATGACACATGTCATTATCTGAAACCCATAAGAGAATGAAGAAAACCCGTTTCTGGAGCAGTTAAGAAACTTAATGTACATGTGTTGTTGCAAGAAAAGACACAGAGGCAGCAGTGGGTGCAGCCGGGGGTACAGTAGTAATGTAGTTGTAATCCCCATGTCTGTCCCTCTGTGTCTTGGTCTCCCTCTCCGAGAGGTGTGGTCAGGCCTTTGGGAGCTGGTGTGCAGCATGGCAGGCTTTGGTGTAATGGCTCCCCTGAGGCTTGTCTCTTTTTGGAAGGGGGTTAGAGGGTAGAAAGTTGATACGAGAGGGAGTTGTTTGTGACTGTTCTCTCAATGGAGAACACGCTGCACTGTTTGGGCGCCACTAAGGTGCTGATCTGGGAGAGAGGAGACAGTGCTGGTTCACCATTTGCAGCAATACACACATGTGCACGAATACTGTATGTTCTGTATCTGCCACTAGGCACCGTATTAGACATGAGTGCTGTTCTGTTGTATTGCAAAGAGTATCTGGTGCTTGAATGGACAGTGAGTCAGAGAGGTCCCAGGGTGACGTACATCAAAGACATTTAGACCCTTCAGTGGTTGCTGTTGCTGTGTGATCAGTCCTAAGTACTAAATAATATCCTGCTAGACTTACTTCAGACTAGATATAAGCTGAATCTTTGATTTTAGTCTTACTGGTTGATGGAATGACAACTACTGAATTCTGGCACTTGTCAATCACAGTGAAATGAAAAATGTAGTATAGTTGAAGTCCGGTGTTTAACCATTTGTAACGCATTGCATCTTTATTATTTCTCCTGATATAACACACATATTTTAGTATAATTAGGTCATTTGTCCTGTATTGCAGCACACAATCATCAGGCCTAGCAAGGTTTGGGTTAGAGTAAGTGTTCCCGCTTGGCATCAGGGGATCATTTAGTGGTATGGAAATTTAAATTAGTTTCCTATTAAAAACCACAAATGCAGTTAGCAGTACTATGCGCTTTTTGTTTGGATAAACATAGTAATAGCATAGTCAATACCTTATGTAAACATATCAAATGGACATTAACAATGTACGTGGAACCATTATCTATGAGATGTTCAAACATGAGTGTTTAGACATTTATTGTGTTCTAATGTTAATTCAGTACTGACTCAGCTCATCACTACATCCCCCCAAGTAATAATTTTTTAATGCCAGTGACATTTTTGACATTTAGACTATCAAATTTTACTTGTAGGTTTAATAGGAGCCTGAAGTCTGCTGCCCATTTGCCAGCTTCTTGTATGTATTTTCCCATTCCACCTTAAATGGTGTATTAGTCACTCTTGCATCATTTAGGGTGGAACAAGAAAATTTTGGTGAGTAAGATGCTGGTAAATAAGAAACTGTCTTCAGCTTTAAAGTTTTTGCTGGTAGCCTTTTTGGTAAAGTAATATATCAAAATGTCCTACTAGTTTAATGTATGGAGCTCCCTGTAAAAAACCCCTACAAGTCATTTCAACATGGTAGCACATTTTGTCTGAAGACATTCACTATGAATGTAGTGGGTAGTAATCACGAGGAGGACTCTTTTACAGTTATTTTCCTTCTGCATGTTCAGCAGACAGGGTGACCATTTTCAATCTTTTATAAAAACCGAAATGCGACCACAGTGAAGACTTGCTTCTTTTAGAAGGCTTAAAAGGTGAAAATCTCCAGAATGGCGACACAAGCTTTCTCCATGTTTCCTCTAACACAAAACAAACCCACACTCTGTGCAGCACATGTATGCCTGCATCTGGAAGATTGCTGCTAACTTTGGTTTGATGGTGGAGAGAATTTTATGTGAATTTTTCCAATTTAAAACCATATAGGAGGAAGGTCAGGAGTTTTACTGTAGCTTTCTAGTTCCCCACTAACTAATCATCATGCCTCATTTTGTAAATAAAAGACTACATTGATTAAAATAGGAGGATTCATGTACACTGTTTTATATTGACTGCATTTTAGGGATGGAAAATTAAATCAAACTAAATGGGTAGAGTGGTGATTTGCTGTAAACCTTTGGTTCTCTTCTGAATTTGTGGCTCCTTTAAACAGATCCAATGCAGATTTTGTACCTCATATGTTTCTTTAGCTACATTTTTGTTCCTGATGTCCCCCACCCCAGTCTGACTTTGAGATTTTTGTAGATGACCAGAGACACTTGTGTGTCATAAGAACAACTAAATACTCTGGCAGGCGTTGTTTCCACTGGGACTGATCATTTTGTTATTGCATTATTGCTTTCATCATTGCATTATGTGCGATGGAGGCAGAACAAGTCTTTGTTGGCCACACCTCTGTTCAGAATGACTCCAGCACTCAATTTACTGCATAATCTAGCAGTAATTTACTCAGTCCACTTGCAGCATATGGTGATCCAGCTTAAAGACCAGCAGTCAAACAGTTTGTTTGTTTGTTTGTTTGTTTCTTTCTTTCTTTCTCCCTTTCTGTCTCTTTCTCTCTCCATTCTCTCTTTCTAATCGTTTTATATCCACACACAAAAATGGACTGTGTATTCTGAATGAATTGGAGAATGAAAAGAAAGATTTGTACATCTCTAGGGTATTGGGCTGTATTGTTTCTAAGTGCATACCCTATTCAGGGCTATTTATGCCTTGGTGACCTGCTAGCATGCCTGCTCTGGTGAAACACATAGACCTGGCACTGTCATTTGCAGGGTTACATGAACCTAAGCACACACGTACATGCGCACACATATAGAGTTATGACAGGTTATCATGGAATGTCTTACGGAAGAATGGCTTTGCGGGGAACGATGTCCAGGAGAGTTCTAGAGATTTGCAGAAGATATGCCAAGAGATATTCCATCATTTCAGTGTTTTGCTGATGATGGCGTCTCAGCGGGCACTGCAGACTCTTCTATGAATCTTGCCTGTCTCTTCGGTCAAGATTTGGTGTTGCACAGGGTTGTCACACTCAACAAATCATCTTTAATAAAAACAGGATTTTGGCAGGAAATTTGTACTAACTAATTTGGTTGGTGCAGTTAACTAGGACAGTTGAGACATCCTATTTTACACAGATGTATGTTAGTGGAGCAGTGAAATGGAGGATTCATTACATGTTTTATGTAAACCCACTGATATTTAATGGATCAAATTCTCCTAAATTCACTCTGAAAAGCATTAATAGGAGTGTTTCTCCCTTGTTGGCTGATTAGTTGTGGATAACAAATGGCACTCCAATGCCACTTTTTTGCCATCAACAGTGTTCAAATAAAAACAAAAGACACCTGTCTTAAATAAAATGCCTAAAAAGTGCATTGTTCACATTGGGACTCCTGATTCCCATCACTGTAAAGAAATCCAAGTTAGTAAGTTTCTTTATGGGGCACCATTTCCTATAAAAAACACTTTGAATTACTTTGTTTATATGTCGGCAAATTATGCAGAAGTTTCGATAAATGAGTGGAGTTACCTGTTATGGTAGTTGAATGTATACTATAAAGCAAAAGTATGTGAGGACCCCTCCTGATTATTGCGTTCTGGTGTTTCTGCCACACCCATTGCTGGCAGGTTGATAAAATTAAGTAAATAGCCATTTAATGTATAATAGACAAACAATGGCAGTACAATGGGTCATACTGAAGAGCTTGGTAACTTCAAATGTGGCACTGTCATAGGATAGCAGTTTTGCCACAAGAAATTTCTGTCCTGATGAATCTGCCCCAGTAAATGCTTTTATTGAGAAATGGAATCACCTAGAATCAACAACAGTTTAGTCGCAAAGTAGCAGATCACGCAGACTCACAGAGTGGAGCCAAGTACTGATGTAGAGTGCTTCATGAAATGAGTTTTCATGACCAAGCAGCTTCACAAAAGTCTAAGATCAAAATGTACAATTCCAGCCATTGTGAGGAAGTGGTGTAAATGCAATTCCGCTAGTTCTCTGGGGTGATAATTCACATCTGGCAGTCTGATAGATGAATATGGATTTGACGGATGGAAGGAGAAGGCTACCTATCAGCATGAAAAAGGCCAAAAAAACAGATTGGTGGAGGAGAGAGTGCCAGTGAAGGGTAATGTTAATGGTACGGCAGACTAAGACATCTTAAGCTGTCTGTCTGCAGATAAAATCTTGAGCAACAGTGGAAAAGGAAGGCCTTATGCCCAATTAAAAATGAAATAGTTTAATTAATTTGCTGAAATTATGCTCATCATTTTGTTTTGGAACCATCACACATGTCATTCATAGAGCAAATGGGAGTCTGAATCTTTCTGTATGTTGTTTCTGTGTGTGGTGGCTAGCCCCCCGTGTGACAGTAGGTTAGCTGGTCCGGCTGCAGGAGCAGGATGTCAATATGGCCACCCAGCTGCTCGTTCCTCCCGGACCTGACAGCTTCCGGCCCTTTGCTCCCGAATCCCTCGCTGCCATTGAGCGGCGAATTGCAGAGGAGGCAGCCCACCGCCCCAAAGGAGAGAGACGTAGTGATGAAGATGATGAGAATGGGCCCAAGCCCAACAGCGACCTGGAGGCAGGGAAATCGCTGCCCTTCATCTATGGAGACATCCCGCCAGATCTGGTGTCCGTTCCTCTGGAGGACCTCGACACCTACTATCAGAACGACAGAGTAAGAGAGAACAGAGGGAGGGGGGAAGAAAGGGAATGAAAGAGGACAGAAGGGTGGGAGAGAACAGGAAAAAGGGAAAAAAGAAGGTAATAAGGGAAGGGAGAGAGGAAAGAAGGGAGAAAGAGAGGCATGGAGGGAGAGAAAATGACATAGGTGGGGAAAAAGGGAGAGTGGGCAGAAAGAAGAAATAGAAGGAAATATGGAGATGACTGAAAGAAGGCAAGGGGAGGAGAGCAGGAGAGATTAAGATGGAAGGGAGAGGTAAGGATAGAAAGGGAGCTCAGCAGGGAGGTGTGAAGCGAGAGGAGTAGATACAGAGGGGAGAGAGGGAGGCAGAATGAAAGTGGGAAGGAGATGTAGAGTAAGAACAAAGATGGGAAAGATGTAGGGAAAGAAAGAAGAAGGAGGTGGGAAAGGAAAGAAGAAGGAGGTGGGAAAGGAAATAAGAGAGGAGAGATGGGGGGAGGAGAGATTGAAAGAATGCCATAGAGAGTGAGAGAGGGAACTAGGGACAGAGAGGTAGGGAAGTAGAGAAAGAGATTAAAAGAGTAAAGCTGGCAGAGAGACAGCACATGAAGGAAAGAGAAAGGGAGAGGGAGGTGGGTGTTGAGTGGAAGAGCTAGTACCAATGTGGTAAGTTTTCAATTTCAGAATGTTTATGAAGCAAAGACTGACCACACTCCTCTCACTGTTTCAGACCTTTATAGTATTGAACCGTGGGAAGGCTATATTCCGCTTTAACGCCACACCTGCCCTCTACATCCTCAGTCCCTTCAACCCACTGAGGAGAGCCGCGATTAAAGTGCTGGTGCATTCATATCCTTTCCTAGCACAATTCCTTAGAACACATGATAGGAGTTTGGAGTTATGTGTGAGTACTGGAACTGTGTGTGCTTATGTGCAGATGTGTTTGAGAGTTTTTTGTCTTGATTTAAGCTCCTTGACTGCTGTCTACGATGTTTAGTTTTGTAATCATGTGCACCATTTTGACCAACTGCGCCTTCATGACGCTCAGCAACCCTCCAGAATGGGCCAAGAATGTGGAGTAAGTCTGTCGTCAGTGTAACTACAGTGTGCGTGGTTAGTTCATGTATGCATATTGTTGCTGTCCACCAAATACAGCTTTAACATTTGCACAGGCTGACCAGAGGTAATATACATTACTAGAGTAGAAATATAAGATGCTCCTGGTCAAAAAGGCTCCAATACAAGTGTCAGAAGTACCTGTCTTTTAATACCTTTTTAATCACACATTGTTATATTGTTGCCATAATGCATTTACAAAACCTAATGACTCTGAATGAAACTACTTATTAAAGGCGCTGCCTTTGTGTGACATTACTATTGGTACTGCGTTTACTTGACAACAACAGCTGTTCAGAAAATCCAGTTCACGCTTAGAACTTGACTGACAGTGTGGGAGCAGTTCATTATGACTGGTTTTTCACCTGTGGACCTGTCCATTTCAGCAAAATGGACAAAAAACAAACTTTAAAGCTATGCTTCAGAGTAATGAGTAACAAAAGCCTTTATAGAAATGTAGGAGTCAAATTGACAATATTTGTCTTTCAAATGTAGTGGAGTAAAACTCCTAAGTTTCCAAAACTAATAGTCAAGTAAAGTACATGTATTTTAAAACTTGTAGATGAGCACGGTACTTAAGTAACTGTATTTCGTTACTTTCCAACCTGACACTGGGTGATGAATTGTGGGTAGACTGATTATTTATAAGCTGTAAGGGCCGTATGGGGCTTTTATTTAATTTCATAGTAAATTCATAATTTATATGATAATTTACAGTAATTATTAATAATAAAAAAGATAGTTCCAGTTCTAAAAGCGACTGACAGAGTAAGGGCCAAAGCCCTTGTAAAATATATGACAGTGAAATCCAAAGATTATTATGCAGATGCATAAAGAATTTCTATGGTGCCTTTTAAGCATAGCTTACTGTTAACAAGCTACTGATTGAAACAAAAATGATTCATTATGTTTGTTATTAATGATAAGTTTGTTGCTTTATTGCTGTGCCACATTCATGAAAGGCAATAACAAATGTATAACTGTATAGCTTTGTAGTCATGAATGGCTGTTTGTTTTTTTCTCAGGCTTTCAAGTCTTTCAAATATTTGCATGTTTATGTGTCTTTACATGGATAAGAGTGTTTTTTTGTTACACAGGTACACGTTCACAGGGATCTATACATTTGAGTCTCTGATTAAGATCCTGGCCCGGGGATTCTGTGTGGGACATTTCACATTTCTGCGAGACCCCTGGAACTGGCTGGACTTCAGCGTCATCGTCATGGCGTGCGTGTCCCTGAGTGTCTTGTTTGCTGTTACGCATGCTGTGAATTAATATGCTTATTGCCATTATAGTGGATTGTAACATAGAGGAATAGACAGTGTATTGTCTGAGAAATATAAGAGCTATTACTGGGTTATAATGATATCAGCTTATTTCAAATTGCTTTAAGGAAACTATGTGTGTGATTGTATGTGCATGCACTGTAAAAAATTAAATGTTAGGTCTACAAGAAAATTTAAATCAACCTTCTGCATAGCTTTTCATTAAGTTTCTCAACTTAGTTTAGTAAGTGGTTTAAAAAAGATCTGTTTTTTAGTCATTTTAGTCATCTTTTTAGTCATTGCTAATCCCTACTGGAACATCGCGCCTTACTATCACACAGTGCTTACAGCCTGGTGGGGGTGAGTGCTTTTTTCCTGAATGCAGAGGGCTGTGGCATCTCCCTGATTTAAATTCAGGATCAGTTTTTGATTAACCATTAGATTGCTGCACTACTCAGGACCCACTGTATTACTTCAATTTCTGTGTCTGAGAAAGAATGAAAAGGAGAATTAACTGACCTGTGCTTAAATACTTCCTCAAGCAGGGATCAGACAGAAAGAGAGCAATGTCTGCTTTAATGAAGAGCAGTTGCAAATAAATTAATGAAACAAAATCTTACTTTTTTCAAATGATTATTTCCATGAAACATATTAATATCTTTTATCATTTTGATTTTTTTTTAATTTTCATTGCCTTTTTCTGTAAGTTTTGTCTTCAGATTAATAGAACTGGCTATCGTATGTAGACAGGAGATTATGAGTGCAAATCCTGGGGATACCATGCCACCTGTGGTCACCCCGCTTCAGGCTTGGTGGAGTTGTTACTTATGGGTGGGAATGGCAATGACTAAACTGGGGGGAGTAAAAATCCATCACAAATGTATAGCAGTTTCAGTAAGTGATACCTACAAACAAGAGAGGAGGTAGCAGACATATACTTTAGGAGTATATACACCAGGCATAACATTATGACCACCTCAATGTATCTACATTCTATCCATTTTTTAAGCTCTACTAACCACATAGGTACGCCTTGTAATTCTACAATTACAGACTGTAGTCCATCCGTTTCTCTGTATACTTTGTTAGCCCACCATCACCTGTTTTTTCAATGGTCAGGACCCCCACAGGACCACCACACAGCAGGTATTATCTGGGTGGTGGATCATTCTCAGCATTGCAGGTGTGGTAGTGGTGTGTTAGTGTGTGTTGTGCTGGTGTGAGTGGATCAGACACAGCAGTGCTGCTGGGTTGTTAAACAATGTGTCCACTCACTGCCCACTCTGTTAGACAGTACTACCTTGCTGGTCCACCTTGTAGATGTACAGTCAGAGACGAAAGCTCATCTACTGCTGCAGAGTTTGTGTTGGTCTTCCTCTAGTCCTTCATCAGTGGTCACAGGACGCTGTCCACAGGACGCTGTCCACAGGACGCTGCCCACAGGATGCTGCTGGCTGGATAGTTTTGGTTGGTGGAAGATTCTCAGTCCAGCAGTGACACTGAGGTGTTTAAACACTCCAGCAGCACTGCTGGGCCTGATCCACTCACACCAACACAACACACGCTAACACCACCACGACCACATCAGTGTCACTGCAGTCCTGATAATGATTCACCACCCACATAATACCTGCTCTATGGTGGTCCTGTGGGGGTCCTGACCATTGAAAAAAAGGTGAGGGGGAGGTATCAAAGTATGCAGAGAAACATTTGGACTACAGTCTGTAATTGTAGAACTACAAGGTGCACCTATGTGGTAAGTGGAGCTGATAAAATAGATAAAGAGGGTAGATACATTGAGGTGGTCATAATGTTATGCCTGAATGGTGTACATTAGAATAACCTTTCACAAAATTAAATTGAGAAAATGTAAAGTATGAAACTCATTTTAATGTCCTTTTCGAAAAAAAAATTTGAAAGTTGAAGTTGACTGAAATGTGTGAAACACACATGGTTAAATCTTTATTTTTGACAGAAATGGAAAAGACTTAGAATTTCAAGATGACCTAACTTTATTATTTACAGTGTTGGGTGTTGTTTTAATAATGCCATGTTCGACTGTGAGAATGTAACTGAAGTGAATGACATCAGTGATTTTGTGTGAGCTATGTATATGCATGTCTGTGAGAGAATGACATAGTGTGTGAGTGTGTGTGTGTGTGTGTGTGTGTGTGTGTGTGTGCTCTGTGGTAACTCTCTATTTGATCCTACAGGTATGTAACTGAGTTTGTAAACCTAGGCAATGTGTCAGCTCTCCGCACTTTCAGAGTGCTCAGAGCGTTGAAAACAATCTCAGTTATCCCAGGTAAGGGATGTGCGTGCGTGTGTGTGCGTGTAGGCGTGCGCATGCCTCCTTATTGCGCACGTGTGTGTATGCGCAAGCACAAGGTGTCAGTCAGGTGTGCGTCCGTGTGCGTGTGTGACGTTTCCCTTCTTTCTTGCTGCCTTTGTCCCGTCCTAACGTTGTGTGCGTGTGTGTGTGATCCCCCCCTCCCCCACCCCACCCTATCCCTCCCTCCCCTCCTTACAGATATGTAACTGAATTTGTGGATCTGGGCAATGTCTCTGCACTGAGAACCTTCAGGGTTCTACGAGCACTCAAAACTATTTCAGTCATCCCAGGTGAGAGCTAGCTCACAGCTCACAGCTCAAGGCCAGAGGCTGCCTCTTTATCCATCCGAACTCTCGCTCACGCCATTCCCTCCTCCGCTGGCCTCTCTCTCTCATTCTGTCGCTCCTAGCGGCCCGAGAAAGCAGGAATCCATTCGCATGGAAAAGTAAAGGGGGAAAAAAAAGGATTCCAGGCTTTTGTAGAACACTTTGTAATGTTCCTTACTCCTTCTGTTAGACTCCGCTCTGTTATTTCCCAGAGATCATGTCTTGGGGAATAGACGGGCCCTTTTAATTTGTGTTATTGTTTTGCATGAGACATTGCTAAAGGCTACAGCGTGATGTTTTGGAAGAATTTTACTACTTTCTCTTCCTTGCTTTTCTTTAAATCTTCTCTTCTCTTCTCTTCTCTTCTCTTCTCTTCTCTTCTCTTTTCCTCTCTTCTCTTCTCTTCTCTTCTCTTTTCCTCTCTTCTCTTCTCTTCTCTTCTCTTCTCTTCTCTTCTCTTCTCTTCTATTCTCTACTCTTTTCTTCCCTTCTCTTTTATTCTCTTCTCTTCCTTGTTTGTCCTGTTTGAGTTCTGTGTGCATGCGCACCGTCGCCAGTCTGTTTTATTTCGTGTTGTGTGAGTGTGAAGCATGGCAGGACTTTGCCATGACAGACACACTCACACACACATGAGGCACACACACAGCACATTTGCACATACCCATACACTTTTCTAACCCATTCACACACATGCAACACCTGCAAACCCACACAAACACACAACGGCAGTTATGCAATGCACGCATACACACAAACACTGCATGTTTTTATGTTTTTAACGAGCAGCATCTCAAAACATTCTAATGCACTAATAATAACAACATGCTTTCATTACTAGCAAATACTAAACTTGCTCATCTCCTAAACTAGTTAAATAACGACTACATGATTGTTGTCACAATACTGGTGATGAAATGGAAAAACAGAAAAATCTTTCTTAGTAAAACAGCTACAAATGTGCATGCTTGCATATGGCATCCATCAGCTTCATAAATTTAAGAAAAGATGTTACAAGACTGCACAGATGCTTAATCACTTGTTATGAATTTAAAAATGCAAGTCCAGTGTTTATACTTTTACTAAATATCTAGATATAAACACATGTTTTAGTCTTTTAGGTTTTAGCTGTAACACAAACCTGTTAGTTCTGATGATGTATCTTAAATCTGTCCTAGAGCCTATAAACATTTCTTAAACCTTAAGTTTAACAGCAAACTGTGTGAATGAGGGTTTTGTGTGCACGTGTGCACGCGGGTGTGTATGACGTCTGGCATGTGTCCCTGCAGGCCTGAAGACCATCGTGGGTGCTCTTATCCAGTCAGTGAAGAAGCTGTCGGACGTGATGATCTTGACTGTCTTTTGCCTGAGTGTGTTTGCACTAATTGGCCTGCAGCTGTTCATGGGGAACCTGCGGCAGAAGTGTGTGAGAATGCCTCAGTCCAACGGCACTGACAGCAACCTGACCTCAGTGTTCAATGACACAGGCATAGAGCTGCTGAACGCCACCAGCACCTTTAACTGGACTCAGTACATTCTTGATGAGAGTAAGCACGCATGATATCTTTTAGATCTCACATAGACAACTGAAACTGTCTCATTTCTACTGACTCAACTCCTTTTACAACCATCCACTAATGCACCAAGTTTCAAACTTACAGAACTAGCCATGACAGTGGTTAAAGCAAACTTCATAGAGTTTGTAAATATTTTGTAATATAGCAGAGATTATTTGATTTTCAGGTGATCATCATAACCAGAAAGTCAACAGCTAAAGCAGTGTTAGCAATAATTACAAGCAGTCTCAGGTATTCAGTTTCTGTTGAGTATTTATAAAAAAAAAGAAAATACTTGCGTTCAAAAGTCAATACAGTACAATACAGTACAATACAATATACTTTTCTGAACAATTGTGAGTACGGTCACTACTTCTAGAACATTGACCATCTGCTTTTTTCATTGTAGAGAGAGATACATTAATCCAATCTGACCGGATTTAGTGGAACACTTTGCCAAGGTTAAATAAAAATCATTATATTCACAGTTTTTGATAGTACTTTTTAAAATGTAGCTATACTGGTTCTTTTTTCTGCTTCAGCTGATCAGATGTCTGAAGCAATACATGTTGTGACATGTTATATATTGTGAAAATTTCAAGTATCACAATTTTATATTTTTGCCATATCACCCACTTCTAGTTTCTCAGTATAAATGATGTTTTATCACAGTTTGGGTTAGCTGTAGTATCAGTAACGTTTTGCAGCCAGATGTCACCAACCTTGTGGCAGGCAGCATTTATCTATGTTTATATTTTTGTTAGTTTGTTTTATGTTAGCATCAATGTGTGTCTCTTTTTGTGATTTAGATAGCGCATATGTGTCACGCTTAGATGTGTGATGACACAAGAGGGCCTTGGGGCTATGGGGAGTGTACCACTGGTCCAAGTCAAATGAGTCACTGTGTGCTTGGAGCGTCTGTGTATGTGCATGTGTGACCTCTCTGCTTCAGGGAGAGAGCTCATAGTTTGTGTAGTTCAAGGGCCAAGCTTAGTTTGGACACAGATACACTCCCTGTAAGCTACAGCATTCAGTCCAAGAACAATTTGTGTGAACATGTCACGTATGCCTCTAAACTATTCCTTGCTTCGTCATTCATTTTCTGTTGAACTCTCCTCCTCAGGTAACTATTATTTCCTCCCCAACCGTCGAGATGCTTTACTGTGTGGGAATGCCAGTGATGCAGGGTGGGAATCCAAATTACTTATTTCATCTAACATGCATCCCATTAGTAGTTGTGAATATTCTCTTTGATAACTGGAACCAGTAGATTCTAAGTTTAGTCTTTTTTAGTGGTTTGAGTGCATAGTTTATAGATTGCTGAGTCTCTTCTTCACTGGCTGGACTCTGCAGGCAGTGTCCAGAAGGTTTTAAGTGTATAAAGGCTGGACGGAATCCTGACTATGGCTACACAAGCTTTGACACATTCAGCTGGGCCTTCCTCTCCCTCTTCCGCCTCATGACGCAGGACTTCTGGGAGAATCTCTACCAGCAGGTGTGCATTTCATCCACATTCATCATGTATTTAGGGTAGTGATTTGGCCAAAAGTCTAATTTACGTATTGTCCTAAAAATTGCCCTTGTCCATTTGACCTGTTTTGCTGTAAACACAGTTAACAAGATTTGATCTACTTGGCTCATTTTGCTCATATATTGCATTTTGTCATGGACAGGTTTTTTTCTACTTCATGAAATAGGGTTATAAACAAGTTATGCGTGCCGTCTCTCTATTTTAAATGAAGATGTTGTGTGGTGATTTCTAGAGATTGCATTTACAGAAAGAAACATTGTGAATTTAAAAAGTGAATAAAATTATGCTTGTTTGTTTAAACATGTTTATTATACCCTCCAGACTCTGCGTGCGGCTGGAAAGCCCTACATGGTGTTCTTTGTGCTGGTGATTTTCCTGGGCTCCTTCTACTTGGTGAATCTGATCCTGGCTGTGGTGGCAATGGCTTATGATGAGCAAAACCAGGCTACCATTGAGGAGGCCCAACAGAAAGAGGAGGAGTTCCAGGCTATGTTGGAGCAGCTCAAGAGACAGCAGGAGGAGGCACAGGTAAAAAAAAACAAAAGACATGCACAGATAAACATACCTGTACCAACACAAGGGGTTGTACTGGAATTTAACTGGTAATTGAACTCCTACGTTCTCTGACGTTAACTTATGTAGGCTACAGAAACTGTTGTAGTGAGGTAAATTAGTTAGATTTATACATCATTTCCAAATTTGGAAAGTTATGAGGGCTATGTCAAAGGCAGGATCAGAGATTAGTTCTCTGGACCTCTCCCAGGCTTGAAAACAGCTTTCAGACTTAGCCAAATGTACCAAACTCACAGAGAAAGTAGTGCTGGGGCTAAAAAACCCTAACTTGCACCGCCCCCCAAGCTCACCTAATCATATAGCTTCTGATCCACCCACTCAAGAAGTAGGTATGGCGTATGGGATCTAGATTCTGCAGGAAGGTATATATCCAGCACCAGGGTTGATGTGCATTGCTCTGCACGTGTAATTGTCTCATTATTTGGGACTGGGCTTCAGAATGTGTACTACAAGACAGCCTTCTATCAAAGCTGAGACATGCTTGGCCCTTCATTTTTCCTGTGGCACATGATTAGTCCTTATTTTTCTGTGATGCAGCACAGCAAGCACGTTTAATGGTTCAGCTGAGTCACACTAAAAAAAAAAAAGAAAAAGAAAATAAGTGTAACAATTTTTGGCCTTTTACCTTGAGGGTGCCAGAACTTTATTGTAACCCCTCACTTATACTTCTACCAGCAATCAGAGAAAGAGATACACAAAAAAGCACCAACAACTACAAAAGTCTACATACACACACATACCTGACCCTGTAAACAGTTTTCCCACTTACAGTCATCCAGTTTCCCCATCATTGTGTATGTTCATTAGTTCCTCTTTTCTTCCTATTCTTTTATCTTGCTTTTCCTCTCCTTCCTCTCTGGAGTTGTTCTGTGCACTGGTGTGGCTAACGTTCCTCTGTTACCATGGAAACCAAAGCCGATAACGAGAGAGAGTCTCCTTCCTAAGAGTAAACAGTGAGAGAGAAACAAATATGAAGTACACCAAATGGTGGCTGTATATGTATGCTAAGCCCATTTCATAAGGTTTATAGAAAAGTGGCAGCCACGCATCTGCCAGCTCTTGATAGCCATTTTGTGGATTGATGCAATTCATAGCTTGGAATTGTGGATTTTGGATTGTACGAACAGAACACAACTTTTGATTGTTTAGCTTTGCAGGTCCTCCTTTTATACCCTCACATGCTCTTTACTCTGCTTGTCTCACTTTTTCCCTAACCATTAGTTAATTTCCCTCCCCATTCCCCTCCTCCATCTCTGCTCCCCCTTGTCTGCCCCCATTTCTCCCTCCTCCCAGAAGGGTCAAATTGGTTATTCACAGAAGGTCATGAGAGGCACCTAAAGCCTCTTCTGCTTATCGAGGAGCGATGATGTCACATAGAATCAAACAATGACTCATGAGTTAGAGAAAGTGAACACTGCGATAAAAATGAAATGGAGGGGAAAGAAAAAGCATAGCATTTATTACTGAATTCATGTAATCCTACAATCAAAAGACAGGGTTTTTCTGCACACTCCTCTCTGTTTACTTCCCTCACTGTCCGTCTGTCTCCAAAAGCCGATATTTGGGTCTGTCTGTTTCTGCTCCTGGTATGTAAGCTTGAACTAAGTCTAGCCCTTGTTGCCCCTGACAACGGTGCCTGTGCTGTGGTTGGCTGGCAGGTTGCTGCGGCAGCAGCGACAGAGAGCGGCGAGTACAGCGGGAGGGGCGGGTTGTCGGAGGAGAGTTCCTCTGGGGGGTCCAGACTCAGCTCCAAGAGCGCCAAGGAGCGGCGGAATAGGCGTAAAAAAAGAAAACAGAGGGAGGAGGAGGAGGAGAAGGCAGACCAGGAGAAGTTTCACAAGTCTGAGTCGGAAGACAGCATCAGGCGCTCAGGATTTCGCTTCTCCATAGACGCTAACAGGCTGTCCTATGAGAAGAAGTGCTCCACCCCGAACCAGGTGACTTCCTGTTTCCCTTTAATTTGGGCTGCTGGGTAATGTAGTTGATATGGTGCACATCACATGGTGGTGGGCACTTAATCATCAGACTAAAAAAAAATCTTGGCACGTATTACAAAAAGTATGATAGAGAAATGTTTTGTATTTACGGGCTTTTAGGGAAACATTTCATTTTTGTTGGCTTTTGCAGTACTATTAAAAGAAACACCTTGGGCCACCTGAGATAATAACCATTATTTGTTTTGATTAATTGCTTTGGTAAAGCACTAATATTAGGAAGTACACATTAATATTTATAAAATAAGTGTAAATTTAATGTTTGTGATTATATTAGCTTAGCAGTTAGAAATCTCTATTTGTTGTAAATGTCCAAATCCCTGCTAATCAGTACTATCTTATACTTTTTAAATCAAGGGTGATGGTCAGGGAATCAAACTAATCCATCTCATAGCTGCGTCAAGGAAAAGGAACACATTCTATGTTTGTCTAATCAGATCATGAAATATGAACTTGAAAAATCATGATATATGAAAAAAAAACAAGACAGAAGTATTCATTTTGATTTGTATTTAAGATAGTTGTATTTTTGTTATATTTAGGTTTATGTATGTTTATGTTATTTTTTTGGAAGCATAAACACAATTATTATATTATATAAATAGTTTAAAACTTGATTTGTGGCTGGCCTAAGACTATAGAACAATATTGTATTTTTTAACCTTGACTCTGATAATATGTGTATGTTCATGACTGCGTCTTTCTCTCTCGTTCAGTCTCTACTCAGTATCCGAGGTTCCCTGTTCTCTCCGAGGAGGAACAGTCGTGCGAGTTTGTTCAGCTTCCGCGGTCGAGCGCGAGACTTCGGCTCAGAGAATGATTTTGCAGATGATGAGCACAGTACATTTGAGGATAGTGACAGTCGTCGAGGATCGCTCTTTGTGCCACGCCGCATTGAGAGGAGAAACTCGACTGTCAGTCAGTGCAGCCTCGCCGCACCCCGAATCATGCTCCCAGCCAATGGGAAGATGCACTGCACGGTGGACTGCAATGGAGTGGTTTCCTTGGTGGGTGGGACGTCAGTGCCTACATCACCGATTGGACGGTTGCTTCCTGAGGTACATCTTATGTTAGCAGAACTAGCATGTCTGATACAAAGACAGTCACTAAATGCTTAGAAGTCAAGTGTTGTTACCATGATTTTGCAACACCATGTAATCACATTCAGTGAGTTATGAGTGAGAAATAATTAAACAGAATGTAAGATGTAAGAAGGTTCCATGGCATATACTCTTCTTCTTTGCTCTCTCAACTGTTTTCTGTACGTTCTGTGTTTCTTTCTTTTCGCCCAGGGCACAACTACAGAGTCTGAAGCTCGTAAGAAACGGTCAGGGTCACATCAGGCCTCTGATTACCTGGACGATGCAGTGGCAAGAAAAAGAGCTATGAGTGTAGCCAGTATTCTCACAAACACCATGGAGGGTAAGATATGCACATTTTATTTTGGGTGTGTTACTATCATCTTAACAACAACACTAATGCAAAGTCTAGCTAATGCATCATAACTAACTACCATTCTGATTTATGTTCTTAATAAACCAGTGCATATCGCCATCATTACCATACATACTTACTATCCTTTATCTCATCTAACATTGTTGATTTATGTTAAATGCTAATGTTAACGTTGCCTTGTGTCGAGTCTGCTCTGTGGACTGGATGTGTAGACTGGCTGCTTTTTGAGAGAGACGCTGAAGCACTGACATTGTGCTATTGTAGGCTAGTTTGGCTTAATGGTAGGCATATTGTACAGAGTTGTCAGGGTTGTTTCAACATGAAATTATCCCAAACTTTCTGTCATTTTCTCTGGCCTGCCGCCCCCCCCAACTACTTTCTCTCTCTTTATCCCCCCAACTACTTTATCTCTCTGTAATCTGCGTCATAAGATATGTCTTTGTCATGTCTTAAGCCCATAGGAAATGCGTGTTGTATGACAGTAATGATCATTAATGCAAAACACAATATATTCTGTATATAACACTGTATATAGTAACATGGATTAAACAAAGTGCAAAGAATTTGCATCTGTGTTTTTTAGTTCAAGTTACTCGAGTTTCTCAGGGAATCATTTCAGCCCTAACGCATGTCCAAGCACTGAAAATTTTCAGATGTTGACACACTACAGCCACTGAGTCACACCATGAGTGATCTTTAAACATTGTCTGTCACACATTTTCCACGCTTACCTTCATGCAATTTCCACATGCACAAGAGACACTTCAAATGAGTGTGAATTAATACCTTATCTGAACCAGTTGTGGCATAGTGCAGTGTGATTAAAGTCATGTTATTCTTTCCTGACCTCTGAACAGAGCTGGAAGAGTCCAGGCAGAAGTGTCCTCCATGCTGGTACAAATTTGCCAACGCCTTCCTAATCTGGGACTGCTGTCCAGCGTGGCTGAAGGTGAAGCAAATAGTGAGTTTGATCGTGATGGACCCGTTTGTAGACCTGGCCATCACTATCTGTATCGTCCTCAACACAGTCTTCATGGCAATGGAGCACTACCCTATGACCAAAGAGTTCAACGATGTGCTGTCTGTTGGAAATTTGGTGAGGACCTCACAAATGCCACCTACGCTTTGTTTTAAATAGAATTTCCACTTTCACTACTTTATTTTCTTAGCACAGAAAGCTTTCATGTAGGTGGACTGAAGTAATCCCTTTTACCTAAGCAATGCAGGCAAAACATTTTTGTGAGCTTGATTTGCCATACAGCCATTTAAGCTGTCAAAGACACTTTACCATCCACCTAAAACTACAGAAACTATAGAAAACCCATCTCTGTGTGCTGTTTGCTTATGTCACATATTACCTAAATCTATACACCAAAGAATCTGTATTACAGAAAGCTTATTGTTATTATCCTAAGCATTTGTTCATAATGTATTCCTGGCTCTGATAGCTGCTTGCAGTGTGGCAAAAATCAAAGTTTTCTGTTAAATATTTATTTTTATATATTATAACAGGCATGACAACAAGTATCATATTCATTTGAGCATATTTAAAACAATGTTCTAAACCAGTGATATACATCTGAGGAAAATCTATTTGTTTACATGGGTCATTCCAATTTTGAGAGAAAGTGAACAAACCAAGAATCATAGAATATTTCAAATCAACTATATATTTTGTGCTTCTTTTATCTATCTTTGTCATATTTTAATGAAACTATAGCCACATTGACTGAACATTGGCTACTGTGTGGATTGTATTAGGGCCCATATTTAAGATCAGCATTTTTAATATAAACTGTTTGATTCACCAGGACTGAAGTCTGTCTGGGCTGAATAAAGTATGTATCTCTATAGGTGTTCACAGGGATCTTTACAGCTGAGATGTGTCTGAAGGTCATTGCCCTGGACCCTTACTACTACTTTCAAGAGGGCTGGAACATATTTGACGGGATTATTGTGAGCTTAAGCTTGATGGAGCTGGGCCTGGCCAATGTGGAGGGTCTGTCTGTACTCAGGTCATTCAGATTGGTGAGGAAATCGTTCTTGGTTTGCATTTACAAGTGTATTGCCTACAGAAAAATTTGATCCAAACTGCAGATGTTGCTGGCAATTAATGGAAACTGTGGAAACCATGCATCTGTATACAAATGACATAATGTTAATGACTTCCCATTAATCTTAATCTATAACTAGGTTTGCATTTATGTTTGCAGTATCTTTGGTTAGTCTGCAACTTGTTGTGTCAGGTCCCACAACAATGCGTATGCATGTTATTACCAATTATTTTTACATTTTGTCCAGTCAATTGCGCGTTATTTCATGAGAAATTCATTTTCATGTTCCAAACTGCAACAGAAAAATACCTTCTTCAGCTGTTTTTAAAGTCACTCTCTCATCACACACATTCTCCTCTCACCTCATTCCTCTTTCCCATAGCTGAGAGTGTTCAAACTGGCCAAATCATGGCCCACTCTCAACATGCTGATCAAGATCATCGGAAACTCGGTTGGTGCCCTGGGCAATCTGACCCTCGTCCTGGCCATCATCGTCTTCATCTTTGCTGTGGTAGGCATGCAGTTGTTTGGAAAGAGCTACCGTGAATGTGTGTGTAAGATCTCAGACGACTGCGAGCTGCCGCGCTGGCACATGGTGGACTTCTTCCACTCCTTCCTGATTGTGTTTCGTGTGCTGTGTGGAGAATGGATTGAGACTATGTGGGACTGCATGGAGGTGGCTGGCCAGACCATGTGCCTCATCGTCTTCATGTTGGTCATGGTGATTGGGAACCTGGTGGTAAGAGGCTTAAATTTTTCTGCACCCTTGTTCTCAGTGCAGATATTTTTTGTTTATGGTGTAAAATATGGTTTTGTGACATTGTGTTTGTTGTTGTACAACAGGTGCTAAACCTCTTCCTGGCTCTGCTGCTGAGCTCTTTCAGCGCTGACAACTTGGCTGCTACGGACGATGACAGTGAGATGAACAACCTGCAGATCGCTGTGGGCCGCATCCAGAAAGGCATTGCTCTGGTCAAGTCGGCCCTTCGGAACTTCTTCCAAAGCATGTTCCTGGCCGGCGGCAAGCCAGGGGCCCTGGATGAGGAGAAGCCCCTGGATGATCTCCACAGCGATGGCAAGGAAAACTGCCTGTCCAACCATGCTCCAGTGGCTGTTGACCTAGGCAAGGACTTCCTCAAGGAGGGCTGTGTGTCCCCTGGCAATGGGGTCGAAGGTCACGTGAAGTACGGCATTGAGGAAGGGGACTACATGTCGTTTATCCACAACCCCAGTCTCACTGTCACCGTGCCCATTGCAGTGGGAGAGTCAGACTTTGAGAATCTGAATACTGAAGATTTCAGCAGCGATTCATCTGATGTGGAGGGCAGCAAAGAGGTAAGGAAGTGCTTTTAAAATGGCTTTGCAAAAATCTGAATATTGCTTTGTTTGGTGTTGATTAACATGTAGTTGTTGTCTTAAGAAAAAAAAGAAAATAAAGTCTTAATTTATGTTTTATTGTTATTATACATGGTAAGTTATTCGCTGGAATTGTTTAAAGTGGATTCAAGTAGGACTTTTTCCCTGAAAGGGACAGCGAAGTTGCATTGAGTTATGTTGGCATTGCGTCATCTTCTGTTACACATTGTGTGTGTGTGTGTGTGTGTGTGTGTGTGTGTGTATGTGTGTGTGTGTGTATGTGTGTGATGCCAAAGGCCTTGTTGCTCATATGACCCAGATCATAGTCAGCTAGTTAAGACAAACCTCTGGGCCTTGTAGCAGGTACAGTTGCTGAATGCCCTCATTATCAGTACACACACTGCTACACACACACACACACACTCACACACACACATACACACACAGTACTCAGAGTAATGTTTATTATTTACAACCAACTGAGCAAGCACAGAATCATTCAGCCCGGTCTATGAATGGAGTGAGCTTGCTGAAGAAATTGCTAAATGCAGCATCCCTGCCCAGAGTGAAATTGGGTGTGCTTAAGTATGTGCATGCATATTGTTTACTCTGTGTGTGTGTGTGTGTGCGTGTGTGTGTGTGTGTGTGTGTGTGCGCGTGTGTGCGTGTGTGTGTGTATGTGAGCACATGCATGTGTTTGAATGAATGTGTGTGTTTTTTCTGTTTATTTCCAAAACTCAGGAAGCAATATTGTCAGACTGTGCTTAATCTCCTTCTTCCTCCTTGTAATCTTTTCCTGGTGGTGTGTTGAAGTTGCCGACGTTGTTATCCATGTTTTGTGAAGTGTGTATCTCTCTGTGTGTGACCTGTTATTGCAGCGTAATGAGAGACGAACCCCAGGTTTTCTCTGAGAGACCCCTGTAAGAGTCTTTCCTCTTCCCACACACTAACCATGAAGACTGCCTCTGCCATCTAAACCCAACCAAACTATCGTCTCCTTCTCTCTCTCTCTCTCCCTCTCCCTGTCTCTCATTTTTCTATCTTGGAACGGATTGCCCTTTCTTTTCTTTCTATGCCTGTGCCCTCCCCTGATCCCCTTTTGAAACCCCCTGCACTGGAGAGAGTCAGCTGTTAGCGTTTTTGGTTTCATTTGTTTTTGTTTTTTCTTTACTTCTGTTGTAGCACTGGGCTTCTTTGCAGTATCAACAATCATACGGAATGAGCAAGATCATCATTTCCCATCTATAGTTCCAGTCATTAAGCATCTTTATATTTCTTTTTTATTATTATTATTATTATTTTTTCCTTTTTTTAAATTTATTTTGGACTTGGTCAGTCAGCCATTGAGCGTTGAGCTGAGTGAATTTAAGATGAGTGAGTGAGAAAGAGAGTGTGAGTACATGTTTGAAAGAATGTCAGTGAGTGCGTGAGGAAAAAAAGGAATGACTTGCCTCAGTAGATTTAGTCCATGTCACATGTTTGTTTGATTGCATCTTGACATCAAAATGATCCATAATGGAATGATGAAAGCTGCTATATTCCATTGCAGCTATGTAACCAATTAATTAACTATCAGCTTGGTATCAACAGGGTTGTATATTGAATCCTTAATAACTGACATAAGGACTAAATTGTAGGCTGTCTAATTTAGTTCAATGTAGGGGGTCTTAGTTGTGTGAAATCTTAGCAGTGTACATGGCTGTAATGCTGCTGGTTTGGTAAAATGCTATTCAAGCCATGTCCACTAGGGGGTCTGTATTCTGGTCTGTACTTGTCATGTCTGTAGACTTGCCATGCCAATGGTTTGGCACTTGAACCCTGATTGAAACCAAGCTAATCGTTCATCAAGCTAATGATTTGAGCACAAAAATCTTTCAATTTGAAATCTGTTGTGTTTTTGTTTAACCTTGCTTTGGATGAATTTGCCTATTTTCCCTAAGCTTGCTCTAATGGAGATGTTTGCTCAAAATACTGGAAGTCGTAGACGGCTGTTCCTAATTGGGCCAAAGAAAGCAAAAGCAAAACATAGAGGGGGTGGCAGGAGAGTCGCAAAGAAACCACCATTTCTAAAATAGTTTTGCTGCTGTGAAACGTACTGTACATAGCTCAGGAAATCATTAGTGAAAAAAGGTCCCGGCCTTGAATGAAATTAGCTCTGAGGACCAGTTCTGCTTGAATGGGCCTGCACAGCTTTGCCTCTAATATTAATAATAAAAAAATCTATGAGATATTCTAGAACATTCTAGAACATTCTGGAACATTCTGGAACATTCTGAATCTACACACAGCATGCTTACATCATTCCCCTGCGCCGCATTAGCTGGGTACCACGGCAACCAGTGCTGCCGCTCGGTTTCAGACAGCATTCGTGCGCATTGTTTTTACTCTGGCTGGCCTTCGCATCGATCAGGCTGCAGTCACACCCACGCTGTAGAATTCAGCTGCTCTACAGACTGCGTTCTGCCATGATTACATCATTCCTGTGGCTCACAGCAGATTTTAGAGGGACTGTTGACAGATCATGCTACATTTATACCCTTGCCTCAGATATACAATGGATAGACTAGATGACTAGCAGTAAATATTAGGTATATTTAGTCATGGGGTAGGCCTGTAATGCTTCATAAACAAGCCTAATGTAGAAAAATACTTTATAGACAGTTTAGGTAGTAGAAGTTGTGCCTTGTCTTTTTCCAAGACTCTAAAAGTAATTATGGTGCAGTGTAAATATTAATGTTCAGTAAAAGGTCAGAGAACATTCGCTTTATCATAAGACCGTAAAAGTGAATGTCTCCCTTCTTGATATTGAAGTCTTTTGTGGTAAATATTGAAATCTTTTGTAGTAACAATTGTGACAGAAAAGGGTTAGTGAATATGTTTGGCCCCACCTCTAAAAGCAGCACAACAGTCTGTCAATTATCCAAGATGTGTTTTTGTTTTAGTGATTGATAGAAAGTGTGAAAAGAGAATGCTGTCTCAGACTTGGCGCGTGGTCCTGGTGTTAGATATGTGCTAATGCGGCTCCCCTCCTCTTCAAACTCCGACTGGCGGACCGAAGCTTGGCCACTGCTTAACGGAATGGACTTCCACCCTGTGTTTTCATGTCAATCAAAGGAAATGCACTCAGTGTGGGCGGGGTTATGTCCTAATCAGTCGTAATTTGGATTATTGTATTTGATCTGTCATAGAATAATCCAATAGAAATCATTTATTTTTTGGGTGGGGGGCAAAAAGGTGGGTTGTTGTTTGCACTGGACATGAAAATACTTAAAGCACTCAACATTTGTTGACGAGATCACAAGCTTGGATTTTAAAAAAAAATGCACCTTGATTGAAAAAAAAAAAAAAATTGCATGAGGAAGGAATGAAGGCCCATCAAACGTACCCACAGCTGACTGTGAGATTATCCATAAGTCTGTGCTGAACCTCACAGCGCACAGCTACCAATCAGGACAAAGTCAAATCAAATCAGTCAATCCACAGGCTCGTAGGTACTTTTGAATGATCTGACTGAAGCTGCATGAGTCAATGAAAGTGCAAGAACCTGACGAGACCTGTGAACCATCTACAGAGGTTTTAATCATGTGTTTGCATGTGTGTGTGTGTGTGCCTCTGCTTGTGTGGCTGTCTGCATGCACGTCTGTATGTGTGCGCGTGTGTATGCATAGAAGCTCCCCGTGGACACGGTACTCAGCTCGTCCGAAGGAAGCACGGTGGACATCCGACCCCCTGGAGAGGGGGCAGAATCGGTAGAGCTAGAACCAGAAGAGTCACTGGACCCAGAGGACTGCTTCACTGAAGGTGTGTATGCATTACATCTCTGTGTGTCCGTGTCTGTCTGTGTTTGCGTACATCATATATGTCTCTGTTTGTTTGTGTGTGTGTGTGTGTGTGTGTGTGTGTGTGTGTGTGTGTGTGTGCAATGCTGAGTATAGAAAAGACTTGGAGAAGCAGGAGTTAGTATCTGTCATTGGAATCCCCAGCAGCTACATGGCAGAACTGTATTTAAACTGACATTAGGTTCCACTAGCAGTATAGTAGAAAGCCATGAATGCCATCATTAATAGCTTCAGTGTGAACTAGGCTAAGCACAGAGATTCACCACAATCAGGAAGTAAGTTGGTTATATATTAGGGATGTGTGCTTCAACCATTTTTGAAATTCAGATAATAAGATGTTTTGCATAGGGACACAACAAAAAGAGAATTGTGTACCAATGCCTGATGCTAATACTAAGGCCAAAAAACTTTCATAAAATGTAGAAATTACATCTTAATCTTTTTGGATTACTGTTACATAAAAATTGAACATTTATTTTCAAAGAGTTATAAATGCAGTAAAAATGCATACACGCACATAAAAAAATAAACATTGGTTTAAGGTATCAGTAATGTAAACATCTGTTCAAAGACAATACTTTTTTAATCAAATCCTGCTCCCCTTAATTTATGTTCTTAATATAATTAATAAAAAATTATGTTGATGTTGTCTTTAGTTACTTAGTTATAGTTGGCATGAAAGGTGATCCGTTCCTGATTTGTTTGGTGATGTAGTATTATCGGAATGTGCTGAAAGAAGCAATATACAAGATTTTTAGCTTAAAACATTCCAAAATTAACTAAAATTATCAACAGAATGTGAAGAAATAACTTGAGCGGTATGTCAAAGACATCAAGTATACTGATCGTCAAAAAATAATTGCACAAATAGTTTCACCCAGAGGGAATCAAACAACATTGCGAATGATTCAAGTTTTACACTTGGTCGCCCTTGTGACTTAAGCAACGATGGGCCCTATCACTGTACCTGACTGACCCAACAGCTTCAAATGCGGCATTCAGCAAGCAGCGATGCCCTCCATGAGTCATCCTGTTAGTCCCAGCACCATTGGCCGACGGCTGCATGACCCAGGAATATATATACGCAGACCGTTACAAAGACTGCCCCTAACACCACGTCAACGTCGTGCAATGGTGTTGTGCCAGACTGTGATGAAGTGACTCAGAATGGCAGCAGGTCATCTTCAATGAGGAGTTCTGCTTTTGTCTTGGTGTAAACGACAAACAAATTTGCATATGGATGCACCGTGGTCAGCACCAATGCGTCACATGTCCAGAAGGCCTGGTGTCTCTCCACCTCCACCCATACCACAAAATCTGCAGGAACTGTGTGAGAATATTCAAGCTGCATGAGATGGATTATCGCAAGACACCATTAGGAACCTTTACAACTCCATGTACGACGCCATACTGAGAGACACTACTTCTGTATGTGTAGCTCAGTAAATATTGCCCATATCAGTCTAAATTTATCATCATTTATTGTTCCTGGTAACCTTTATCTTTATTCCCAATAGCATTGCAATCTGTCACATACTTTTGGTTGCAATTGTTCTTTTGATGATGACTATATATACATTGTGTTGTGGAGATATGTCCTGAAGTTAGCATGCTAATCAGCTAACCCTGTCCCATCCTGTCTCATAATACCAATTTGTATCTCAAGACGCAAAAGCGAGTCGCTGTGGTGTCAAGTCAAATCAGCACAACATGGGACCATGAAGAAGTAGTGCAGCCCGACAGCATAATCTCTTGTCAGTCATGTTGAAAGTTCTGCTAAATCATTTAAGCATAGGTAGCCAAAGAAAGGAAGAGTAAATGCTACGATGGCTGAAGCTGCGTCGTTATAATCGACAATTATAGCGACTGCCACCACCCACTCGCACCAAGAATCCATGTACAGCAGCAAACAAAAGAAGTAATGTACATGAGCGTAAAACGAGAATTAGCATTGGTATTGCTTTCCAACCCTGAAGACAGCTTTTTTTCCGAATAATGGAATGAAGTTTGATGCTGACCTGTGCATTTTCTGTTGATATGTTTAGGGATGCTTCAATGCCTTTTTTTAGAGTACATATTTTGTAGTACTAACGGATACCAAGTATGCAGCTGTTGGTGTAAATGTATTCAGCGTACCTTAAAAAATTAAATCATTAAAATCTAGCATATGACGTGCATATGATAGATAGATAGATAGATAGATAGATAGATACTTTATTGATCCCGAAGGAAATTTAGCAAATATGACATGCATTAGCTAGCTATGCTACATTAGTTCCTCTGGATTGAGCAGTGTTGCAGTGGAGAAAAGCGGGTTTTGTCTGCATAAGAAAAACTGTACTCACTGTACGAAAAAAAAAGCATTTCATTCAAAACAACACATTTCACACCAACTAAATAAATACACTGAAAAATTGAGCTCCAACTGCTCAGCTAACACTGTGCACTGAAACATACACTGTAGGACAGTACGGTCGCCACGCTGCATTTCTTTAGCTTCATTACAGGAAAAGAAAGAAGAATTGATTATGTGGGGAATTGTAAGGTTGTTTACACAAGGACTCTGAAAATAGGTGGGTGGTTGGAGTTTTGAAAGGAAAGGTTTGGTTGTTTTAGCTTTAAGTTAAGATAAACTGTTTTTAGCATCTAGCTAAGTAAGGTTGTGCTTTCTCCTTGCTGTTTCTGCTGATTATTCGAGCTCTGGAATAAAAATTTTGGTTATGAAGCGGGCCTGTGACTGTGGAGTATCAAAGTGATTCTTTATACTACAGAGGTACAATTCTATTCAGTCAAACAGAGTAAAGTCAGTATATATACAGACTTTGGTAGAAAAGACTTTTTTTCTCGTGCATTTTACTAGCCTCACCTCTCCACCCATGGGAAATGGTGGTCTCCACCCATATTAGGAAAGAGGTTGTAATTATGTTCCTGTGTGTTTAAAACCGAGTTAAAATCTCACAGTGTATTCCTGGTGGCGGAATGTTTAAAGTGACTTTGTGTCTGACCTCCATGGAGTCAGTAACACTTCTCTGTGTGAGCAGACCTTCTTTGCTAACTCGAGTCGTTTGATATTAGCGCAGCAGCATATATGCAGTTTATGTCACATGGTATCAGCTGGTACTGGTATGTTGGTATGAAGTATGAGTAAATGAGCGAATAAATGAGTAAATGAACGCAGTATTGGCCAGATACACAATACCGGTATCTTATGAACGCATCCCTAGATACACGATGTTTGGAGATTGAATGTCACAGGTTGCATCATCCTACAAATGGCTCCTTTAAACATGCTGTGAGTTTGCACAATTTATCATCCTTTTGTTTGAAATATTCTTATGTATGTTCACGAGATATGGACAGTTTGCTTAAAATGAGACGCAATATCAGCTACTCTTGTTGCACTAATTTCTATGGTTTGTATTTTATGGTTAGTCAAAAAGGTCATATTCCAAACATAGTGCCGTATGTGAATAACTGGTTAAAAAAATAATGAAGGATAACTGTTAATGCCGTTAGCAGGTTATTGTTATTAGCATTGTTTTTATTAGTATTATTTTAACTTCTGAAGGGAGAGGGATAGAGAAACAGATACAGAAAGAAGCTTCTTTTGAAACTGTATGAGGAGAAGGGATTTCTCCTCCTTAAGTCAGATTAGCCCTGCAGCACAGCAATGCTAACTGAAGGGTGAATGGCTGAAGGAGTGAATAGGATCCGGAACATGATTGAGGCTTTTGCCAAGTGAATCAATTCCCTGTCCACACAGCTAGTGTAGATTACCTTCATGCCTGTCACTTTACATGGACTTAATTTATATCAGATGTGAGAGTTTTTTGTAGATTAGAAGACATTTTCTTTTTATAGTATTTGGCTCCAGCATGTAATTCCTTTTCTCTCTCAACTGTTCTATGTTTTTCTGACTCCATCTGACGATGCCCATCACCCTCTTTATCACAGGCTGTGTGATGAGGTTTCAGTGTTGCCAGGTGGACGTAGAGAAGGGAAGATGGAGGAGCTGGTGGACTCTGAGGAAGACGTGCTTTGTCATTGTGGAGCACAACTGGTTTGAGTCCTTCATCATCTTCATGATCCTCCTAAGCAGTGGTGCCCTGGTAAGAATGCACACTTGCATCATGAAATGTGTTTAATTTGATTTTTGTGTACTTTTTTAAATGCACTACATTTCCAAGTGCATCTGTAGGAGCAGGTTACATAGTCAGAGATGACACAACTATAACACATTGGTTTTAAAGGTGCCATAGAATGCATTTATTCAGTATTTTCAATTGTTTGGTGATGTTTTATAGGAAGTATATGACTTTGGTGAGGGTGAAAAAAGCCCAGATGCAGTTTTACACGTCCACTGGCAACCTTAAGATTTGGCCCTAGCATGAAAGGAGTTGTCTTGTGTAAATTTTGGGAGCGTAATGAGTTGAGACAGTTTTTACGTTTTTTTAATCGTCTCTTTTCACAGCTCACTTTTGCACACGTGTGACTTGTATTTGAAGGAGGAGACAACAATGTTTGAGGTTCACTCCTGCTTCTATAACTGTGCCAATGTAAATACAGTTTACCATTCTATGGCACTTTTAGGATTTGAAGGATGGAAAAGTAATAGATTTGATATTATACTTGGTCTTTATTGCCTGGCAACAAAATACGTAATGGCCACGATAACTGAAAATGAAATAAATGAAAAAGTGGTCTCCGACTTATCCACAGTATCATACATGTTCATTATATAAGTACTTTAGTACCCCAACATTCACAAAAACAGCAAATATAAGGATAAACAAGTAAATGTACAACTCAATAGACAGTTGCAAATAGACAGTAAAATATACAGATACAGTGCAAATGTTCTTGTTATTTCTTTTTGTGTGCAGGCGTTTGAGGATATCTACATAGAGCAGCGGAAGACAATAAAGACAGTACTGGAATATGCTGATAAAGTTTTCACCTACATCTTCATCCTGGAGATGTTGCTGAAATGGGTGGCATATGGCTTCGTAAAGTACTTCACCAATGCCTGGTGCTGGCTCGACTTTCTTATTGTAGATGTATGTATATACCTCATTTTTCGATTGGTGTCTGTGCATGTATATGAGTGCTTCAGAATATCCACAGCGGTGTTGGTGCATAATTTTTCACAGGATGTCATTTTACTGGTTGAACAGTTAAAACAGAGTGGGGAGGGTCACCAGTTGCAGCACAGTCAGGAATTTCACATTGCTTTGTAACCCAGCTCATGTTTGTGCCTTTTCTATCAAAAAGGGCTTTTATGCATTTGATATTTTTGTCTGTGAAGCCGTTTGTATTAGAATTTTAGATTCTTGAATGTTATGTGGAAGAAAGAGTGAAGAATGAGTAAAGAATGAGAGGACATTTGACTTACAGGGTTACTAAAATGTAAAGCATTTGAAATGGTTTCATCTCGTTTTTGTCATTTGTCATGATATACGGCTGGTAGATTTACGAGACCAAAACTGGTGTCAAGGGAATTTTAATTCAGCAAAAGATAGGCCTAATTTACCATGCGTGCATGGGAACACTAGAATGCATAATTTTTTAATAGCCTGTCTTCTAATTGTACTGCAGTGACCAGACAGTCCACACCACTTCTCCAGAGCACATTGGGTTAAATGCACTGCTCAAAGGCACAGTGGCAGTAGCTGTGTGTTATCTGCTGACTCACTGGTGACTCATTCCCACCTCATTCACACATGCCACTGGGCGTGCAGTCCTGCACTATTAGGATCTGTGCCCCTGAGTCTTCAGAGAGTGCCAGCCTGTCACCAGAAAACCAACACCCACTCACTACCCAGCACCTGACTTTTATCCAGGAATTCTAATAATTGCGTTAAAAATCAGTTTGAAAATGTGACAGTGAACGTAAATACTATTTTGGGACTACTGTTGGTCTTCTGAATTGACCAACTTGAAATGGAGATGGAAAGGTATTTCCTTTGGGAACTGGACTGAACCTGAACTCACAATAGGCAAAATTAAATATTTTTTTCTTTACACTAAATGTGTAGTCAGTCAGCCAAGATGTTTGGTGCCTCAAGTTTGTGTCTTTAATATTGCACTGAGCTATTTGGCTAATGGATAACAAGCTGATCATTTGATCCAGGTGTGGTGGAGAAGGGACGTATCTAAAATAAGCAGGACAGGGTTGAGTACTACTGCTTTAGCATAATTGTCCTAACAAGTTTAGTTTTTGCATTCTCCTACTACGCTGAAGTGTCTTTCTCAATTAGTGAACTGACTGTCACTCCTGCCTAAGCTGTAGAGACACTACATTGAATCTAGCTCTAGTTGGCAAAACTTATCACTCCTAAAACAGCTGCTGGAATGCTTTGGTTTATGAAGTGATGAGACAGAAACACTGAATGTGGGCTTTGCGTTGTCCTGTTTTATGCATGTGCTTCATTTGATCATATTTAAGACTATTCTTATTGTGTGCCCATATGTATATATGCCTTTGTTTGTATGCATTTTTAGGTGTCTTTGGTCAGTTTGGTCGCCACTGCTCTAGGTTACTCTGAGCTAAGTGCCATTAAATCATTGAGGACCCTACGCGCTCTGAGACCATTAAGAGCTTTGTCACGCTTCGAGGGCATGAGGGTAAGCGCAAAACTGCACTTGCATGTTTTATATTTTGTAGTACTGTAACATCTACACATTATTCTGTATTGTTCACAGAGTCAAAACAAGTCATGGCTCACTGTCCCTCTTACGGCTGTCACACACCAGATGCACCACGTAGTGCAGCGCCACGTAACGTTGTTTCACTGTAACGTTGTTTCACTGTAACGTGGTACTACTGAATACTGGCAGGGAGAGCTGAAAGTTAACTTTTACACTCCACTCATACTAACTGAATAAGGTGTTCAGCATCACAAAAAATCTCACTTGGTATCAGTTTACTACCTCTTCACAAACTGACCGTTTTCCAGTTGAATAAGACAAGCTAATAAAGGCTCAGCTAGTAACGTTATCTGAGCTAACAGACCACGGCTGCTTTTCTCTTTTCACATTTCAAGCCACATGTGAGCTACTGTGCCTGTGAGTTATCTCAATATGTTATATTATATTAATTTAACATAGCAGTAAAAAATATACCATGGTGTGCTGGTATTGGCATTAAAATCACTGATTTCGAAATGTTGGATGCTGCAAGACACAGCACGTCTGGTGTGCTTCAGCCTTTAGTATTATGGTTTCAGTAACTGCTTCATGTAATACAATTGAACAGAGGAGTGAGTACGGTAAATGTGTACAGTAAGTGACTGCATGGCTCTGTTTGTGTCTTTTGGTGGAAGCTATCTGATCTTTTCTGATGAATCTCTGGTGCTTGTTGTGATGTTTTTGTTGTGCCTTTGACCTTTAATTTCTTTCTCTGTTATGTGTCTTTTTTTCATTTGCAGTAAACAAATGTAGTGACGTCATCGTGTCTCCACAAGGTTTTTGGTTTCTGTTTTGATTTTGTGTGTCTACCTTTTTCTTAGCTCAAACCATAGAAATGTTAATTAAACTCTTGGCATTAACCTACCCAGCAGCTGCTGTAAAAACAAGGATAGATGCTCGCTGTGCTATGTAATTAACGTGACCAGTTCATCACAGTCTGAAATAGACTCTTTAACATGAACATCTGTGGCATTTATAGTCATTAGTATACATACACATCTTGTGACTACGTAGTCTTGGCCTTACTTTGCTCACTGGTCGCTGTAACAGTGTGGAAGTATCAGCTGTATGCCTTTACTGCACCATATTCAACTAACATCACTGCATTTGGAGTACGATTGATTTGAGACTAATGCTAATCCCCTCATGTGTGAACCTTTTTCAGTGGTACAGTGAATGACACTTAAATGTGTGTGTTGCTGCAGGTTGTAGTAAATGCTCTACTGGGTGCCATTCCCTCCATCATGAACGTGCTGCTGGTGTGTCTGATCTTCTGGCTCATCTTCAGCATCATGGGCGTCAACCTATTTGCCGGCAAATACTATCACTGCGTCAACAGCACCACGGACGAACTCTTTCCCATTGGAGTGGTCAACAACAAGTCTGAGTGCATGGCACTCAATGACAGTGCTCGCTGGAAAAATGTCAAGATCAACTTTGACAACGTTGGAGCCGGGTACCTGGCCCTGCTGCAAGTGGTAAGGACAAACACAGTTCACATGTTCTTCGCTCTTCTGGTGTCCCTTTTGGAAATCTATCTGCTGCTCTGGTTTCTGGCTTTTTTAAAGTCTTACTTATTTACATTTGAATCTCTTTATTCTTTCCACTTCAGGCTACTTTCAAAGGTTGGATGGACATCATGTATGCAGCAGTAGACTCGCGCAATGTAAGTCTCACTAGCTGTTGTACATTTCACTGTTATTTGGTGCATTTTTATTTGTTGGCTACTACAGCTCTGTCTTTCAGTCCTAGATAATAATTGACACTCTGTGGGCAGTCAGTAACCCTGATGTTTTCCCTGTGCAGATTTGTTTAGGTGGGAGTGCATGAGGCTTATTTTTAGGTATAATTATACCAGCAATATGTACTGATCTCTTTTTCTTCTCTAAGTGGTAAAAACACTGCCTAGCGGTTGTACTTTTGGAATGTAGCCGTAGAGATTGGTATACAACATAACTGAGCAATTACCTTTCTGTTGAAGTGCTCTGCTGTGCTGTGTTCCCAGTTGCTGAAAAAAATACAGTAGAACAGTATGCTCCATGCTTTTTCTCAGTTCAGTAATCCTAATCATTAGTGGTTTTCATACTGACAGCTGGGTGGGGGCAAAATTGGAAAAAGTGAGAACAATAAATTTGAAAATGGTCAATAGTATTGTTTTTTGTTCATTGCAGGTGGAGGAGCAGCCAGACTATGAAGTGAACCTCTACATGTATCTGTATTTCGTCATCTTTATCATCTTTGGATCCTTCTTCACACTCAACCTCTTCATAGGTGTCATCATTGATAACTTCAACCAGCAGAAGAAAAAGATGAGTGTTTAGCATGGTTTAGTTGGGGGGTTTAGCCTTTCACTTGTAAACCACTTATTTGTACTTTATTTTCACACCTCACCCAGATGTTTTTTCTCAATACATTTTTAAATCATGTACTGGGAGAATCAGGAGTCAGGACCCATCCAAATATCTGTATGCTATATTGATGTGTAATCTAAGGGTCTACACTAAGGCCACGTTCATACAGCAGATAAACATGGCCCAAAACTTGATTTCCTAACCAAATGTGATTTTCTTATTAAGATGTTTAAATATCCTTTAAATGTGTTCTATACCCAGCATTAGTCTAAACAGGCCACATTACTAAACTGACCTGCATGCTTAGCCAGAAGATGTAGGTCTGCTCACAGAGGTTTCAGCTGAATTTTTGCCAGCATCACAGGAGCAATCACAAAGTTCCAGTGTCTGACAGCTGGGCTTATAACCCAGGCTGCATTTGTGTTCACTGTAAAAGGGGCACGTTATTCAGCTACGGGCACTTCTTTCGTTTGCGTCTTTGGTTTCTTAAAACTTTTTTAACACTTTTCTTTAGCACTTCATACTTGTTCTCCAATGGCTGCATTCGGCCACTTCTTTGGAAATTTAGCCCTTACACATTTGTGTCATATGTAAGGAAAAAGATTGGGCCACTTTCACCTGCTGTGTAAACGTAGCCTAAACTTCTCCACAGATCTGTTCACCATGCAAGACCAGTCTCCTTTTTAAATCGGGAGACACCAAAATACTTGAAAAACGTCTAAATAGTTTGTAGTGTTTGGCTCAATAACAAACATGATTTTTCTGGTTGTTCAGGCTATCATAGATATTGCACAACAAGAATTTGATTGTTGTTTTCCATTTAGAATATTGTCTATAGTGACCTGTTTCTTAATTTGTAACATCTCTGGCTTGTCATAGATCACTGATTTATTTTGCATTGTGTCTTAAATATCATGTTATCATTATAAATACATACAGAGTAAAATCCCATCACAGTGATAGACAATTCTGCTCTACTGTAAAGGAGGGAGCTCTCCTTCAATAACATTTGCTGGTTCACGGGTGAATAGCAGGGAGGTTTGTGTGCACTGTGATCAGACTTGGTTGTAACCATTTTCTTATTTTTGCTCTTCACTTGGGAGGTCAGGATATCTTCATGACAGAAGAACAGAAGAAATACTACAATGCCATGAAGAAACTTGGCTCAAAGAAACCCCAGAAACCTATCCCCAGACCTACAGTATGCTACTTCTTTCCTTTAGAGACTTTGAGTTCATAAACACAGAGTGCTCTCCACAGATACTGGCTCCCTGAAACATGAGCAAAACAGGCTGTAAAAACGTTCTTTATTGCTAATCTTTTTGATCCTTCGTTCAAAACATTATCTAACCTTTATTTGACGTACAATGTTAAAACTAAATATGATTATTATTAAATCAATTGAGCTTGTTTGTTTTTGAGGCTTTCTTCTGTCAACCCTCCCAAACAACCTGCAGGCATGTGGAGGTGTCTTACTGTAGTTTGGAAGATGTTCTGACCCTAAGACCTAACTGAGGTCTGCAGTTCTCCAGCTGTGATCCTTTTTTGCCACTTGAACCATCCTCCTTACTGTGCATGGGGTCAACATGAAAATGGGCCATTTTCCTAGCTGATTCTCTCCAGTTGCTTTAAGCTTCTTAATTATTGCCCTGATAGTGGGAATGCGCATTTTCAACTGGTTAACTATTTTCTTTTAGCCATTTCCTGATTTGAGCAGGTCAGCAACATTTTGTAGCACATCACTGCAGTATTCTCTGTTCTTTCTTATAGTGATCGTTGACAGAGGGAACTCGCCCTGTGTGTCATGTCATATTTATATGCTACTGAAACAGTATTGGCTGACCATTTAAGTATTCTCAATTCTTCTGTTAGATTTCACTAAGAATTTTATAGGGGTGCCAACATTTGTGGCACACATAGATTTGAGAAAATTTTTATTTAATGATAAGATTAATTTTTCTTTCTGTCGTCTGTACTTCAAATAAAAGTTAGATCATTTTTTTCCCAGCCTGTTTACCATGGGTGCCTACAATTTGTGAGGGGCACGATAAATATAAATATTTTAATATTGCTGTCTATTAATCATTTGCTGACATGCATGCACAGAAAACATGCTGAGTGTCAGTATATATCATGTACCTTAATAGCCATTACGTAATATTTACTTAGTTGGTATAAATTATTATTATCATATGATAATCACATTTTTACTTGACATTCTTCTAGAACAAGTTCCAGGGCCTTATCTTTGATTTGATCACCAAGCAAGCCTTTGACATCATCATTATGATCCTGATCTGCCTGAACATGGTGACAATGATGGTGGAGACAGATGACCAGACAAAAGAGATGGATAATATTCTGTACTGGATTAACCTGGTCTTCATTGTGCTCTTCACTGGCGAATGTGTGCTCAAGATGGTTTCACTGCGACATTACTTCTTCACGGTCGGCTGGAACGTGTTTGACTTTGTGGTTGTGATTCTGTCTATTGTCGGTAAGTCGGACATAAAGTCGGACATATTACAACATAAAGCTTGTAATAGAGAAAATTACATTTAAAAAGCAATTTATCAGTAACTGTGCTCAGAGAACACAATTAGAAACAAAATAATAACATTAATAAAATAAGCATTGATTTTATGTTTGTTATCCTCATGGCAGGCCAGCATTATTTTAATTACATCCTGGTTTGGACAGTTAATCCTGAATTGACACTCAGTTTCAAGATGCCAAATGCCATAATGAGTGTGTTCTGTCATCAATATTTGTGCTTGAGTGTAAACTGTTTTAACAGGATATGAACTGTGTAAAAAATGTAAACATGCCTTCTGTTTTCAGGTATGTTCCTCTCTGAGGTAATCGAGAAGTACTTTGTCTCTCCCACCCTATTCCGAGTCATTCGACTGGCTAGGATTGGTCGTATCCTCCGCCTAATCAAGGGGGCCAAGGGTATCCGTACCCTCTTGTTTGCCTTAATGATGTCCCTTCCTGCCCTTTTCAACATCGGACTTCTACTCTTCCTTGTCATGTTCATCTATGCCATCTTTGGCATGTCCAACTTTGCCTATGTGAAGCACGAGGCTGGCATTGACGATATGTTCAACTTCGAGACATTTGGCAACTCCATGTTGTGCCTCTTTCAGATCACCACGTCGGCCGGCTGGGACGGCCTGCTGGCACCCATCCTGAACAAGCGTGAGCCCGACTGCAACAATGAGTTAGAACACCCAGGCAGTTCGTACCGTGGCGACTGCGGCAACCCCTCTGTGGGCATCTTCTTCTTTGTCAGCTACATCATCATTTGCTTCTTGATTGTGGTCAACATGTACATCGCCGTCATCTTGGAGAACTTCAGTGTGGCTACTGAGGAGAGCGCTGAGCCACTGAGTGAGGATGACTTTGAAATGTTCTATGAGGTGTGGGAGCGCTTCGACCCCAATGCCACACAGTTTGTGGAGTATGACAAGCTGTCTGACTTCGCTGATTCTCTGGACCCGCCACTACGCATCCCCAAGCCCAACAAGATTCAACTGATTGCCATGGACCTGCCCATGGTCAGCGGTGACCGCATCCACTGCTTGGACATCCTGTTCGCCTTCACCCTGCGAGTCCTGGGAGAAGAGGGTGAGATGGACGCACTGCGTGGCCAGATGGAGGAGCGTTTCATGGCATCTAACCCATCCAAGGTGTCCTACGAGCCCATCACCACCACACTGCGTCGCAAGCAGGAGGAGATGTCAGCCATCGTCATCCAGAGAGCCTTCCGGCGCTACCGAATCCGGGTAACCGTGAAAAAGGCCTCGGACATGTACCGGCAGAGGCTGCAGGATGGCGGCGAGCAGCCGCCTGAGAAGGAGGTACTTGTGATCGGCAAGTTTCATGAGAACTCAGCCTCTGACAAGACAGACATGACCCCGTCCTCAGCCTCGCCGCCCTCCTACAACAGCGTGGCCAAGTCAGAGAAAGACAAGTACGAGAAGGAGAGGCGCGAGAAAGAGGACATTGCGAAAGACAGCGCAAAGGAGAGGAAGAAATGAAAGGCCTTCGAGCATTCAAGCGAAGGGAGGGACCAAAAGAGAAGGCTTTGCCGTTTCAATGAGACACTGTTTACAGATCCAATGGAAAAATGGTGTGTGGACTTCCTTGCAAGGTTTTGGGACCCATGCCAAACTGAGCGTGTGTGTGTGTGTGCATGTGTGGGGAGGTGGATGTGTGTGCACAAAATCAGACTGTGTCTGTGAGGAGAAAGTTCATGTACGTACATCGACACACAAACACACGCTCTCACACACCTGTGAGTGTGACTGTGACTGTTAAGAAGGACTCTGGTGTGAAACAGAATGGTTTGTATAGAGTGAAAGTCATGAGATGGTCTTTTAATTTTGAGTGTTGTAAAACGATCCTGAGGAATCAAACTGTTACACGGTCATCAGTAGCTAGTACTGCCACTACCACTGGTGTCCTTCGAATTAAATAGCGTATTATTATATACCTGCACATTTTTGTTACATTAGCTCATTTTTTTAAACAAAACACCATGTCGAATTTTTCTAGTCACAAGTTTGATTGTGTAAACTTTCATCGAAGGACAAGTCTGTCAAGGGATAGGAAGATGCAGAACTTTGGTAAAAGGCACGTGGTGGTCCATTTTTAACATATTACACATGATATCAGTTACATGTGGAACAAAAATTCAAAGACAGAAGCTTCTGTTGGGTCACTCTGGAGGTTGTACAGCCTCATTGTGAGTGCAACGTCGTTTTGAGGTGGAGGAGATTCACTGCCTCTGGGATAGGGGGAATGTTTTACATAATCATAGCTAGAGATGTATTGCTGCGCTGCCTTATTTAACAAAAAAACGACAAAAAGACAAAAAAATATGTAACATGATTCTAGAGTATGTAAGTGAAGCTCAAATCAAAATCAAAAAGTTCCGAGTCAGCAACATAAATGTCTCACTATGGTGGTCGAACCCTATCACCCCATCCCCCCCAAGAATGAACTGCAGTATCTGGGGGGTGTCTGTACAGAGTGTCTAGGGGGAAAAGTTGATCACGAGACCACATTCCTACCTTTTCCTGGTTAGTGTACAATCGGCAGACACACACAAGCCTGAATGTCCACTCCTGTGAAAGAAATGTCCTCTGAACAAAGTCCCTGGACCAAGTTCCCCAAAGATCATTTTAACTGCTGCAGAGAGAGTTACAGAGAGGCGCTCTTTCTCTCTACCACTTAAAATGATCTCAGTGCTGCAGCGCTATTGGGAACCCATGTCCGCAACAGTAATGTAACCTTACTGAATGTCTCTCTTCTAAGACCTCTTCATTTTTTCAGATCAAAAGAGAAAGAGAAGTTATCTTCCAAAACAAGTGTTCTGTACAGGTCAGCTGGTGGAGGACTAAAAGAACAACCGTTCTGTCACGTGCGGAAATGTCTATCGCTGAAACCACAGAGCCAGTATGGGTTCGTTATGATATCAGCTCTTCTGTTCTGAATTTGTGACCCGGTGGTGATTCTGTATGTACATATTGGCACTCTGTATCTCACCTCTGTACTCGACACTGTAGAGGAGCACTTTTACATGCCACTTAAAACTGCCATCTGGATGCATATTATCTATGTGTGTGTGCGTGCCCGTGTGAGTGTGTCTGTGCGTGTGCATGCGCACATACGCTCAGATGTATGAGTGTGAGTGTATGCGCAAGAGACAGAGAGTTATATAGTATATATGTGTGAGACAGAGAGCTAGTATATGTGACTGTACTGGGACCAGCATTGATGTGCTTTATTCCCATTCTCTTGTTCAATGTTTATATTGTAAATAGTAGTTTGGAGCTCATGTTTCTTTCTTTTTTTTTTTATTGACTAATTTATTTTGTTTACATTTTTTGCACAGTGCTACAGTATGTGTGAGGGCCAGGTCCCAGTTTTAAATGTAAATATGAATTTATGAAGCAATCAGTGGTTGTCATATCTCATTCGTAGTGTTGTAGTAAACTGCATGCACTATACTATCCAACTACATGGTGACATTATTTTAAAAAGCCAAAAGAATAAAGATCATATTTTTTGTACCAAAGTATACTTAATTTCCTCATCATTAACTGTTACACAGTACTCTATCACCAAGCCCCAAAATGTACCAGAATTTTTTATCTCTGACTATCTCTGAGAAATGCGTACATTTTTGTTACATTGAAATGTTTTTGAGTTGAAAATCTGTGACCTTTTTTGTTCAGAATGTGCAAAATGACATTTTTTTTTCCTTTGAATCAGAGCAAAGAGGTTTCGGACGTACACTGTAGTTTTCCAAAATAAAGCTTATTTTGGGAAGCCAATACTTTTGAAAGTCTACGAAATGTGTTGTTTTTTTTTAAACAATATTAAATCAAACTGACACAGATGTAGGACCCAATAAGGCTATTCTAGGTTCACTGCACACACACCTATATGTATGTGTGTGTGTGTGTATATATATATATATATATATAGATATATATACACACACACACCACCTCTTTGTTTCTTCACTCATTGTCCATTTTATCCATATAGGTGAACTTTGTAGTTCTACAATTACAGACTGTAGTCCATCTGTTTCTCTGCATCCTTTGTCAGCCCCCTTTCTCCCTGAATCATTCTCAGCACACACACAGTGACAGTGATGTCGTGGTGGTGTGTTAGTGTGAGTGGTGCTGGTGTGAGTGGATCAGACCCAGCAGTGCTGCTGAAGTTATTAAGTGCCTCAGTGTCACTGCTGGACTGAGAATAGTCCACCAACCAAAACTATCCAGCCAACAGCATCATGTGGGCAGCGTCCTGTGACCACCAATGAAGGACCAACATGAACAGTGCAGCAACAGATGAGCTGTCATCTCTGACATTATAACTACAAGGTGGACACAGTGTTGGGACCTGACTCTTGAAAAACAGGATAAGATGGGATTAACAAACAATGCAGAGAGATAGAGGGACTATAGTCTGTAAATGTAGGACTACAAATGATGTTATGGCTGATGGGGGTATTTATATATATATGTACACGCACCAGCCACTTCCTACTACACTCATTGTCCATTGTATCCACTCCACTTATATAGGAGCACTTTGTAGTCATAAAATTACAGACTGTAGTCCATCTGATTGGCTGAATACTTTGTTAGCCCCTTTTACTCTGTTTTTCAGTGGTCAGGACCACCACAAAGCAGGTATTATCTGGGTGGTGGATCATTCTGGATCACCGCACTGACACCAACGTGGTGGTCGTGTGTTAGTGTATGTTTCGCTGGTGCAAGCGGATCAGACACAGCAGTGCTGCTGGAGTTTTTAAATACTGTGTCCACTCACTGTCTACTCTATTAGGCACTCCAACCTTGCTGGCCCACCTTTTAGATGTACAGTCAGAGACGATAGCTGATCTACTGCTGCAGAGTTTGTGTTGGTCATCCTCTGGTCCTTCATCAGTGGTCACAAGATGCTGCCCACTGGACACTGCCCACAGGACGCTGTTTTGGATGGCCGACTCAGTCCAGCAGTGACACTGAGGTGTTTAAACACTCCAGCAGCACTGTTGTGTCTGATGCACTCACACCAGCACCACGTCAGTGTCACTGCAGTGCTGAGAATGATCCACCATCCAAATAATACCTGCTCTGTGGGGGTCCCGGCCATTGAAGAACAGGGTGAGGGGGCATTAATAAAGTATGCAGAGAAACAGATGGACTACAGTCTGTAATTGCAGAAGTACAAAGTTTATGTACATGATGCTAATAAAATGGACAATGAGTGTAGATACAAAGAGGTGTATCTAATATGGTGGCCGGCGGGTATACAGAGTTAATCATGCACTGAGAAAAATGTTGCTTTAAATAGTCATTATTCATGTCAGTTTGTTTCATGTGAATGAAAAATCTTTCATCGATATGATTCTCCAAAAGAAGTGAATGCAACAAAAAATAGTAATTAAAAAGCTTGTTTGCTAGCAACACTTTTTATACACTGTACCTGTCACTTACTGACTTTATATATTAATTTGTCCTCAACATAGTAATTGATAGCCTCAATGTGGTGACTTGTGGCTGCAATATACTAATTTCTGACCTCAGTATAGCAATTCATGGCTTCCATATAGTACAATAATTAATGTTTTAAATTATGGACTTACTATAGTAATCTGTACTAACACTTAGACCCGAGAGGGGTTGCATCGCAGGACCCCAAGAATCAATGTCAATCTAGTCATTTCTGGCCTCAATAAATTAATTTATGTCCTCAATATAGTAACCCCCCCTCCCCAGTATAGTAACTTGTGGCCTCTATCTAGTAATTTGTGGCCTCAGTATAGTTACTTTTGCATGTTACTATATTGAGGCCACAAATTAATATATTGAGGCCAGAAATTATTAGATTGACATCGGTTCCTGGGGTCCTGTGATGTAACCCCTCTCAAACTGCCATAAATTACTATATGGTGCCCAAAAGTTACTGTATTGAAGCCATGAGTTAATATGCTCATGCCACAAATTACTATATTGAGGCCACAATTTACTACATAGATGCCATTATTTACTATATTGTGCCCACAAATTACTATATTGAGGCCACAATTTACTATATTGATGCCATTATTTACTATATAGTGCCCACAAATTATTATATTGAGGCCAAGAGTTATTATACTGATGCCACAAATTACTATATGGAAGCCGACGCCTATTTGTGGCCTCAATATATTAATTTGTGACCTCAATATAATATTCCTATATTCTAAAAATAACCGCCATGTCACCATAAGGGGTCAGGCAGCTAGTTAGCAGTGAGCTATGGATCTGTAAGTAGTCTGCAATGTGTTGATCATAATTGTTGACTGTGTCTTATTAGAAGAGCTGAGCTGCATTTGCGCACTTCTGGAACAGAGGAGTCCTATCATGAGCTGTCTGTTACACCATGTTCCAACTTTAGCTGAAGTTCAGCTGCGTTCAGCGCCGTGTGTGCGCGTTTATGTGCACGCACGCCTGTATGGAAGCACTCTGTAATCAGGAGTGACCCTGCTGGAGATTCTCTCCTCCTGTTGCCTAGCAACCTGACATCACAGCGCTGTGCCGATCAGTGTAACAGAACCTCTACCCATAGTTCTGCTCGGTGTTTAGCAGGCTATCCCCAGCCAACACCCATCTCTCTCTCTCTCGCTCCCTCCCCTTTCATTCATGCTATTCTGTTCTCATGTTTACCTTTATGTCATGTTAGTGGTAGGAGGCCCGGAGGGCGTTGGCTGTTTAATTCCATCATCTTTTAACATCTGGTCTGGTGACTGAGATAAGAGAGAGAATGAGAAGAGAAAAGAAAGCGTGTGCGTGGGTGTATTTTGAGAGAGAAAGCGAGTATGTGGGTGTGCTCGTTAGCCAAAAGAAAGGCAGCATCTGAAGCATAAATGACATTCATGCATAGTTAAAATACTGCTGGAGCTGCTACAGTAAAGAGAAGTACACACACTCTCACTGCAGAGTATCACACAGTGGTCACACATGCCCTCATGTGGTCGAGTAAGATTCACATATGCATTTTGGGCTGAGTGTGTTTATGCACAGAGGACCACTAGAGGGAGCTTCTCTCCTGGACAGCCTCAAAGTTCAGGCCTCCTTTTTAAGTTCTTGGGCATATACACTTGGATATCCTATTGTGCCTATTGATCCACACACTCTGAGGCAAGACAACCCAGACAGTCTTTTGCAGAGATCAGAAACAGGGGATTCAACAAGCTGTTCAGATTTGGCTCCCGTTCCTATGTCAAGGGGGGGCTCATTAGTGTAATGCCAATCCCCATATGAGTAGCTCCACCCACGGCTTCAGAAATACCTTAGAGACAGCACCATTTTTTTCTTGCAAGCGCCAGAGCCACTAGCATTACATGGAAGCCAAAAATGAATCATTGGAATCGTCCTGTTACAGTCGGCAAGAAACTGTATGCGTGTTCTGACAGCTTTGTGTCCGATGTAAAACTGAAGTCAGCTTCTTATTAAACAGCTTCTTGTTCCAATTTTACATCTGTTACACCTTAAATGTCGCAGCAGGTATATTCTAGCACCTCAGTCTTCTTGTCCAGCTTTTTGTTTTTGTTTTTGTTTCCTACTTCCACCTTAAATGGTGCAGCATTTACATTTTGGCACCTCACTCTACCTGTCTAGCTTCTTATTTGAATTTCCTACTTCCACCTTAAATGGTGCAGCATTTACATTCTGGCACCTCATTCTACATGTCCAGTTTCTTGTTTGAATTTCCTACTTCCACCTTAAATGGTGCAGCATTTACATTCTGGCACCTCAATCTACCTGTCCATCTTCTTGTTAGAAATTTCCCTGTTACACCTTAAATGAGGCAGCAGTTACATTCTGTTGTTTCACACAAGTGCTGTTAACTACTGCACCATTTAAGGTGGAATGAGAAAATTCAAGTAAGAAGCAAATCAAGTCGTGTGTCTGACTGCTTTTCCAGCCTAGGTCAGTACAACACAGCACTGGCAGCTTTTCCTAAAAGAGGGATCAGTAACTGTCTGTGGCAAAACTGTAGATGTAGATATTTCCCTGTTGCAGGGGCATCTGACCTCTGAAGAAGCTTTCAAGGAGGGGCTATGTAACTTTGGCAGTCTTCTTCGTTGAGGCCACAGTACTATTGTGGCTACCGGATCAGAATGAAACTGAAGATTGGGCCCTAGTTTCTTTTTGACTCGCTCTTGTTCTAAAAAAAACAAAAAAAAAACAAAAAAAAAAAAAACAAGAGATATCAGAAATCTATCAACACGACACAATGAAATGAAACACAACCAAAACAAGTTTCCTGATTACAATTTCATCACAAATATACACACAAAAGTACAAATCCATCAAATGTCAACTTGAGTAGTAAATATAACCAGTCGATAGGCCATTTCAGCATTGCTGGGCCAAAGCAGAATGTGGTCATGGTGGCTTTTAAACCACATGAAGTGCCAAATGGTGTGTTTTCTTCAGTGAAACTCTTTCTGCACTGTGGTTTGAATGAATAAGTGGAGCAGAATGTGACCAGCTCAGTTTTTCCAACCTCCCGACAAAAAAAGTTCCAATGACAGAAAAAACTGCTCTTACCATTTCACCATCTGCGTTAGTGTTTAAAGGAAAAGTGCAGGCATTTTCCCAAGCTAAACAGACTAACTATAGCCTGGCGTTGAACCCCAGCTCCCCGTTCTCCTTGTTTTCCCCAGCTCTTTCTTTAGCACAAGATTAATGTGCTACAGACAGCATATTTAAAAAACGAGTCAAGAAAATAATTGAATGGGGAATTCCTAAATTCCCTTATCAACAGCTTCAATGTAGCTACACACACAATGAAATGGTTTGATATTTAAGCCTCGACCTGTTTCACTGTTCCACTATCTTCTCAATACTAAGACAAAGCTAAGTCTACCAACTCCAGGATATAGTAGAACAGTGTGCAGGTCAGATTGTCTTTCAGACTGTACTGAAGCATCCCGCTGCTGGCTCGATCACCTGTGCGCATGCGCAGAGGTGTGGACATATGGGGCAGCCACATGCAGTGCTTGACGGGTGTCTTCCCCTATGCTGATGCTATAGTCGGAGCACATGACTATTTCAGTTGGTGTAGGCTGGTGCTGTCTGCACGATACTGATATTTATTTAACAATGGACTGAACAACTGAAACTGGAGTTTGTGTTTTCTCTGCTCTGAAGAGATTAAAGGGGGATTTGGTTACGCTATAGACTTTTAGAGAGCTTTAATGTGCTCTGTTGTAGAGGAACTTATCGAGTTAGTCTGGAGACGATGTGGGGGCAGCGTGGATGCAGTCTGGAGACAGTTTGGCTGCAGCGTGGATGCAGTCTGGAGACAGTGTGGGTGGAGTGTGGATGCAGTCTGGAGACGGTTTGGATGCAGTCTGGAGATGATGTGGGTGCAGTGTGGATGCAGTCTGGAGACAGTTTGGATGCAGTGTAGATGCAGTCTGGAGATGTTGTGGGTGCAGTGTGGATGCAGTCTGGAGACAATGTGGGTGGAGTGTGGATGCAGTCTAGAGACAGTGTGGGTGCAGTGTGGATGCAGTCTGGAGACAGTTTGGATGCAGTCTGGAGACGACATGGTTGCAGTGTGAATGCAGTCTGGAGACAGTTTGGGTGCAGTGTGGAGACGATGTGGTTACAGTCGGGAGACAGTTTGGGTGCAGTGTGGATGCAGTCTGAAGACGATGTGGTTGCAGTGTGGATGCAGTCAGGAGACAGTTTGGGTGCAGTGTGGATGCAGTCTGAAGACGATGTGGGTGCAGTGTGGATGCAGTGTGGAGACGATGTGGTTGCAGTGTGGATGCAGTCAGGAGACAGTTTGGGTGCAGTGTGGATGCAGTCTGAAGACGATGTGGTTGCAGTGTGGATGCAGTCGGGAGACAGTTTGGGTACAGTGTGGATGCAGTCTGAAGACGATGTGGTTGCAGTGTGGATGCAGTCGGGAGAGTTTGGATGCAGTCTGGAGACGATGTGGGTGCAGTGTGGATGCAGTTTGGAGACAGTGTGGGTGCAGTGTAGTTGCACTCTGGAGACAGTGTGGATGGAGTGTTGATGCAGTTTGGAGACAGTGTGGGTGCAATGTGGATGCACAGTTTGGATGCAGTTTGGATGCAGTGTGGGTGCAATGTGGATGCAGTCTGGAGACAGTGTGGGTGCAATGTGGATGCAGTCTGGAGACAGTGTGGGGGCAGTGTGGATATATTGTGGGTGCAGTCTGAACCCAGTTTGGATGCAGTATGGGTGCAGTCCTGAGATAGCCAGGGTGCACTGTAGGGACAATTAGTGACTACAGAAAACTTGATAACTAACTGTTTTACCATCATCAACATTCCATATGAAAATGCATCATTCTGAATGATCATTGGTCAATTTGGATAATAAATAAAACAATATTAGATTTGCATTCTAGACATCACACACCCCTGGTTCCCATCGCCACCATAAAGAAATCTGAGTTTCTCTATAATTAATAGATAATAATTTCACATAAAACCACTCTAATAGACTTTGTTTACTTCTGAATGACTGATTTATGCAGGAATGCTGAAGGATGTGTGTAATTCCCCTTTAAAGGAGAGATAAAAAGTTGTTTCTTGATGAAATCGTGGGAACAGACTTTGTTTTTTGTTATGCCATTTTGGTTGTGTCTTCATTTATGAGCCAGGGCAAACAACTCAAGAGCGAGACGAATGTCTGCCAGCAGTAATGTTTAGAATTTCATGCTTATCAGCTAGACAAAGCACATTAGCTTCAATTAATGTGTAGGTGGCATTAAAGCGCATGAATGAGACACAGTAGCCTACATCTCTCTCTCTCTCTCTCTCTCTCTCTCTCTCTCTCTCTCTCGTTTATGGCCATGTAGGGTGTGTGTGCATGTGTGTGTGTGTGTGTGTGTGTAAGATGAGTGCATGGGTCTGAAAGTGAGCTGTGCTTCTGTGGGTTGAATAATGCATTCCTCTGATGCACTCACCCTCTCTCTGCTTACAGCTTTTACCAAGCTTATCATGACTGTGCATTAGGATGATCTGATGTCTCTCTCTCTCCCTCTCTCTCTCTCTCTCTCTCTCTCTCTCTCTCTCCACTCTCTATCATTCTCTCTCACTATCTCAGTTCTCTCACTGTATCCTTGCATCTCTCTGTCTCTCTCCTTCTTCCTCTCCTGTGTTCAGTTTTCTCCTGATCAGATAAAACTGTATTGCTTCTATTATTTTCATTGCTGTTATTGTTATTGTTGTTGTGGTTGTTGTGTAGTGCGAGTTGTGTTGTTTTCTATGTGTAACCTGAAGAGAAGGCATGTGGGATGTAGGTCAGCTGTTTTCACTCATCTGTCTGTTACTCTGTCTGGTCTGTGTAGGTTTCAGTTTTAGACTTCATTTTCTTAAGTAATGTCTGACACTGAATCCCCCTGTCCTTCCTCCCCATGCACCCCACTCCGCCAGCCTAAAAACTGTGTGCCAGCATCCATCCGTCCATCCACATCCATCTATCCATCTGTTTTAAGACAGTCTGGGTGCAGTCAGCTTGCAGTGTAGATGCAGTCTGTATGCTTTCTGGGTGAACTCTGGATGCAGTGCGGTTGCAGTCTGGAGAAAGTGTGAATGAAGTTTGGAAGCGGTCTGGATTCAGTGTAAAGACAGTCTGGGGAAGCAGTCTGGGTGCATTCTGGAGGCAGTATGAGTGCAGTCTGGACGTAGTTTGAGTTCAGTCTGTAGGCAGTATGTATGCAACGTTGATGCAGTGTGGGAGCAGTCTACATGCAGTCTAGGCGTAGTTTGGGTGCAGTGTTGGTGCATGGGATGCGCTCTGGATGCAGTGTTGATGAGGCCTAGATGCAGTGTGGGTGCAGTGTGGAGGCAGTTTGAGTGCAGTCCGGATGTAGTGTGGGTAGTCTGGAGGCAGTCTGAGTTCAGTCTGGAGGCAGTATGAGTTCAGTCTGGAGGCAGTGTGGGTACAGTCTGGAGGCAGTATGAGTTCAGTCTGGAGGCAGTGTGGGTACAGTCTGGAGGCAGTGTGGGTACAGTCTGGAGGCAGTATGAGTTCAGTCTGGAGGCAGTATGAATTCAGTCTGGAGACAGTGTGGGTACAGTTTGGAGGCATTATGAGTTCAGTCTGCAGGCAGTATGCATACAACGTAGATGCAGTGTGGGAGCAGTCTGCATGCAGTCTAGGTGTAGTTTGGGTGCAGTGTTGGTACATTTGGGATGCGGTCTGGGTGCAGTGTGGGCGCAGTCTGGGTGGATACTTTAATAAGGAAATGGAGTGAGTGCTAGAGGGAAGGGTGTTGGTGTGAAAGCAGTGAGGGGTTAAAGGCAGGGCTGTTTTAATGTTTCCATGATTTGTTCAGCAGTAATGCTTGTTTCCTCCAGGCTGCTGTACAAATCACACACACACACACACACACACACACACACACACACACACACACACACACACATTTCCCTTCACTGCCTGTGTGTGTGTGGGTGTGTGTATTAGTGAGTGAGTATTTACTGGAAGGAAATTTGTCCTTTTTTCCTACTTTCTCTTCTCCTTTTTATTTTATCTCTCTTCATTTTTTCTTTAATCTCTTTCCTCCTTTTTCCTCTGTCCTCTCTTTTCTTTTTGCTTTCTGCTGTGACTTTCTATTCTTTTTTTCTTTTTCTCTTTTTTCCTTCCTCTTTCCTCATTTTTCCATATCTCTGTTTTCTTTCCTTCTCCCTCCTCCTTTTTTGTGTTACATTCTAACTCTATTTTCTTTTTCTGACTTTCCTTCTTTCTTTCAACTCTTTTTTCTCTTCTTTCCCCCTCTTTCTTTTTCATACTTTCTCTGTCTCTCTCTCTCCCTCCCTCTCTCTGTCTCTCCTCCTTCTGTGCTCTCTTCATCCATCTGGCTGGGTCTGCCTCCTTAGCCATTTCAACTGTGCCACGCACTCCTTCCTCCACATCCCTTGCTCCTTTTTTTTCTTGATCTTCGCTCTCTGTTCATCTCTCCATTTCCCTCTCTCTCTCTCTCTCTCTCTATCTCTCTTTCTCTGTTTCACTATCTGTGCTCACTGGTCACTGGTCAGCTGGGCTCTGGTTGGGGGGGAAGTGCGTGTGTGGGGGGGGTGTTTGGTTTCTTCCACAATGGAAACTCAATCAGGAAACAGAGCAGAGGAGTTGAAAGAAGCAGGACACACGCAGGCCGCTGACGCCAAAGAGGACCTGCAGGAGAACAGGCGCATTGAGAGGTTCGACATACCGCTAACTAGCCTCAAGAACATGTTTGAGAAACCTCCTGCACACAGCAGGGTGAGTAAGTGTGTGTTTGTGAGTGTGGGAGAGGGCTGAGTCAAACGTAACCCCTTTAAATTGCATGTGTGTCTGTGTCAGTTCCCTCAGCTCTTTACTAACTACACTTTATACATTAGTTTATAGTTGTTACTGAATTATTTAAAGTATTTATTGTATAGTGAGTTTTAAAGAGCCCATATCCTACTTCTACTCCTACTTCTATCCTACTCCTACTTATTTCTTGATATTTATTTTCCCTCCTGAGGTCAGTTTATAGTTCTCCTGTGACTTTATGTCCCGAAGCAGTTATCATTCCTTTTCACATGATGATCTTCCAGCCTTTCTTTATCCCTTAAAATTAAACTGACTGTTTGTGTTACTTAAAGCGGCAATTTGTATGTCTTTAAAGGAGCAATTTGTAAAAAAACAAATTCAGAATATGAAAAAATATCCTTTTGAATAGCTAAACCACTAACTACTATCCAGCTAGCCCTGGCCCGTCCTGTCTCATAATACTACTTTGTACCTCCAGATTCGATAGTGGGTCATTGTAGCGTCAAGTCAGATCATTCCAACATGGAGGTACAAGGAAGTAGCACCGCTGGCCAGACAGCATATTCTCACTTTAATCATGTCACTCATTAATCATGAAGGTCCAGCTCCGGGTTAGATAATTTAAGGACAGGTAGCCAATTAAAGGACAAGTAATTGCAACAATGGCTGAAACTCAAGTGACCATTATAATGACTGTCACAACCTGTTCTCGTCAACAATCCACATTTGACAGTAAGCAATTGAAGCAATATAAATAAGTAGCTGGCTGAGGATCTGGAACTAAATACAAACGAGCAAGAGAAAACTTCTAAACACTTTCTTTCCATCTTAAAGACCAAAATAATCTCTGAAGAATTTCATCTTAGATTGGTCAGTAATGCAAAGTAAAACCCCCACATCAATGCCAATGACCTACAACAAAAGGAATTGCCAGGAGAATAATGATGCACCAGCCCACAGTGGACAAGTATCATCTACATGCAAGAGTAATCAGAAGTGAACCTTATCTGTGATCTTCTATTCACTTTAAAAAGCAGTGTCATTTTAAAAAACTTTTGTAAAAACTATATTTTTCTACACCTCCAAAGATCAGTCTCTGAAGTTGGTTGCATTTTCTGCTTCTCACCATCCAATTAATCCCAACCAAATGCAGTGATGTTAAGACCTGGACTCTGGGGTGACCAGTCCACTGTAATGAGAACACCAGCAGCCTCTTTGTTTGATTTGCAAATCTTCCTTTTCTCAGTAAAGTCTTCTTGACAGCTACACATCATTTTTAGACCAATAGTGTTAGGTGTATTATCACAGTGTAAGGCTCGACAGAAACACTGGTGAATTTTTTCAGATTTGAAGCCAGAGTGGAGCATGATTTTACTTCAGTGGTGAAGGTTTTAAGCACTAATAATCTGATTCTCGACAGTGTTAATAAGCTGAACATAAATATGAACTATAAATCATCTTCAGGGTGTTATCCAAATTAAGTATTACCAAATTATCTGCCAACAGAATAAATCTCTAGATAAAAATACTTAGAACAGTTCAACGATGAATAGAACTAATCTTATATATATAAATATCATATTTAGCAAAGAGTTTAGGGATGTTTGACTGTGCTCAGGCCTCCATGCATCTGTTGATCTTTCACTCAAATGCAGTAGGGATGTGAGACAGAGAAAAGGCTTGTAAGTGGAAAGAGAAAGAAAGAGTGTGTGTCTGAAATAGAGAGTAAGAGAAAGAAAAAGAATGGGCCACAGGGCACCAGCTGTTTCTCTTTTGTCATTGCACAACTCACGCAGTCAAGAGCCAAACTCCGTCTCCCGTGATTTCCGCATCTGATTTTGAGCCCTCTCCAAGCACAGAGGACTGAAGGACTCACTCCGTCCTACTTGGAACCACAGATGTAAGGGGTGGGGCAGGGGGGCATGTCCTTTCCACTTTTTGACATTATGCAAGATATTTTGGGGGTTGCCAGATGGTTGTCCAAAAAAGTACATAGCTGTATTGTAAAAGAGCTGTCAGGGTTTTTATACAGCTGCAGAAAGAGATTGTTTTTCTTTGTTTTGTTTAGTCAGTAACGACAGAAAAAAGACTAACTTGTCCTGCAGTCTTTTTCAATATAAAAAAAAAAATTAATCTACATATGAAATATTTATACTATTTCTATTTCATTTTAATATTGGCACATAAAGCATGAGCTATCAATATGGCAAGCATAATTTTGTCATACTGTTTTTTTTTTTTACTGATCTTTACTTTTGGTTTGCTGTATGTAAGCCATAGCCTCTCTCTGCTTGCACCCCTGGTCAGAACATAAACAGTCGAGTCACATTACTATGACCACTTTCTACTTTTAACAGCGGCAGCACATAGCTCATGAAGAGAGTCACATGTCGTGAGCTGGCTTGGTGGGTTTATAAGGTATGCTATAGGCTGTCTGCACATATATCCCTCATTGCTGTCATGAGTTAAAAGGGCAATACATGCTGATTGTCTTCCCTGAGGCAGATGGGATCTTCCAGCAAGACAATGCGACATGTCACACTGCTAGAAATGTCTGACACTGGTTGGAAGGGCATGCCCAAGATTTCCAAGTACCACCCTGACCCCCTAATTCCCCAGACTTGAACCCAACTGAGCATCTGTGGGACCACCTTGATTGTTGTGTTCGCCCTATGGGTCCTCCTCATGCACCCTCCAGCAGCTGTGGGATGCACTGCAGTCAGCATGGCTCCAGATACCCGTGACAACGTACCAGGACCTTACTGAGTCACTCCCAGTCCGTTTAGCTGCTGTCCGTGCTGCACACAGCAGTTACTCTGGATATTAGCTGGTGGTCATAATAATGTGACCCGACTGTGTATTAATGGAGTCATTAGTTGTTGCACTAAGTTGTACTGAAAGTAAGACTTGGTCAAAGTCTTTTGTGGTGTTACAGTAGCTTTCAGAACCTATGCAGGCCACATGTGAGTCACCTTTTGGCAAGCCTGTGTATGTGTGTGCGTGTATGTGTGTGCGTGTATGTGTGTGTGTTTTGACTAGAGAGAGAGAGAGAGAGAGATATTAAGTATTTCCATTCTGAACAGAACATTTAATCCTCATATCTTCACATCTTCATAACTTTTAGCATATGCAGTGAGAGAGGAAAGAAAGGCACAGACAGAGAGAGAGAAGTTTATCAGCCGCAAGTTGAGAAAGATAACTATCAGATAAATATCTACCAGACGAAACAGCTAGATTCCCACGGTATACAGCCCTGTGCAAAAATCAGGGACCACCCTTATATTTCTATAAACAGCCTCAGAGTACAAGTTAATACATTTTTAGGAGACATTATTTAATATGGTATTATTTAACACATTTAAACGAAAGGAAAATAAGTGAAAACAGTACCAGTCAAAAGTTTAGACACACTGAATTAAATGGATGTTGTTGGTGATCTTAAAGACTCTACCGGCTTACACTTAACAGCTCCAACTGATAAGATGTCTGAAGCAATACATATCCTGATATACCACATATACCCTTCATGTATCACAGTATTATATTTCTGCCTCTATCATATCTATATCTCCACCTCTAATATACTGTATATTTTGTTGCACAAACAACTTTTATCTCTTTTTTTAGCACAGTTATTCAGTGAATATTCAATTATTATTATTCAATTTAGTGAATATTCAAGATGGACAGACCAATAGAATCGGTCCAACATTGCTTAGAAAAAATCTTGTTGTATCAGCATAGATATATATAGAGAATAAATATATATACAGAGAGGCACCTAACAACAATGATCCTAGTAGATGATCCTAGTAGACCACCAAAACTGTCCCCCATTCACATTTAAAGCTTTCATCCTTGAGAGAGAGGGGTATATCAAGCTCCACTCTTGCTTTACATCTGAAAGCATCCATAGCTCTTACTGAGAAGAAAGGAAAGAGACAAAAAAGAAGAAGATTCAAAATTCAAAGAAGCTGCTGGTGTTCTCAGAACAATGGACTGACCACCCCAGACCTCAAAATCACTGAATGTAATTGGGATTATCTGAATCGTGAGAAGCAGAAAATGCTAAACCAACTTCTAACACTGAAATTTGAAGGTGTGGAAAAATCTACCTGAAGAAAACTGACACTGCACCTCCTGAAAAGAAAGGAAGTGATAATAAGGAAGCGATAATAAAGAAGCGATAATAAAGGTAAAAGTGGCTGCACTAAATACTGAAACATTAAATATTATATTTACTTGTTGAGATTTCAGTTTAATTTCCTCTTAATTCCGTATTGAGAAAATAATACACTGTAGTTAAAAGCAGCTTCAGCTGGAGATGAAAATAAATGAAGGGTGGTCTCATAGTGAATCATACTTCCTCAAAGTGTCACACCGAGGGCAAATGAACACGCAGTAACAACAAAGACTGGAACTGCTACTAAACTTGTAAGAGCAGTGAAACATACACACACACAGACACATACACACAAACATACACACACACACTCAACCCACATGTAAATTACAGGGTTATTTATAAAAAGCCAGTGTTGTGGAGAGAGTCCAGAAATAAAGTTTAAATAACACAGTGCTGGCTCGCCTGTGAGCATGTCGGAGTGAGGCCTTGTGTGTGTGTGCGTCCTGAGGTTTCCCAAGGTTATAAGAGAGAGAATGAGAATAACTTCAAAGGGGAAGGTCCATCAGTTTTAAAAAAACAAAACCCTATATAATTCATTGTCACTGAGATGTTAAGGAAGTATGACTCAGAGCGGTTTGGTGTGAAATGCTCTCTTTTAGAAATCACAACCAGAGCTGTCCACAGTGGTTACAATAGGAACCAGACGTCTGAAGTTTTGACCTAAAATCTTTTTTTCATCCATTCATGTCAGAGGAATACATGCAGAGTATTTATTAGATTTACCATCATCAACTCATAGAAACTCAGAAGACACGTGTAGTTTATTGTTTTGCATAGTAAACAAAAGATAGACCAAAGACTAAAAAATGGGAAGGAAGTTGAAGGTTACCAGGAACAATACATGATGATAATTTTAGACTGATATGGCCAATATTTATTGAGATACACGTACAGAAGTAGTGTCTCTCAGTATGGCGCCGGGTCACCATGTTTTCTAACGCAGCATGCCAGACGTCTTGGCAAGGAGCTGTAGAGGTTCCTAATGGTGTCCTGTGATAATCCATTCCATGCAGCTTGAATATTCTCACACAGTTCCTGCAGATTGTGCGGTAGGGGTGGAGGTGGAGTGACACCAGGCCTTCTGGACATGTGACATGTAACAACAAACCGTTCATCTTGGCACTGAGCGTGGTGTCTCCGCATACGGATTTGTTGGTCGTCTCCACTAAGACAAAAGCTCGTCACTGAAGATGACCTGCTGCCATTCGGAGTCACTCCATGACAGTCTGGTACGACACCATTGCAGTCTTTGGTGATGTTGACTATCTGAGAATAATTAGATGTAATTGCATGTTTAACTGTAACTCTTTCTGTTTCTGACTTTTGGAACTTCCAGATGGAAGTTATGTTATATGTTACAGTAGAAACATTATGGAATGTGGACGATTTGCAGATACAATCTCACACGCCACATCTCCAAAAGATGCTACGTTTCTAACGGTCTATCATCTTATTCTTAACCTGCTTACCCTGCCAAAGAAATCATAGCAGGTCACCAGCAAAACCAGTATACTGGTCAGCAACAATGGAAGACATTAAACTGATCACTACCAAAACCAGCATACGTTGGGTTTTAGATGTTTAGAAACTCAATGAGAGTGACCACACCTGGTGACCACCTAAAGCAGCACCACGTGGGTACTATACCAGTAGAAACTCTTTTCCAGCAGAGTCGCTGCCACCCTTTCCTCATACACAGCACAATAAATCTTCTCACCACCAATTCAGAACACAGTCCAGGACAACATCAGAAGTGAAGGAACCATGCTTCCAGAAACAGAGTAATGCTACAGCTTATTTTACATAGTGCTGCATACAAGGCTTATTTGTTGTGACACTGACAAAGACTGTCCAAACGTTTTGCTGTAAGATGAATGAGGTTAGATGACTTTCTATATCTGGAAACACTACAAAACTCTGTGAGGCAGGGATGACACAGATAAGCTTACTGGCTACACTGCAGTCTTTCAAAAACAACATTGGCGGGGATGTACAGTTGGATTTTCGTTGTTTTCCTGTTAGCCATGAGACTGTCCTGCATCCTTTTATCTCTTTTAGCTCTCGGTAAATCAGTCAATCAATCAATCAATCAATCAATCAATCGATCAATCAATCAATCAATCAATCAATCAATCAGTTAGTCAAGCACTCTCTGACAAGTATAAGCCAGTTTGAGATTTAGCCACTGTGGTCTTTTACTCTGTCGCTCTCTCTTTTTCTTTTCCTTGCTAGCTCCAACAGCATCTTCTGTGGTCTCTTCCCAGCCTCTGCCATGATGTCCATTAAAGGAATACCAAGCTAGCTTCTTTTTATACACTGGCTGCTGAAGGCCCGTAGTTGTTATTGTTGTGTGACATGGTGTCGTAAAGCGCTGTGCTGTTCTTGCAAGAGGTCTCATGTCCGCCTCTCCAAGTCCATAGCGCTATAGGAGGCCTTTTTGGCCTGGATTGGCAAAGACAGAGACACTATTCTCCCTGTTATAAGTCAGTATATCATCAGAATGATTTTCAAGCTATTATTTGAAGGTAGAATTGTTGCATAATGTTGCTTTAACATTCTGTGTTTAGAAGGTGACTTGGAAAGCCTACAAAAAATAGCTGGCTGCAAAAAGTCTACGTCACTCTTCATTTTAGTGTATGTGTAAGCCAGTCTGAAATCTAAACTAGCTACTGAAATCTAAACTCGGTTCTCCAGGTACTGTCTTGAACCCTATAGTGCACCAGATTGAACTGAATCCTGGGTTTGTGTTTGAGCTGTCCCAGCTAGAAGGATACGTTCCAAGAACTTTGGCTAATGTTACCTACAAGTTGTAATGAAGTTTTAAAGAACATGTTTTAGTCTAATGTTCAAAGAACGTCTTATAGATGTTTATAATTCCAGATAATGTTCCTATAGGGTTACATGTTAACAAAGACATAACGTTTTAACTGCGCCGTTTTGAGAATGTTTTGAGGATGTGGCCAGGGCCACAGATTATAATACATGATAACAGAAGAAGAACATTCTCAGCCCAACATTCAGAAAATGTTTTATGGATGTTACTGAGGCCAGAGATGAGGTTCTCCTACAATTAGAAAGAAGATTCCCGCTGAAAACATTCACAGAACATTACATGCCCTATTCTCAGAACGTTTTTAGAACAAATCATTTCTTGGCCTTATTGATCAGTCTTTTCTGTGAAATATGTGAAATGAGGAGTCTGTTAATGTGTCGTTGGCTGAATTAGAGGATGAGAGAAGGCAGATTTTGTAGAGACCCAACTATCTCAACTCTCTGAAACATGACCTCTTTATTTCCCAGAGCAGTTTAATAATTCACAAACTTTCTGCACTCCATCTCTCTCTCTCTCTCTCTCTCTCTCTCTCTCTCTCTCGCTTTCTCTTTCATCTTTTATGATGCAGTCAGGGGAACTGACAGGACGACTGACAGGAAGCTACAGTATACTTTCTCTTGTCCACTCATTATAACCCCCTCTGTCAATCTGCATGTACCACAGAAGAAACCCCACCTACTAAATATGAAATCTTGAAACTTACTCCACAGCTTTTCAGACTAAGACAGCCTTGCCCTTGTCTAGGCACACAACCCTTTAGGGGTTTTATGTGGCCCTGACCTATACTTCCTCGTAACTGCATAGCTGAGATATTAGTTTTATAGTAGTATCTAAATTACTCATCTGAATAATAAACCTAGAAAGGGGTTAAGATGAACAGAATAAGAGTAATAATTCTATAACTTGTGACAACATAACTACGAGAGGCACTTGCCTAAGTTGACCACCAGATGGCAGTGCAGCAATTTGACAGTTCTCCCTACTTTCCAACAAACGGAGCAGCCTACAATGATGTGCCTTATTAAGCAGCACATTGTAAGTATTTGGGGGAATATGAGGCTGTCACATCTGTGTCTTAGAGTGCACAGTCATCACAAAGCCCCGTCACGTTTTTGCATGTGGGCAATAGATGGAGGCTTATTTGAATATTGTTATATGGCGGTGTTATAATAAACAAATCATGTTGCAGTGAGGAAAGGGACAACAGAACCAGGTAAACATGCCCAGACTACACAATGTATTTCCTGGAAAGTGCTTTATGGGTCCAGCATTTTCACAAGGCCTCAGTATGAACATCCGGTACAATGGCAGCACAGGTCAATAGGCCTACTGTCTGACCATCTGTTGGGCGTCACACAGACAAGTGATGATGATGATGATGATTGTGTGTGTGTGTGTGTGTGTGTGTGTGTGTGTGTGTGTGTGTGTGTGTGTGTGTGTGCATGGTTTTAAAAAATAGTTCCTCTATTGTGATAAGACTGAACCTCTCCCATGCAATTCTGATACAACAGTCATATGCAAACATTTGGGAACTTTCAGTGAAATTCCATGTTTTGTTGAATTTCTAAGTTAAACTAATTTAACACCTCCTTGTCAGTCAACAGAGTTACTCTTTATGTGCTGCATTTAACATATTTGGGGGAAGAAATAAAGCATAAAATGTGGCCTGTGAAAAAGTTCTAGCACATTTTAGATTTCATGTTGTTGCTTTTCCTCAGCTTTTAAAATCCCTCTGCAGTGGAAGTGTAGTGCAATTTTGGCAGGTGTTCATACTTTTGCATACAGCTGTAAATTGTGTTATTTAAGGTTAATTCCACCTATTTTTAAATGTAAGTGCTCACTAACAGCTATAAAATAAAGTTGTTCAGAAAACTCTGATTCCCAAGACACTCTTTTGTGACAGTTTTGAGATAAAGTTTTAATAGAATAGAATAGAATAGAATAGAATAGAATAGAATAGTATGGTCAATGTCCATTATCAAAATCAACCGAAGTCTGTAATTGCATGTATATGGACAATCTGAGTGAATTACAGTCCTAAAGCTACCTCATTAAAGCCAACTGATTGCTGATGTTTCTAAACCATTAGAAAACGCCAGCTGCCTTCCATGTGTAAACATTGTCATGACACATGGTCCAAAATGACTCTAGATTAAATCTCTAATAAACTCTGTATTTCTGAGATACAGTTTTGTAATAATAGCAAAGCTGAACATATAGACATATACACATATAATTGTTGACAGATTATATGATCAGTGTTTTCAACTGAGCGGTAGAATATTCTAAAATGCCTAAGAAAACATTGAGATTTAGGTTGTAATAAAACAAAAATCCAGAATTCATTACATTTCTATACATTGTGGAGATGAAATCTCAAGGCAAATACTTTGTCAAAGTAATTACTTAGCACATTATTAGGTACACCTCCCTGAATCTTGTATCTGCACTCATTGTGCATTTTATCAACTTCACTTACCATATATGAGCACTTGCTAGTTCTGTGATTACAGACTGTAGTGCATCTGTTTCTCTGCGTACTTTGTTAATCCCCTTTCACTAAGAGTTATTAAATGAAGTTGTTCAGTAATCTCAGTCCGATGCCCGAGACCTTGTTTTGTGATAGTTTTGAGATACAGTTTTGGCCTAAAACACATTTATTAAACTGCATTAAACAGCAAAGTAGCCCCTAAAGTAAGTGTACTTTTTCAGAATGATCACTATTTTACCATCATAAATATTATATATAAAACTCATTTAGGTTCACTGGTGATTTTAGATAGTACATAAAAATGGCTATATTGAGCCCTGGTTCCTATCACCACCATTGTACAGAAATATGTACAATGCACTATTATACGTCTTCTTCCTCTGAATGACTTTCTTTACATCTCAGCCATTGAATTATGCAGGAAATAAGAAATAAAAAACATGCAATTCCACTGTAGGTTGGAAGGTAAAGCTGTACTAACAGTAGCAGGGCAGCACTAGGTCGCCTTTTTAAATATCCACATCTCTGTGAGGCTAAATATAGGTTAACTGACCCACACGGTAGCCTCATGTCTAAAAGTGAAGAACAGATAGACACGCTGTCATCTAGGCCTCTTTATATACTCATGCTAAAGCTATGAGTGAAGCTCGGGTTAAATGCAGCTCATGGTGACTTTCTGTACCATTACGACTTTGTTAAAAAGGGACAGCGTGTCTAGTCCTCACTACAATAACTCATGGGACTATGACGAGATGTTTGGCATGCGGTGTGTAACGTGTATGGTCACTCTCATAACTTAATTCCTTTGTCAATAGAATAGAATAGAATAGAATGTTCAATGTCCATTATAGAACCAATTGAAGTCTGTAACTGCATGTATATGGCTAATCTCATTTACAGCACTGGGTGAATTGCAGTCATATACTTCATTACTGCCATGTTAAAACCGCCTGGCTGAACAGAACGAAGATGTTAAGACACATGCTAGGTGTCACGTTTTCCAGCGAGCAGTGAATGGAGAATCTTATCTGAAGAACCGCTTCAAAATGTGTAACGAACCTAAAATAACGCCGCTGTGTGGCAGATCGCTAATACAGCTAGCCAGCTAGCTAATGTCTGCTACTCATTTGTAGCTGTATTAGTATTCCCAAACTGATAATACTAGGGTAGCTAACTAGGAACAGCTAGCCTAGCGTTAGCTATACGAGAGCCTAAACAAACTCTATCAAGTGGTTTTCATATATAAAATGATTGTTTTTCTTTCTGTAATATTACAGAAATCGCTGGAAGTCTATTACAAAAAGTGCTCCATGTTAGCCAGCTAATGAGAGATACCATGTATGGGAAGGCCGGAGTCCTCACCGCTGGTTCTAGTTATAATGTAAAGTTTGACTAAGACTGTAAGATAATTAATAATAATTAATAATGTTTTAGGCTATATATTATTTAATGTTATATTTTACACAATATATATTTAAAGTGTGTTTTTATATACCGTTAAAGTAATTAGAATAAATGTACAATTAACTAAAAACTAAACCTAAACTAAAATATTTCTTTCTTTTTTCCTGAAATCTGGTCTCGGTCTCAAACACTCCTGGTCTCAGTCTTGTCTCAGACTTGACTGGTAAAAGTCTTGGTCTTGACTCAGACTCGATGTGGCCTTGTTGTGGTCTTGACTTGGACTCAGTTCTAGTGGTCAACACTAGTGCTGAGAATGATCCACCAACCACATAATACCTCTAAGCTCTGAGGTGGTGGCGTGGAGGTCCTGATCATTGAATAACAGGGTGATATACGTATGTGTGTGTATGATTATTCGTGATTTAAATTCTTTACGTGTGCGTGCATGTGTGTGTCTGTGTGCTACTTTAACGCCGCCATGCTGTCATGTTTGTCTAAGTCTAGCTTGGTGACTAATGTTTAAAAATGTCCACTTATCAGAGTCTGCAGAGTAATGAGAGCCTCTCACTGCAGCTTACACAAACAGGAAACCCCCTCACACACACTTGCACACACAGTGGTTATGCTTTGTGCCCACAAGCACATACACAACCAAGGCTTGCTGTATTTACCCGCCTCACTCAAATAACTCTGTATTAAATTGACCCTGTGCTGAGGTCAGTCTCCAAGTGCTTTGTAGAAAGCGTTACGCAGTGTTTGCAGAATCACAGCCTGTAACTCTAAAAATAATAAAGCATATGATTATGATGCAACAGAGGCTTGTGTTTGGCTGGTGTTATTTTGATGGAAACATTCGCTGGAGCTGTGACTTCCTGCAGCAAAGGTTTTGTGGGGCTGTGGTGTTGCTGTAACCATGCCGTTGCTTTGACCCTAGGGCATTTCGCTCCAGCCTGAACGGCAGGGCCTTTCTTCTCTTTTGTGTGAATGATCACACCTGTTTCCCGCTGAGCTTGTGAACTTTGACCTCTGAGCTCAGTATAGGCCAGACTGCTGGGTTCTGTGTTTGTGTATGACCAAAACACAGTAACACGACTCTCCAAAACACAGCCTGGACTCTTGTGTGTGTGGGTGGGTACTGTGCAAAAGTCATAGACCACCCGTCATTTATATCATTTTCAGCCAAAACAGCCATTAAGTATTTTCCAGTGTCTGAAAAAAGCAAAAAACTGTATTTAACGTATAGTATACATACAACATTACATATAGTATTAATTTCAGTGTTTAGTGTGTCCACTCTTTGCCTTTATTATTGCTTACATTCTATTGAGGAGACTCATGTTCAGGCATACTTTTCCACACCTCCAAAGTTCAGAAGTGGGCTGCATTTTCCAAGTAACCCATTAACACATTCAGTGATGTTAAGGGCTGGATCCTTGGTGGTCAGTCCATTGCACTAGGAACACCAGCAGCTTCTTAGTTTGATGTGTCTGTCTCCTTTTCTCAGTAACATCTTCTTGGACAGCTACACATCCTTTCAGACCCATAGTGTTGGGTTGTCTTCTCACAGTGGAAGGATGGACAGAAACACCTGTGGATGTTTTCAGATCTGAAGCAGGAGGCGAGCTTTGGTGGTCTATCAGGTCTTGAACGCTCGTTAGGAGACCCATCTTCTCCTTATTTATTATGAGTTCCAGTTTTGGAAATTCCTTTGACCTTCCTCTTGCCAATCCGAGTGGATTATCTTAGACCCAATTTCCTGGAAAGTGAATAGCTTGTACTTAATGGCTGTTTTGTCTGTAAATGAAAAGAACTAAGGGTGGTCTCTGACTTTTGCATAGTACGGTATGTGTACTAGTGCATGGACGTGGGTATGTGTTCGAGAGCACCGGACCTGCTGATTTCCCTGCTGTTTTGTATGGTCTAATCCAGCTGAGCGGTTGTCGTGGAAACGCTGTGGGGAGTGTATTTGATTTGCAAATATTTTTGGAAAACAAAGTAGCGAGATGAGGTGGAGAGAGAGCGAGAGAGAGGAGATAGAGGAGGGTGATAATGTACAGTTAATATATCACTGCTCTCAGAGGAAAACCTTGTATCTCCACTTGTGTCGTTTTTCAGTTATTGATATAATGTGAAAGTGCATGTTGTCTGTCACACTGTGGAAATGAGTCAGGATGAATGGAGCAAAGGGATGGCAAAAAAGACTTGAGAAAAAGTCTGGTTACACTGACTTAAGTACAGTATGTTTTTTTCCTTGTGGAGATATGAGGTTTTGTTCAGACAGCATTGATATTCAGCTTTAAATGCTTTAATATCAACTTCTATCAAAGTGTTGTATTAAACAAGGAAACAGTCTACGTACGTGACTCGTTATATGGAGATTTAATCATATTTAGGACTTTCAGTATGGATTATATTAATAAGAAAGTAACCTACCAGTTATTAGACACTGAATCAGAAAACAGGCCAAACAGTTAAAATTGTTGTTACAGTTAAAACTGTAAAGAGGCCTTTGAGCCTAAAACCAGCTTTTACTACTCTGTTTGGCCAAACTGATGATGTTCCAGATTGACCGGCACATCAGGGTAAAAAGGGAAGCATATAAAGCCAGGCACCCGTCATACATAGCACCCACTGTACAAGCCTCTGGCGGCAGTGTGATGACCTGGGGTTGCTTCAGTGGGTGAGGTCTAGGCTCAGCAGCATTATGTGGCAGTAAAAAAGTCAGCTGACCACCTGAATGTACTGAGTGACCAGATTATCCCATCAAATTACTTTTTCTTCCCTGACGGCACGGCCATATTCCAGGACGACAATGCTAAGACTTGACTAACCTTAACCCCACTGAAGGTCTTGGAGAAGACTCTCCCGTTCTCAATACTCAGCAAAAAATTAATGCAAATCTGGATGGAAATAAATGTGGCAATGTTGCACAAGGTTGTTAAGATGATGTCATCGTGTATGTGTGCTGTAACCAAAGCTACTGGTGATCCAATAACGTAGTAGAAAGTGCAACTTTTTTTTTGGCCAGACAGTGCATGTTATTAACATGTTGTGGAATATTCTGTAACATTTTGACCATTAATGTTGAGAATCCCCCCAATGAGAATTAAGAAATCGTGGGTATAGCCACTGATGTAGAGGCTAATAACAGGCTAATAAAAGGAGATGTGATATTCTGGCAGTGCCATTAGTCGGCATAAGCGATTAGCTCCTCTCTTCTTCACGATGCATGGTGATTTTGGTGGTCTTTAAGCTGTAAAAAGCTGTAGAGAGTTTTAGAGACAATGTAGGTAGTGAGTAAACTTGTTTACAACCAGTGTAGTGATCAATACGTTTTTCATTTTGGTCAGAATGGCCATTTAATAGCAAGCAAAAAACAACCATGCAAGCCATTTAAACTATTAAAAGATTATTAATGTGGAAATTAACAACTAATAACTGCAAATCATCCAAAAAATGTCTTAATGCTCATATTAACAGAGTTATCATCTGTAATGAACTGAGAACGATGGCCCTGATAAGTCTATGTGGCTAATGATTTTGGAATTGAATGATTTAGTGCTGTAATGATTTGGAGCATTGATACTGAAGCATGCAGCTGTTCTGAAATGAGGTGTTCCGTTTACTTTTAGTGCTGCCCACCGTCACTGCACTTCACCCAAGGACACCAGTGTTTACTCAGTCGGGTTAGCTAGAGAAACATTCCGCTCGTCCTTAACTTATTAAATCAAACTGCTGATGTGCTCTGTAACCCTTTGCCTGGTAGACTTACTGTTCAGTTATTAACCTTATCAAACCTCTTTCTTTAACTGCTCTACATTGTTCAGTATGTTCTATGAAACTGACAGAAAGAGGAAGAGGAATGTGTGGGCCCAGCTAGAGTTCAGAAGGAGTGTGCACCCTCACTCACACCTGCACATGCACACATGCACCCTCGCTCACACCTGCACTTTACAGCAGAACTTCAGCCCACATGGGTAACATTTTCTGGTACATGCAAACTCACATGAGCAGCAAATTATTACTCCTGTAACCACTCCTCCCCTCCTCTACCACCCCTGCTCTCTCTCTCTGTCTGTAGGAAGTGAAGGGTTCACCCTCCTCTGCTAGAAGAGTTACAGATCAAAAGAGCACAGACATGTCTGGAAAAGAGGTGTCCAATCAGAGTGAAGATATGAGCATCTGTAAGTACCACTGGCTCTCCTTGTTTTCATGCCCCACCACGATGACTCGATTGTGGCTGTTTAAGTTGACTGTTTAAGCTGTGTGATTTCAGTGAACTGGCTTCTGCCATTTGGTTTTTGAGTGTGTACGTACATGTGTTGGTTTTGGTGTATGTTCAGGAAAAAAAACCTACACAGCAGTGTCACAACCAGTATAATGGTCCTCACTGTGTAAAGTGTGCTTTTAAAATTTGGCTAAAGCTTGGGATTAGATTTAATCGTAGGCTTATAGGTCAAATTATAGGTACTTTCAAGTATATAGTGTATATGGGACATTATAGCTGCATATATAGTACTGTGCACTTTGTGTACATTGTTCATTTTTCTGAAGACATTTCTGAAGAGTTAGATAGAAAAATGGAAGGAAAAACTAAAAAAATAAAAAACAAACAAGACCTTGGGACACCTAACATCCATGCAAGACGTTGTAGACCACCAAAACCATCCCCATCAGATAAACGGTACTTGCGTCTTTCAGAGAGGAGAACATCTAGCTCCACTCTTCTTGCTTCAGCTCTGAAACAATCTACAGCTGTATCTGTCCATCCTTCCACTGTGAGAAGACAGCTCAGCACTATGGTCTGAAAGGATGTGTAGTTGTCAAGAAGCTCCTCATTGAGAAAAGGGAAATTTGCAAATCAAAAGAAGCTGCTGATGTTCTCAGTGCAATGCCACCGCAGTCCAGAACGCCACTGAATGTGTTTGGGATGATTTGGATTGTGAGAAGAAGAAAATGCAGCCAGTTCCTAAGACTGAACTTTGGACATTTGGAAAGACACATAGAAATCCCTGCAGATTTCTATGAAAACCTGAAAGTGAGTTTCCCATATGGAATTGAAGCAGTAATGAAGGTAAAGTGTGGACACACTGAAAAACACTAAACATTTTAATATTGTACTTAGTTGTTGAGGCTTCTGGGTAACCTTCTGTTCAACGCATTTTCTTCTTTTTCTGACCTTAGAAAAGCTTAGGACTAATGGACGGTTTGACTTGGAAACTAAATAATGCAAAAGAAAGCTTTGAATTTTGCACAGTAGTGTAGGCACTTATACAGTATATAAGACATATGAGATGTACTGTTGTACCGTAACATATAGACTCTTACATATACTATATAAACCATATCATTGCTGTCCAAAGTAATACAGGTTTTGCCATTTTGTCTTTAATGTGTACTTCATTTTATCAGTTGAGCACAGGAGCTGTTCTTTACATTGTTTGAACATTTAATGATGATTGGACCAATAGAAATACTCCAAAAATGATTCTCTTTACATTAACTCTACATTAACTCACATGCAGTGTAAAGACTGTATTTGCACCCTTACGTAAAGTTACTATTTTGGAGACTTGTTTTACTTTGGACAGTGATGATATCTGGCATGTATGTTGGACCTACTTGACAATGTATTAAAAACAAACATGCTGTACGTGTGGAGGTATGTGTGAGTGTTTTCAAGGTGAAATGATTGAAGGCTCTTCTCTATTACCCTGTGACTCCCTGACAAGTGTGATGACAGTCTAGACATTATGTGTGACTGTGTGTGTGTGTGTGTGTGTGTGTGTTTTCTTTTCTACTTTTTTCTAATTTGTTGCTCATTCTAAAATATTATGTTCCTGTATTTGTTGCTGGAGCTCCATCCCACATATACATATCATGAATGCTTCTAGTGTGTGTGTGTGTGTGTGTGTGTGTGTGTGTGTTTGTGGGGGAGGGAGTGTGTGTTCTCACACATACGTGAGCATGTGCTTTAGCTGTACATGTGCAGGCATAAATGTGGTGCCAGTAGCATTTTAGCAAGTCAACAGCTTTGGCTGATTTAGAGGACTGGATTGTCAGGTGAAGAGTTGTGTGTGGAGTGGACTGCGTGGAACGTGCACAGGCGCCACCTGGGGTCACATATTTGAGCTGATGTCATGATCCAGTCAAAGATATTTCATTTTGGGAAGGGTTGTGGACCTTCGAGAAAGGGGTCATGGGTTAACATATTAAAATGATTTATTGTTTAGTTTGTTATCATTATTAGACACTTTTGTAGTGATATTGTGTTTATTAAAGTACCCCTAATGTATGCTTAACTGCGGAAGTTGCATGCTGTCTGCATTAGAACAGCTCTGCAACACATATGACAGTTTTCAGGTAGATTCAGAATATAAATTTGACACTCTTGTAATTTTGAATATCGATATAATTAATTTAATTGAAGTTAGGGGCGGCCCGGTGGCCCAGTGGGTAGCATGATTGCCTTGCAGCAAGAAAGGTCTGGGTTTGATTCCTGGCTGGAGCATCCGGAGCACTTTTTGTGTGGACCTTACATGTTCTTCATGTGTCTGCGTGGGTTTCTTCTGGGTGCTCCGGTTCCCTCCAACAGTCCAAAAACATGCAGTCAGGTGAATTGGAGATGCTAAATTGACCCTAGGTGTGTGTGGGTAAATATGCAGGTCTGGGTGTTCGCCCTGTGATGCACTGGTGGCCTGTCCAGGGTGTTTCCTGCCTTCTGCTCAAAGAGTGAGTGCTGGGATAAGCATCAACACCCCACCAGTTGTGTTCTCATTCTGTACTTGGTGTCATGCCCATCTTAGGAACACAACAGAAAAAGATTCAAACTGCAGAAGTGTACCTTTGTTCTCTTGAGTGTGTAGATTCTGTTATTGCCTGTAAGAACAAACCCCAAACAGGAAAACACAGTAAATGTAATTATCTTCGTGAGAACTGTGTATGTGGGTTTAAAGAAGAAGTTTCTTCTTAGGAACAGTTGGTGAACGAGACCCACTGATCTAAGTTAATGCTTTAATTAATGCCCTTTTTAGGAATCACAGCTATTAGGCCTTGTAAATAAAACAGATGTTTGAAACTGAACATTATCAGATCCTCAAAATAACGAAGTCACTAAGGAGCTAAAATACAACTAGGGACGGGGTTGGGAGGGGGTGGGGCACGATACTAGAACAGAATTAAAATCATAACCTAACCTATATAACACATAAACACATCATAATTGCTTTACTCTGCGGTTAGCCGGTAGGCGTGCGATGTCACATGACCTTGGTAAACCAATGAAATGCAAGGCATGTCTTTTGACACGGAATTAACATTTTAAATAGTCCATCCCGAAAAGAGGACTAATAGGCGTCCATCCAGGTATTGCACCGGACAGAGGACTGGGAGTTGAAAAACCGGACTGTCCGGCCAAAACCGGACACCCTACTAGAGAAGGGACTGCTTTAGGCACAGCTGCAATGACAAGGAAGACATCATTATTGTGTATCATCTTGCAGAGATATCTACTGACGTTAGCATGCTAACCAGTTAGCCCCTGGCCTGCCCTGTCTTGTAATGACACTTTGTATCTCTAGGGGCGATAGTGAGTCACTGTAGTGTTGAGTTGAATCAGTCCAACATGAGAGGACGAAGAAGTAGTGCTATGTTCTCTTATGAATCATGTAGAAGGTGCTGCTCCCAGGTAGGTCATTTAAGGACTTGGGAATCAAAACTCATTCATTCATCTTCTGAGCCACTTATCCTTCTGAGTCACGGGGGATGCTGGAGCCCATCCCATCACTCATTGGGCAGAAGGCAGGAAACACCAGTCCATCGCAGACACACACGTTCACTCACACCTAGGGGGGCAATTTAGTATCTCCAGTTCAGTCCATGACTCCTTGTCATTGGACTATGGGATGAAACCCACGCAGACACTCCACACAGAGAGGTCCTGGACATCGCAGCCAAGAATCCAACCCAGTCCCTTCTCGCCTTCTCACTGCACTACCGTACCACCCGAACCAAAACTCAGCAATTCAGTTTTCATTTTAGTAGTCGTTTTAGTTACTTAATAACCCTGGATCACATTAAACCGATTCTATTAAGCAGGTGTCCTTGAACAACACGCTCTGAATTCATTCAGATGATGCTGTTATTATGTGTTTAAACCCTGTAAAAGCAGAAAAAGTAAGTCAGCTGAAGCTCATGCTGCACTGGTGTTTTCATGTGCTGTTAAAGACACCAGGCTACGGCCGAATGGAGGAAAGATCCATCAAGTCGATATGTGGGTGCAGAAAACCGTGCGGTCTTTCTGGTTTCTGTAGCGTCCTTGCATGCTTTAAAGCCCTACAGTTTTTTGGACTGTTAAATATGATCTCATGCCAAAGTCACAGCTATATTCAGACAGGTGTATGCTGTTTCACTAGCGTGACTTTTCTGAGGCTTTGTGCTTGAATTGGGAGGGTATTGCCCCTCCAAATTTAGTTTTTTGTGGGGGGGCAGTGACCCTGTACTCCTCCTGGTTGGCGCCTATGGGTACACACACAAGTGTCTGTGTGTGTGTTTGTGTTTGTGGGTCTGTCACTTATCCCTCTAATCTGGCCGTCAACACTGCTTTTAAATAGACAATCTTGTTTATTGTGTTTCTTGTTTCTTTCACTGGACTTACATACTACTGCCTCACACACCTAGTTGCTGGCTTTAGCACCCTCACACACACACACACACACACACACACACACACACACTACAATAACAACACCCCCACCGGTCTAACACACGCACAGCATATTTTTGACTTGATACTTATGACTAAAGTGTTTGTTATTGCATTCCCTCAAGTCAAAAGATACTTCTGTTTGGAGACACATCACGTCATGTTTTTTAAAAATGACTGTACATGATGACCATATGTGCAGTAAAAACTAGAGAACCTAAACGTTTCCTATAGCAAAATGCAGTATCACAATGTTCAAACCAGTGGTATGCTAACCCGCTATCCCTGGGACTGTCCTGTCTCATAACACCACTTTGTACCTCTAGATAGATAGTAAGTCACTGTAGTGTTAAGTTAAATCAGTCCAACATGAGAGGATGAAGAAGTAGCACTGCTAACAGCATTTAGTGATCTCTTATGAAGCGCATGGAAGGTGCTGCTTTCGGTTAGATAATTTAAGGACTTTTTAAGATTTTTCCACTTTTGAAATATGAGGAATTCAGGTTATCAATTTTATCTCAAATCTTTACAGCTGTTTTTGTTCACTTTAGCATCTTCTACAGCTGTGTTCATCTGGTACATTTGGTCCGCAGTTTTTTGAGATACAACATTGTTTCAACTCCGGAGTATTCGGTCTGATTGGGAATGGTGTGCTTGTATCCAGCTCGTTGATCCGATTTACAGTTTGCATTAAAACTACTTTAAATTCTAAATGAATGGGGTGGAAAAGTGCACGTTCGTCTACTGAACTTCTGCTCGACTGACAGACCCTGTTTTTATCTCAGGACAGACCCCCAAGCACAAATTCAGTGTTTGTCTGACCTGCACTTGTCTGTTTGCCTTTGCTTTCCCCATCAGTCGTTTATCCCACAGAGTCCCACTCATTTGTCCTATTGTTTCCTTTGACCTACAGCCACCAAACTGCATGTACTCAGAGCAGATTCCCAAACTCTAATCTGTAGCCGTTGACCCACCCTCCTCTATGTTTTGTTTATTCATCCAGTGTTCCTCCCATAGACTCCTGTTCATTTTCAGCAAGAACTAGTAACCACTTGGCAACCTCCAAAGGAACCATTTAGCAACCAACCCTTATTCCATAGCAACCACTTAGCAACACCTTTGCAACCAGCTAACAGTAACCTTAAGCTGCGCTATTCTGCACTTTTCTAGATAAACACATTGATTTCAAACTTTCAAACAGTGATTCCAAACTGTGTAGCACACATGAAGACAGTAAAGCCATTATCACAGTCTTCATCTGGTGCCATTTGGTCATTTGCATTTAAAAGGGGAACTCCACCAGTTTTTCAATGTTTTTTTTGTTTTGTTTTGGTTTTTTGCATATTTCAGATTAAGATAAGAAGTAAACACAGCCATTCAGATCAGTTTGGTGTGAAATGGTTCACAGTGGTTCACAGTGGCCCCCCAAATAAGCTAATTACATGAAATGGTTAGTGACATGCTGCCTGATGGCTGAGACATTCTTAGGTTTATGATAGTTTAATGATGAAATTTTGGCCTACAGCTGTTTTGAAAAGGTCTTTGTGGTGGAGGGATACATGCAGGGCATTGTAAGGTAAAAACAGTCCCTAAAAAACTATTTTACCATCATTTACATTACTTCCAAAGACTCAGAAGACGTGTAGGTTTGCAGGCCCTTTTGGATAAAAAATAGAAATGGCTATATTTGTGTTGCAGACATTGTGACCCCTGGTTGCTAAAGAAGAAAGCCAGTTCCTCTAGAGTTAACCATTTCACATCAAACCACTCTGAATGACTGTGTTTACATCTCAACCACTGAATATTGTGGAGATGTTGAAAAAAATGGTGGAATTTAATGCAATGACTGTCTAAGGTCACTAGGGGGCTGTTTATAGATGCTTCCTGCCTTTTCTAGAAGGGTGATTAGTTATGCAGTAGAGACTCTGAATGTTTCCTCTACTAACACTCTGAAAATGTAGACATTAAAAAAAGGTTAAGAAAATTATATTAATTTACAAATATACTTTAACAGACTGAAGTAGACTTTAATAGACATTTATAGAATGTAATAGACTTTAGTAGATTTTAATATATTTTAATAAAATGTAATATACTTTAATAGACATTCATAGAATTTAATAGACATTTATAGAATTTAATAGACTTCAGAAGACTTCAATAGACATTTATAGAATTTAATAGACTTTAATATAAGTTAGTAAACTTTAATATGCTTTAATAGACTTTAATAGGCTTTAATACACTTTAACAGACTTTAATACACTTTAATAGACTTTAGTAGACTTCAGTAGACTTTAATAGGCTTTAATACACTTTAATAGACTTTAGTAGACTTTAATAGGCTTTAATACACTTTGATAGACTTTAGTAGACTTCAGTAGACTTTAACAGACTTTAATAGACATTTATAGAATTTAATAGACTTTAGTAGACTTTAATAGGCTTTAATACACTTTGATAGACTTTAGTAGACTTCAGTAGACTTTAATAGACTTGAATAGACTTTAATAGACTTTAATATACTTTATTAGGCTTTAATAGACTTTAATAGACTTTAATAGGCGTTAATAGACTTTAATAGGCTTTAGTTAGGCTTGTTTCACATCTTACTGATACTGATGAAGAGTGATGAATTGTTGTTACTTGATTCAAATATGTGCATCATTTCTACACAGACATTATCATCAGCTCAGTAATATCAGCTCAGTTTGGTCTCTTGTTTACTCACTCTTGGGAATAGATGTTGATGTGATATATTTATTCAGATGCAAATTCACTGCATCTCTTTTTTAGTGTACACGTCTTAACCATGTCACATCCTTCTACCAAACTCCTCTAAGTCAGTACCTTTATGTCATGGGCTGACTCACACTTGACATACATCATCCCACTACAGCAGTAAACCTTTGAGAACCTGTGCTTCTTGTACATCTTGTGATGTGGGTTCCTCTCTTTAGATGGTCATCTCATTACATCATAGCTTGTAATAGATTTGGATCTGTCTGCTATCCGGTATCTACATCCCTCAGAGTGGTTTGGTATGAAAAGCATTATTGTAGAGAAACTTACAGAGTCTAAATCATCTGAAGAGTTTAATGCCTCTGAAAGCTCCCTCACATAAAGTTATTAAATGAGGTGGTTATGATTACACTGCTTGCTGCCTGAGACCTTGCTTTATGTTCAGATTTTGGCTTTAAGCGTATTTTTTCCCTAATTCATTGACAAAGCGTACTTTCTAAGCATTATATATATATATATGTGTGTGTGTAATCTGGGCAAAACTATACATAAACAAGATTGTTACATAGATCAGAATCATATATTTAAGCTCAGAAGACATATTTAAGCATGTAGATTCACTGCATTTGTGTTGTACACCTCAAACCATTGAGATTTCAGTTACAAAGTGTAACTTGTTTGTCTATGATCATGAAGAAAGGCATTGCAAATACTGGAACTCCTGAATGAGTGTGTAATTAAAGAATAATTCCACCAAATTCTCAAAAAGATTAAGGTGTGAACCAGGGGTCACAAGGTCTACAACAAAACATATAACAATTTTACTTATTTATTTTTTCAAATATTTATTTTCATATGTTGTGACGCTAGTGTAGAAGTAGACATGGGCAACATTGCGCTTCAAGCAACTGCTGCTTTATCACAACACATCAGCCCTGCTCAGGCTGGGATAGTAGGCAAGTCACTTTTAGCCATGTACTTTCACTCCATGGTAGCCACTTAAACCCACTCAGCTAGCCCACATCCCGACACCACATCACACAAATACACACACAACTTATTGTATGTAATAAATAGAGAGACTGAGTGCTGCGTCCTCCTCCGTCCTTGGCTGTGATGGCTTGAAGGCTGGACGGTACAGTGACTTACATACGCTAAAGCAGCTCCTCTGGCAGCAGTGCACCTAGGAGGCTTCCCAACACCAGCTCCTTCTGCGCTGCCCACTCGAACATAGGGCATGCCTGCATAATCATCACACTTAGTTCTGCTGCCAGCACAATTAGCCTTGTAAGCACTGGGCTAGATGATGAATGAATACACACACACGCACACACACACCCACACACAGATATATATATATATATATATAAACAATATCTCAGGAATCAGACACCTTTTTTTACTTTGTGTGAGGGAGCTTTTCACCCCACACCACTCTAAATGACTTTAATTACATCTTAATGATTGACTAACTCTGAATTTATCCTTGAAATCCTCTTCCTCACATATATGAATAGCTGCTATGTGCAATGTTTTACTCACTGATTCTCCCCCCTAAATGAAACACAGCCTGACATGAATAACGCTTCATTTTTTTTAAACATCTTACTCATTTCTTGTTCATGTTCACGTTAGTGTAACTCCACTTTAGTCCCATAGACTCACTCGCACTTTAGTCCCGTAGACTCACTCTCACACCTTGTTTGTCAGTCTTACATTAAGGCAATAGTGAATGAGTCTTGTTCTCAGACTGCATGCATGAGTGAGTGGCACTGTCTCTCTCTATGACTTCAGGTTAAGGGCATGTCTGGTAGCCGGGCTAAAAAAAGGGCCCCCCGATGCTGCCGATCCTGGTCATCTTTTTTTAAAGAGAAGAGGTGGAGAGGGAGGGGGG
>CM067476.1:5983997-6029689 GCA_034552555.1 Semaprochilodus insignis | reverse complement strand
GGGGGGGGTTTGGAAAGGGGTGGGGGGTTGCTTGTCTAAAATAAAACCAGCTGTCTCTGTCCTCTGCCACTCTGAGGTGAACAGGACAGAAGTCTGGAGCTGGTCTCCAAAAACACGCACACACGCATCCGCACACACAGGAAAGGAAGCCGGGTGTCTGAGTTAGCGACTTTAGCCGGAATCTCCAGGTGGGATCTGTATCGTCCAGGTGACGCAGTACTAACGAAGGTTGTGATATCAGCAGTAGACCTCAATTAGGTAAGTGCTGTTTTGCTGAGATGGGGCCTAGTGTGAAACACGTGCACCGTGATTTGGGCAGTTTTAGGAACTTCAATAATGTTCTTTGCATATCAAACATCTTCAGTACCGTCTCTTTAACAGTTACTGCTGGACACTGTATAGTGATCTAGAATACAGCTGATAGTCTTCATCAGTAACTCATGAAGCTGATCATGTGCTGTGTGGTTATTATGATGCGCAAATGAATATAGGTCTTACTCTTTGTAGCGTTTTCAATTGAGAATCACCCTTATTAACCGAGTTATTCGACTCCAGCCTTTGATTTAATCAGGCCCCTGATATTCAGGGAAACGACTCTTGCCTCGGTTAGCGAGCGCTCTTTAATTATGCATCATGGGCTCACATGTAACACGATTACATCAGGGTGGGCAGAGTAAAAATGAATATTGATGAGGGTGATTTACATGAGGACAAAGTAATTAGAGTGCCACTCGTAATGAGTCACTCTATTGTTTTGAAAGTGAAGAGTTTCGACTGGCTAGTGAATTACAAGCCAAGTCACTTCAAGAGTTTTCCAAGAGGGTTATTTCTAGCTTCATAGAGATAGCATGAAGGAACTGAAAGTGGAATACAGTAGATTTTCGAATGCTAACATGCTAACCCCATCCAGTTTCACAGGTTTCAAATTATTTTGTAGGCCACTAGGAAGCTGTAAATAAAAATTAAGGAGCGTTAGATGTGAATGGAGCTGTAGGAGCTTCTAAAATGGCCGAGAAAGACGAGAACTTCAAGAAGTTATAGTAAAATTATAACCTGTTTCAAAAAGTGGAAAATCTCAAGGCAGATAACTTGGCAAGATATGAATGTAATAATTAAAATTACAGCCTATTACCATGTAATAACTTTTTTGAAATATTGAATCCTAAAATTACCATTTTTGGAAGTCGTTTGACTCAACATTGTATATGTTAATATTATTGTATACATGTACTACCTAAATACATTCAGTTCGCAAGTGATTCCATAAGCTTGCATGTTGGCTGAGGAAACATCTTGGCATAATGGACTGTAAGATAGTAAAGGACGTCTTCAAATAGCGGCTGCTGATAAAACGCAGGCTGGCTCAAATAGCTTGTATGTCTGAGGCCTCTATAAGTGCTCTCAGAATAGAGTCCAACATTAGAACTCTCTGTACCACCACTGCTGTACAATAGAGAGAGTGAGTGAGCGGCAGAGAGGGAGTTGTCCACAGTGGTTTGTACTTTAAAGCTTTAATTTGTTTTCTAATTGAATTCCCTCTTCTTTGTATTCTGATTCTAACTGCATGGCTGGGCCCATAAATTGCTGAGCATGTTAGATGAGTAGGCCAGAGTTAGCCACTGTGGTTCATGCACTTAAAGGCTCAAGTTCCTTTTGATTTCTAATATCATATTCTGAGTCCTAACTGCAGTACTAAACCTTTAAATGGCTCGAACTGGTAAAGAAATGGTGCTTAAAGTAATAATGGAAGAGTGTGAGAGGATATGTGGGTGCAAATGGATTAGTGTAGCAGGGAATTACAGGACCAGTGGAGCTTTCTGGAAACGCTTTCTCATGATTTCAACATTCAGGAAGTATCTCTTCCTGGGAACGCCACATCCACCCCTCCATTCCCCACCACCCGCCCCTTTTGAAATGTGATACTCAGCAGGCGCTGCTATAAAATAAGTCCAGTTTATTTTTTCCCTCTGCCCAGATTACTCTACGGCAGTGCAATCTGCATGAAAATGAAATGAAATATGTATGTATATATATACATATATGTGTGTGTGTGTGTGTGTGTGTAATTATAATATGTGATGTTTTGTTCCCCAAATACCAAATTTAGAAGAAAGATATACAGATATTTATTAATATCCAAAATAGCCTATATGTGCAACATACTCTATATCACCATATGTGATGACTGAGCACCAAAATTCCAAATATATTAAAATACATGTTTGAAGCCAATGTCTTAAATTGTCCTACCTCCACAATTCCAAGCATAGAAAAATATACATGTCTTTAGATCCAAAATATATTGTGCTGCATGTGTTTTACCCACAAACTTCCAAGTTTAGAAGAAAGATATGCAGATATTTCTTAATATCCAAAATAGCCTGTATATACAATATATGTCAACATAGGTGATGGCAGAGCACCAAATTCCTAAATGCCTTAAAATACATATACATATAATTTATACATAAATACATATGCAAAATATTTCAGTAGATGTCATTAAGATATGAGACATGTACGTATGTTTCTTCATATCTAAAATATTTGTGTAATATATATGTTGATATTCTTTATGTCTTAACAGCAGAATTTGGGAAATAGATGTGCATATATTTCTTAATATTTAAAAAAATATGCACAATATATGTCAATATTTGATGCGATGACTAAGCACCAAAAATCCAAACAAAGAACAACATATATGTGTCACATCATAAAATGATGATGAAAAAGTATTTTGTTATTAGTTTTCTTGGAATTAAAAACAGTCAAATACATTTAAAAATGACACTGACACATGTTGAAATATATATGTATAAATACTTTCTTTGCTTATTAGTATATTCCAGAATATAAATAGAACCTGTAATATATGTTCTATGTATTTCTTAGTATAGGATATATGTCATGTTTTCAGCACCTCCAGTTCCACATTGTTGCTTGAGGTTTCTCACATGGCATGTGAAGGCCTGTCTGTCCTCCCTGCTGATCTGTCTTTCTTACCACCATGACAAACGAGTGTGTGATCCCTCTGTCTCTGCATCCCTCCATCCTCCAGTTTGAAGAGTGTCGAATGTCCTCTATCTTTCAGGTGTAGAGTTTCTGACCAGCTGCTACTAAAACCCAGCTTATTCGAGACCACATCTCTCTTTCTCTGTCTCGCTCTCTCTGGATAGCTTTACACTGACATGCTCTAAATAGCAGGGCCGCTAAAATTAACGGCCCGGGGAACATATCTTCGTCACATGGTGCCGTTGCAGCGCTTAACTGATGTAAGAGAAGCGTGTGGGTTTATGACACAGTGATGGTGAGTGGCCTAAATTCATCACCGCTTAGCCATGCGCTGCATCCCCACCGCAGGCGTCATTCCTTTTGACACTCAGCTCCAAGAATGTGCAAAACAATTTCAGATAGTTTTTCCAGCACAGGGATATTGAGAGTGCACTCATAGAGTCTATTGGCCTACACTGAAATAGTGATGCACTGAATATGAATATAATATAATGATGTGTACATCATTTGTACATGAACACAAAACACTCATCGCCAGAAAAACGACTGAATCCAGAAGGAATCAACCGACAGGAATGAAATCTAGTGGGTAGGTTTGACATTGTGAGACATGCGAATGAATCAAGTTACATGCATGACCGGGCATGTGACGTAAGCAAGGACAGGCCTTACTGCTATACCTGACTGACTATATAAGGTCGTCCTGTTGCACGTGCTTTCCATTCTGACTCATTCTGTTGTGTTTTGCAAGTGAAGTATGCCTCGGAGAAGAGTTCCAAAGCAATTCGAGAGTTTAAGAGGGGTTGCATCATAGGGCTCGGCATATTGCTCATGTATATTACATTAGTGCTTATGGAAACAAATGTGTGGCTGTCTCTAGCCTCAGAGACCACCCTTCATTTTTTACCTTTCAGTCAAGATGGCTGTTAAGCTGTTCATTCTTTAGAGGATATTTCTGAGGCCATCATATTTAAGATAATACCATTGTGTAAAAAAGGAGGAAAACGGATTTTCCAAAAGTAGAAGTGGGAAAAATTGTTCAAAATTGCTGAGAAAATGGGACTCCTAACAACAGTGCGCAGACCTGGTAGTCAAGCCAAGTCAAGTCAAATTTATTTGTATAGCGGTTTTTACAACAGATGTTGCCACAAAGCAGCTGTACACAGAATCCAGGTCCGAGCACCCAAGTGAGCCCAAACTCCCTCAGAGCAAGAGGAAGAAACCTCGAGTGGAACCAAGACTCAAAAGGGAAACCCATCCTCCTTAGGTCGACACCGGATAGCAACAAACACAAAAAGGGTTAGAGTTTATAATTAAAGGCGATACTGAATAATATAATTGTTAGTAACTGTTAGATGGAAGACTATGATGATAGTCTATTAGAAAGAATAAGCCAAGCAAGAATGGAAGAACATAGAGGGTACATTTGATACAGAGTAATCATTTTTCTCTGGCACTGACAAATGGAAAACTTGTATATTACAGCTGTTTAGACTGAAACTGAAATAACTGGATGGTGGTTTCTGATTTTTGCATTGTACCATATACAGTGGACAGATAAGATAGGTGGTCAGTGAGTGGAAGCACTTTGCGTGTCCAATTTCTAATCAAGTGGACAGTGAGTAATAGGGTATATTATACCTGTTTCCTGTGTTATCATCACTTTAGCTTTGTTCTGATTTCTGTATCATCAATACATCAATACATTTATTTTCATGGACACCAGAAGTGACAGTTAAAACTTTTAGGATGTGTCAGCAGTATATTAACGCTGCAGTTCACACTCACGCTGATGCCTTAGTGTTGATGAAGGTGTTCTGAATGTTGATTCTGACAGTGATTGATAGAACTGACTCTCTCAACAGCATACTGCACACTTCACTAAGCCTGTAGATCTAACTATAGAATGAGAGAGAGAGAAAGAGAAAGAGAGAGCATCACCCGTCAGTCATTATTCATGTTGTCAGGCCGATCTGAATACACAGTTTTTAAAACTATGCACATGGTCTAATGAAATACTATCACTGTGCCAAGTGAGAATGTGCGTGCATATGTGTGTGTGTGTGCGTGTGTGTGTGGTCAGGGGCGATAGTTGAAGGTGTGAGTGTGAATCATTTCTTTTTGAAATGCATATATAGTTTTAAATAGCACCTCATATGACAGTATCTAAAATAATTGTGAGCTGAATTAAAGAGACGTCCAAGTACAAACTGACTGATTCACTGAGACCAAAGCACTTCAGTATTAAAGGGGAATTATGTAAACAAAGTCATTTAGATTGATTTGGTGCTAAAAGTGAAGCGCATTGTACAGAAACCTACAGTCTCTTCTTTACAGTAGCGTTGATAGGAATCAGGGGCATTACGCCTACAACGCAAACATAGCCATTTTATTTACTATCCAACATGGCCAGTGATTTATATATAATGATTATACACTCATCTTTAAATAAATAGCTGCACACATAGTTGCACCCAGAAGGAATCAACCCACAGGAATGAAACTTGGTGGGTAGGTTTGACATTGTGAGACTTGCGAATGATTCAAGTTTCATACTCGGCCACTCATGTGATAGAAGCAAGGACGGGCCTTATCACTATACTTGACTGACCCAAATGTCACGATTGCGGACATTCAGAAAGCAGTAAAGCCCTCCATGGTGACTGTAATGGTGTCGTCCCAGACGGTCATGGAGTGACTCAGAATGGCAGCGGGTCATCTTCAATTATGAGCTCCAAGATGAATGGTTTGTTGACACAAGTTCAGAAGGCCCTGGTGTCGCTCCACCTCCACTCCTACCGCAAAATCTGCAGGAACTGTGTGAGAATATTCAAGCTGCATGGGATGGATTATCACAGGACACCATTAGGAACCTCTACAACTTGAGGCCGAGACGTCCAGGTTGTTGCATTAGCAGTAGCTTACTGCAGAACTACCGTAAAGTAATGCATTGAGCATCAAGTACCATATTCCTAACCACTTCTGTGAAGGAGCTTTTAAAGGCATTAAATGCTTTAGATGTCTGGTTCCTCTCGCCTTTCACTGTAAAAAAACCTCACTTGGTAAGTTTCTTAGGAATGGAGACTTCTGAACCAAACTAAACCATTCTGAATGACTGTTTAGATTTTAACGTCTGAATTAGATTTAGAAACCACTGCCATGGTGCTGTTGAGTTTAGTACTTAAGCCTGTAACTCCAGCTTAGCATTACAGATGCTATTTTCTGTGGAATAAAAGCACTGGCTAGATACATAACTACAATAAAGCTTATTTTATTTATTCTTTTCCAGTCAGCTCAGACGTTTGGAGACGTAAAACCAACCACCCTGACGTCTCCAAACATATCGCTATGTACAGATTAAGAGACAGTAACATGTTTGCAGGTAAATGTCAAACTAACATCTTTTCTGTGTGAATTTCAGCTGCGGATAGCCCAGGTGTTTCAAGAGACGTGCTAGGAGATACAATCGCTGAAGGTGAGACTGAGACTGTTCCTCTCAAGGAGCGACTGGCCTTGTACCAGGCTGCCATCAGCAAGGAGCAGAGAAGCTCTGCTAGTGTGGTAAGCACAAACAAGTACATATCTGTACTCACATGCACACGAGCACTATCCATTTGCTATCTACCTGTGAGAGGTTTCTGCTTACTCTCCCACTTCCTGATTAATATTTATCACTGTGTGAACTAATCTAAGACAAAAGATAGAGAGAGAGAGACACAGAGACGGAGAGAGAGAGAGAGAGACAGAGAGAGTGAGAGACAGAGACAGAGAGAGAGAGAGAGAGAGAGAGATAGAGATTACTCATCTCATTTCTCAGCACTGTGATGCCTCCTACAGGTCAAACTAAGCAACGACACTGTGTTTGTGATGGTGTGCAGGTCATGGAGGACTCTGAGGCATGCTCTTTGCCAGGTGGTCTGGCCAGTGTGAAGAAGCAGTTTGAGAGTCAGAAAGTCAGCTCCTCTTCCTCCTCCCAAAGCACCGTCACACAGTACCATTTCCAGCAGAGACAGGTAAACATGCAGACACACACGTCCATGGAGAGGGATTTAAGTGTTGAATGAATGCACCTAATCAAGGTTCATCACTCTGGACCATGACTGTGTTTATGCTTGTAAAAAAATACAATGCAACATTAGAATAAACACAAATCAGGCATTAATAAGGTAAAATGCAACAAGTCTTTTTTTAATAATAATTATAATAAATAGTTGATCCCATCAGCCATCAGTCACATCATTAAAGTCACATCCTTGTTTCTACACTCATTGTCCCTGTTATCAGCTACACTGACAATACAGGAGCACATTGTAGTTCTACAATTACATACTGTAGTCCATCTGTTTCTCTGCATACTTTGTTAATGCCCTTTCACCCTGTTCTTCACTGGTCAGCATCCCCACAGAGCAGGTATGATGTGAGTGGTGGATCATTCTCAGCACTTCAGTGACACTGACGTGGTGGTGGTGTGTTAGTGTATGTTGTGCTGGTGTGAGTGGATCAGACACAGCAGTGCTGCTGGACACCTCAGTGTCACGGCTGGATTGAGAACAGTCTATCCAGCCAGCAGCGTCCTTTGGGCAGCGTCCTATGACCACTGATGAAGGCGATAGATGAGCGGTCATCTCTAGCTTTACAACTACAAGGTGGACCAGCAAGGTAATGCTGTCTAATAGAGTGGACAGTGAGTGGACACATTGTTTACACGCTCCAGTAGCACTGCTGTGTCTGATCCACTCACACCAGCACAACACACACTAACACACCACCACCACACCAGTGTCACTGCAGTGCTGAAAATGAACCACCACCCAAATAATACCTGCTCTGTGGTGGTCCTGTTGGGACCATGACAGTAAAGAACAGGTTTAAATGTGGATAACAAATATACAGAGAAACAAATAGACTACAGTCTGTAGTCGTAGAACTACAAAGTGCTCCTATCTGGTAAGTGGAGCTGATAAAATGGGCAGTGACAAAAATTACAAAAATCATCCCAGTTGTATAACGATCATCCCCCTCTCAGCCACCTCTGGATGAATATGATATTCACTATTATCAATATTTTTATTCCATCCATATTTTAACCATCAATGAGAGTTAAAAAACAAAGACTGATCAGGGCAGAGCATGCTCACATACAGAAAAGGTGGTCAATCAGGCACTTTCACTTTACATTGGTTGCTGTAGAGGGTTTGGTACAGAGCATGCACCTGCCACCAGGTTTACAAGGTCCATGGATCATGTCTTATAGCTGTTATAGCAGTGTTATGTCTATTAACAGGAGGTGTTGAGCTCATCTGAAACTACTATGAGAAGCAGTATGAGAGAGAGTCATGACATGCAGGTACAGTGACACATAAACATGAAGGGGAAAAAAATATATTTGTTGTTTTTTTAGTTGTTAGAAACTGATATTAAGAATTTCTGTTTGCACGCTACAGGTTTCACAGGATCAGAAAATTCAACACAATGTAGCATCCGGCTTTGGGAACCACTTTGATGAAAAAGGTAGGTTCAAGCTGAACTCCAAAAGGTTCCTGTTAGCTCCAAGTGCACTGCCATAAGCTATCAACTTTAACTCCCATTGCTAGTTTTTAAGGTGTAATATAAATTAGGAAGTGCAATAAGGAGTCATATAGTCCATAGCTTCATTGCTATATTGTGAAAAAGATTGAGGTATGATCATATTTTCTCTGTTATGTCTTAAATTTTGACTCTCCTATTCCTCTCAGTGGTGGTGATCGGTGGTCAGGATCTGCCTAAAATCTCTACTCAAGCTCTGAAACAACAGCATGAAAAAAGCATAGAAGAAGCCACTCCAAGCAAGCACATTAAGGTAATGAAGCTTCATGATCAGTAATGCTCAGTACACATATCTGTGTTTTTTCCATCTGAATATTTCTGCTATCATTAGGAATCGGGTTTTCTGCATAAATTGAAAGCTAAATGTACCATTTGTACCCATTACATGTTTATAGCTCTGGAAGCAGAGCTCTAAGAACTTACTCTAAGATACTTGGATACATTAAGCTATGTAATCAGGTTGTTTTGCAGCTAGGTTTTCTACTTTATCTACTATATTTTTTATTATATTGGGTTTGCCTTGTCACATGTCTAGAACAGTGGTTCTCAAACCTGTCTTTAAGGACCCCAACACATTTTTGCTCTATTCTAATGTGTTGCAAACTCGGTTGGAGCTAAAATCTTGAACAACTGTGGAGCCCTAAGGACCAGTTTCAGAACTACTGCGATATAACATACAAACAATAGTTTTAGGCTGTAGATTCAATGAGAATCTTTTAATCTTTTGACTGAACCAATTGCTGTCCTTTTTTCTCCTCAACAACAAAGATTGATCTTGATTACAACCAGTTTCAGTGGGCACCGGTTAACGTGTCATCTAAGACTGCAACAGAAGGTAGTTATGAGTCTGTTACCAAAACTATGAAAGAAGCCTCCTCTACCTCCTCTGCCTCTGCGGCAGCCCACTATGAAACCATTGAGCGATTCCCCCCGCCACCACCCAACACCGACCTCCTTCAGTTACCTACAGAGGTCCCAAGACGTTGTCCCTCTCCCCAGCCTGCTGATCAAGGTGGCCCCCAAAAATACCCTGTCAGCAAGGAGCAATATTCGAAGCAGAGGAACCTATATGAGTTGAAACGGCTATACAAGCACATTCATCCGGAGGTACGCAAAAACCTAGAGCGAGACTTCATCACTGAGATGGAGCATTCTCACATGGACAGCGATGAGGAAGTGAGTGGGGATGTGCAGCAGGCGCGGTACGTCTTTGAGAACAATGGCAGCAGTCCTGGGAAGTGTATGAGCCCAGAAAGAGAGTATCTTGAATGGGATGAGATTCTGAAAGGTGAAGTACAGTCTATGCGCTGGATGTTCGAGAATAAACCACTTGATGCCATCAAAGATGACACACCGGATGAGAGCGAAGACAGGAACATCGCCCAACAGGAAATCATTGCTGGGAAAGATGTGAAGTACACAACTTGGATGTTTGAAACACAGCCAATCGATGTTCTAGGTACAGAAACCTCTGACTCCGCATCTCAGAGCGGGAAACTAACAGAATTAGCCAGAGGTGACGTCCGAACGGCAACTTGGCTGTTTGAGACACAGCCACTAGACTCCATGAACAGGATCTACCAAGAAGATGACCAAGAGGAACATGTGGTGTACACGAAAGACATCACAGGCGGAGATGTCAAAACTGCCAGATACTTGTTTGAAACTCAGCACCTTGATTCTCTTGGCCACACTGAGACAATTGATGAAACACACTTCCTACAGCTAAAGTCAGAGCTTGAAGAGGTGAAAGGTGAAGTTAGAACTACAACCAGAATGTTTGAGACCCAACCTATGTGCGTCATTAGAGGTGACTCTGGTGAAATGCTGCAGATTACAACTGTCCGACGTGAGGAAACTGAGAAAGGTGACGTGAAAACGTCACGCTGGCTCTTTGAAACCCAACCTCTGGATATGATTAACAAAGACCCTACTAAAGTTAAGCTCATCTGCGGTGTCTCCATGGAAGACGACTATGAAGGTGGTGTGAATCGGGGCAGGTGGCTTTTTGAGACAAAGACCCTGGATCAAATCAAAGACGAGGAATGGGAGAGCACCAAGACTCGAAAGGAGGAGATCATAGGAGCAGATGTCCGGAGGCACTGCATGGTCTTTGAGACACAGCCTATGGATATTCTAAAAGACAACACCAATGCCAGGCCAATGGAACCAGAGAATATCTTGGGAGGGGATGTAACATCAACCAGGCATCTCTTTGAAACAGTGCCAATGGAAAATCTGAAGGAGTTGCCTGAAGTTGGAAAACTGCAAAAGGTTGTTGCCTCAGAAGACGAGAAGGGCGACGTGAGACATCAGAGGTGGCTATTTGAGAGTAAACCTCTTGAGCAAATCAGAGAGGAGAAAAAAGAGATCTCACGGACAGTTAGGCTACAAGAGCTGGACAAGGGCGACGTCACCAACTGTAAAGAGATATTCGAGACCATGGATCTAAGCAAGTGCACAGATACCCAGAAAATAGCAGTAGAAGGTGTGACTAGTGGGTCGGTGAAATCAAACAAAGTGCTATTTGAGTCCACACCCTTGTACGCCATACAGGACAGCTCAGGGCACTACCACGAGGTCAAAACTGTACACCGTGAAGAAATTGTCAAAGGTGACGTGCGAAGCTGCAAATGGATGTTTGAAACCCGACCGATTGATCAGTTTGACGATAGTACGAACAAATTTCAGATCATCAAGGGCATTTCTAAACAGGAGATTGAAGCAGGTGATGTCAAAACAGCCAAGTGGCTCTTTGAAACTCAGCCTCTCGATGGGATCAAGTATTTCAGCAACATGGAGGAAGAAGACAACAGGAAAAACGAGACCATTGAGATCCAGAAGGGGGATGTCAAGACATGCAGATGGCTGTTTGAGACTCAGCCAATGGACGTGCTCTATGAGAAAGCAGAGGTAAAGTCAGAGGACACCACAGACGTGCAGAAAGGCGATGTTAAAACTTGCACGTGGCTCTTTGAGACCCAGACGCTTGACAGTATCAAAGATGAGTCAGAGACTGTCTTGAAAACATGCACGGTGAAGCAAGAGGACGTGCAAGGTAAAGATGTACGTCTGGCTCGCTTTCTTTTTGAGACGGAGAACTTGGAGAACATCACAGGGGGTGAGGACCATGGTAACTTTAAAAGAGTCACACAGATTGATGTTCAGTCTGGAGATGTATCAAAGATGAAATATGTTTTCGAGAACCAGTCCTCTGACATAATGACCTCCTCGTCTGAGGAGACCATGCAGAAACTAAAGTCTTGGCAGGCTGAGGACATTCAGAAAGGAAATGTCGTCAACTGCACCTGGATGTTTGAAAATCAGCCAATTGATACCATCAAGGAGAATGCCGAGGCATCTAAGTTGCGCACAGTCACAGATGTTCAAGGAGGTAATGTTGACAAAGGCCGTTTTATCTTTGAGACATTTTCCCTGGATAAGATTCAGGAAGACTCTTCTAAGACAGAGATTAACAAGCTGCAAAGCATCATGCGAGAGGATATTGAAAAAGGAGATGTGAAAAACTACACCATGATGTTCGAGACCCAACCACTATATGCTATTCGGGACAAGGAGGGACACTTTCATGAAGTTACCACTGTCACCAAGGAGGAAATCCTGAGAGGTGACGTGATCGGGGCAAGATGGCTGTTTGAGACAAAGCCATTGGACTCAATAAGGGACACAGATGAGGTTTACGTCATCAAAGCAGTTACACAGGAAGATATACAGAAAGGAGATGTCAGCACAGCCAGGTGGCGGTTTGAAACACAACCACTTGATGAAATAGCTGAGGATATGAAGGTCGCCATCAAGACAGTTGCAGACATCCAGGGTGGAGATGTCAAAACAAACAAGCAGCGCTTTGAGAGTGATGAGATGTCTGAGAAGTGTGTGAGAACTGTCAGTGTAAGTGAGATACAAAAGGGTGACGTGAGAAGTGCTACGTGGATGTTTGAAACTCGTACAATTGATAAGATCCGTGGAGAGGGGTCAGAATACAACGAAATGGAGAAAGTAACACGAGAGGAAGTGGTGAAGGGTGATGTTAAGCAGTCAGTGTGGCTCTTCGAAAAAGAACCTCTGGATCGTATCAAGGACACTGATGGGACAGAAACCGTGGTATCCCGTGAGGAAATTCCCAAAGCTGATGTGAAGACAACAACATGGCTTTTTGAAACCACACCACTGACTGAGTTCAATGAGACCAATGTGGAGAAGACGGAGATCATTGGCAAGAGCATCAGGGAGACGTTAGAGGAACTTTACAGTCAGAAAATGGTCAACTCCCAGGGCATCCTTATAGAAGCAAATGAGATTGGTGATGTTAGAATGGCTAAGTACAACCTACTGAATCAGAAGAATCCAGAGATTCAAAGAGAGGAGGTTATCCGAGGAGACCTGAGTAGCATCATGATGAACCTGCTCAACAGACGGGAGACAAAAGAGAGAGGGATCACCATTGATGTAGAGGAAAGAGGAAACATCAACACGACTGTCCAGCAGCTGTTTAGTCAGGACAGGGGTGTTAATGTGGAGAAAGAAGAAATCATCAGAGGAGACATACAAGAAGCCATCAACAACCTTCTAAAGAAGGAAGGGTCTGCTAAACAAGGCATTTTGCTTCAAGAAGACGAGAAAGGAGATGTGAGGATGACTATATACTCACTCATGAATCAAGAAGAAAGAAGCAGGCTTGTGAAAGAGGACATTGTTAAAGGAAATGTCCGTGGGACTCTTCACATGCTGTTGTCCAATCCTGATATGAAAGGCTCTAAAATACAAGTTGGAGAAACAGAGAGAGGCAATGTAAGTTTCTATTCGACTTGCATTGAGTCAGGAGCGCTGGAGTACCTTAGACAACTTCAGCTGGGATCAGATGAGGGCTATGAGGAAAAGGTTAAAGAAGAGATTATTGGAGGTGATGTGGAGCATACCAAAATGATCCTTAGAAACAATCAGCAGGCTATTGGGCGAACTGTGGCAGAAGATGAAATCGTTCCTGGGGACGTTCACAACACTGTGCAGGTGTTCATGATGGAGCCAGTGCTCTCTTTACACAATCTGCAGAAAGAGGAGATTGTAAAGGGAGACCTAAGAGCAGCTCTTGACTCACTATCGCAAGCAGTGAATGAGCGCAAAGTTATTGAGAAAGAGGAGGTGGTCAAAGGTGACATCAACACCACACTAAGGTCTCTGGAAGAAGCCCAGAACCAGCTCAAAGAATTAGAGAAGCCTGAGATCGTTCCCGGGGACATCAGAGGTGCCCTAGTATCCCTTGAAAAGTCAACAACTGCTAAGACTGAAGTAATTATTGAAGACGTAGTCGCTGGTGACATCAAGGGCACTTTAAGATCACTGGAGGAGGCAAAACAGGCAGTGAAAGAGGTTGAGAAAGCAGAAATTGTTAGAGGTGACATCCACAACGCTTTGCTAAGTTTACACGAGGCATCAGCTGAGAAGAAATCCTTCCAGCATCAAGTGAGTGAACAGGGCGACGTAAAGGGCACCATTCAGCTCTTACTGGAGCCTACATCATCCCCTCGTATGCAGAGGCGAGCAAGCACAGAGGGTGACATAAAATCGTCAATTAAATCTCTTTATGAACAGGAACAAACCCAAATAGAGAAGGAGGAGGTGGTCAAGGGAGACGTCCAAGGAACCATCAAATGTCTTATGAAGAAGAAAGAACAGTCAGGTCAGAAGTCAAAAATGAATCCATCCAGGAAAGGTAAAGCTCCCATCCATAATCCAGCCCCTCCTCAGCAGGAGCCTGGCGAATGCCCTGCTAGACCCAAGGCGGAGTCCAAGGTTCTCCTTTCAAAGAACACATCTCAGAGTACTGAATCGCATACAGGCACACAAAAACAAACAGAGGTGAAATGTGATCAAAGCCAGACCTCTGCTCAAGAGCAACATTCCACAGCCAAGCATATAACAACAGTGAGCGAGTCTGGGTCCTCCCAAGTTTCTCAGAAGGTAACCATGAAAGATGTAAAGCAGAAACAAAACATCCATAATCCTGTGACTATAAAGAAAAAGAACATTGGAAAGCAAATGACTGAGAAAAAAGGTGAAAGTGTCGCTGTGTGCTCTGGCGAGAGCAAAGCAAAAGAGACTACTCAAACCACTGAAAGAATGAAACAAACACAGGAAACGAAGATGGTCACTCAGGTTCAAACTGAGGTGACAACAGTGGACACTACCATTACACAAACGCAGAGTATCAAGAAGTCAGAACAAAATGTTAAGAGTCTAAAAACTGAGCAAAACGTCAAGAGTTTGAACCGGAACCTCAATCCAAAGGGAATGATCAAAAAGAAACCCCAACCAGAAATTCACTTCCCTCCTCCTCCAAACTTCCCCCCACCACCCGCTGAGTCTGAGCTCTCGCTTCCTCCACCTCCATCTCCAGTGACAGACACTGATGTCTTGCCTCGTCCTCCCTTGGCAATGAGGCAGGATAGTGATCTTCCTCCACCACCACCACCTCCACCTACCAGTGAGGCAGAAACTGAATTCTTTCCCCCACCTCCTCAGGACTTGCTTCCTCCTCCACCATCCCAACAGGAACTGAGCTCTGTGACCCAGCCAAGTCTTGGAAAGCCAAAAGGTCGACCTCTCTTCAAAGTGCCTAAAACTGAGCCTCCAAAGCAACAAGAACCACCCAAGTTTAAGTGGCAGAAAAAGCAAACCACTCCTGCCCCTCCACCTCCTCCACCCCAACCACCTGTGGTGGAGCAGAAAGAAACAGTAACAACAAATGTTATTACAGTCGCTGAAACCAACGTGAGGGAGAAAAAGCATGAGGAAAGTGTAAAGGTGTCTCAAATGCCACCTCCAAAAGTCATTGAACCACCTTCAGTAGTCCCAGTACACAAGGTAGAGCCTGAAGAACCACCTCGACCTAAAAAAGTGTTCGTGCCACCAATTAAGCTCCCACCACCACCAGAACCTGCCGAAGAGCCAAAGTCACGAACTTTTGCAAGGAAGTTCAAGACACCACTCATGCTTGCAGAGGAGAGATATCGCAAGCAAAGAGAGGAAGCTGAGAAGAACAAGACAGGGTCAACTCCGACATCTCCTCCTCCCAACATGCCATTTCAGGCTGGCGTAACCGAGGTAGAGCTCATCTCAGAGAAACTCAGACAATCACAGTTCATGCCTGAAATGCAACAGGAACAGCCTCAAGAGCCAGAGCCTGAGATGAAGCCAGCAGTGGTGCCTACAATGCCAGAGCCTGTGAAGAAGCCGGTCATGTCAGCACCAGAAAAGCCTGCAAAACCGATTTCCTCAAAAGTGCCTCAGCCCTCGCCCACAGAAAAAGTACCTGCAAGCTTTCAGTTGAGCAAACCTTCCTTTCCCAAAGTCAGTAAGAAGGCCAGCACTGAGTCAACTAGTGTTGCTTCAGATAAAAAGCAGACCTCTACTACTATCACTGAGATCAAAGTTCAGCCTACATCCATTGTCCCTCCAGCAGCACCCGAACACCTTGACAATGTAATGGCAAGCTCTCACACTAGCATCTCTAAGCAAGACCATGCTCAGTCTACGCAGCAATTCTCAACATCTGTTCAATGCCAGTCTAGTGTGTCTGTTAAAGCAGAAGAAACAGTAACTGATGAAACTAAGAAGGTTCCCTCACAACCTACAAAGATCCCAAAAGTCACCCCAAGCTTCAAAGTTAAAACTTTTAAGGTGCCCAAAGAAGTGAAGAATGAGGAAAAGAAAGAGTCAATCCAGAAAGAACAGCTAGCTGTGGAGGATGTAAAAAGCGCACAGCATGTATCCCAGGTTTGTACAGGTCAAGTGACTACTGGCCACATAGAAAAGGTGGTTAAGGAAGAGAAACAACAACAGGTGGAGCAAATCACCAAGGATGCCAAAGTGGAGATACAGCTAAAAACAGCCCAGCAAAAACTAAAGAAGGACATCAGGCAACCACCACCTGTGGCACCTAAACCATCAGTGGAGATACATCATGTGTTACCACACGTGTCTATGGAAGTTCATCACCAAGGGTCAGGTCAGACAACAGTCGTTCAGTCTCAGCAGGCTATTAAGGAAGAGCATGTCGTGGTACATGAAGAAAAAGTGGTCACTCAGAGCACAATTCAACAGCAAAGTGTTCAACAAAAGGGAAAATTTCAGATCAAGAAGCCAATAAAGAGTACACTGAGTGGCGAGGACGCCATTAAACAGATTCAGAAGGAGTCCAGCCAAGTTAAGGAAGCACAGAAGTCAGAGCTGAATGTGACTGCATCAGAGACATCTGATTTTCACAAGTGTGAGGAAATGCAGACACTGCTGAGTCATATCAGGGAGATGAAAACAGATGCAAAGTCAGTCAAGATAATGCTGAGCATGATTCCTGACTGGTTAGTAGGAGCTGAGGAAAAGGCCGAATTAATCCGTGCGCAGTTCAATAAGCAAAAACTTCAGGAGATCATTGTCTATGTGAGGAACCTCGCACAAGCAAAACTTGTTTTTTTAGAGGGAAATTTAGCTGTACTGGGAAAAGCAGAGAGCAGAGGAGAGGAGAAGAAGGTCATCGGTGGAACATCACAGAAAATATCTAAAATAAGCATTGGTTCCGCTAAAGTGGAGACTCAGAAAAGGGTTGTGGAGAAAACGGTTCAAGAGTATACAGAGTCAAAATCTACAGACTCCAAAACAATGCCTCCAGAGCTTAGAATGAGAACCCCATCTCCCACATATATTTGCATTGAGACAGCCCGAAGGACAGACTCTCCTTTACGAGTCACCCCCTCTCCCCCGCCACCCTACAGGTCAGGTGCGACTCCAACACCTCCACCACGTTGTCCCGACACCCCCACAGGTATTAACCGAGCTACACCCTCTCCAACCATGAGTCGCTCAGAGAAGTTGGCAAAACTGAGAGATACAACTGCCAAGCTCTCTCATGGAGCAGCTCCTCCTCCCATGCCTGTGCCCGAGCATATGATGAAGGTGCAAGCTGAAATGGAGGAGTCTCGCTCATCCAGCTGCCAAGAGTTCATTATGGAGACCCATACGTCTGAGTCATCCTTGGAGATCCATGGTGACTCCATGATGACTGTGAAAGACAAACGAGAGTTTTTTGAGGAGGCTCAGAAGGCGGAGTTGAATCCTCATTACTTGCGGAAGGATCCCATTGATATCCCAGAGCGGCTAGAGCTAGACACAGAGGACGGTCAGACAGAGATCCCCATAGACCTCCAGGAGAGGATGAAAGATGACATGCCCAGGGTTGACCTATCCAGGCTTGTCAATAAATTTGAGTCCCCACAGCCCAAAGTCTATGTTAGGAGAGATCCCATTGTAATTCCTGAAAGACTGGGCAGTGACACAGAGGATGCTGAGGCTGAACCACAGAAAAAACTTTCCCAAGTGGAAGAGATGCCTACCTTTGATATTAAGGCCCTGAAGAACGTGTTTGAAATGGGCGAGCAGGCCCACCAGTATCTCAGAGAGGAGAGAAAGAGCCTGGAGAAGCAGGAGGAGTCTGTTGAACCCACTGGTTTCTCAGAGACAAAATCTGTTACAGAGCACTACTCCAGCGTTGATGATTTTGGGAACTCAGTAACAGGATCAAGGAGCGAGATGACGTCTCATTCACAGAGTGTGACAACGCGCCGCGATCCCCCGACATATGCAGATGTGGTGCGAGGCAAGGTTCCTGTACTTGATGTACCACCTGAGGCCTCTGCAGAGCAACTTCTGAAGAGTTTCCAGCAGACATGGGCAGATAGCGAGAACGTCTTCAAGAACTTAGGCTTTGGCATCTCAGGACAGCAAACGTCACAGACTGCATCGCATCAGCAGCAGACTGTTGTCACTGGTAAACCTGTGTGATGAGGCATGGAAGCATTAACAAGCAAATGGGGTGATTACTAAAATAGCAATGATTATGTGATCAAAGCATGGAAGTTTGACGGTATATGTTTGAAGCACAGTGTTGAAGCACTTTGCACATATGTTTGAAGCACTCATACCTGGTTTTGCTTTAACATTCAGAAACTGAGCTATTGTTGTGGAAGCTTAATACTCTGTTTATTGAATTGCAGTGTTTTTTAAATAATAATAATGTTTTACACATTCTCCTTATTTATATTGTTTGTCTGTTGTGCCATTAACATGACCACTGACTCTGACTTTTGCAATGTTATGCAAAGATTAATTTCATATTTCTAGTCTGATAAATCCCATTGACCATAAATTTTCTACTTTCTCTTTTACAGAAAATAAGAGTGCCAGAGTCCGAACTGTGTCGGGCATGTCGGAAGAGGGTGTATCCCATGGAGTCTCTCGTAGCGGACAAACAAAACTTTCATAAAACTTGTTTCAGATGTGCCCACTGCAACAGCCAACTCAGGTAAATTAGCATAGCTGCTTACTTAAAGGTCTAGCATATCTAATAAACAGGAGGGTGCACGGGTACTTGACTTCCAGACGCAAACATGTGAATCCTCAAAAGGCTATTTAGATATTCCTTGTGATGGTTTTGCTCATTTTGGTGAGAAAGTATGTATATGATATTACACTTTGCTACTTCAAAACTGAAGTGCCTTAATGTGAGGATGTAACTGAGATGTAGCACACCTGTATCTTTATCTAGATTGACTACCTGGTGTTAGCTGTGTCCAGAAACATGGGAGATATATTTCTCTGATAAGCTTACATCATCGACTAAGGACAAAATGCTTTGTGTAGAAGATGACATATCCTCATGAATGAAGTGTAAAAAGTGGCAGCCCCTTTTACCCATCCAACATAAAAAAAACTGTCACGCCGCATATTCATCTTAATTTTAAATAAAATAAATGTACAGCATTTTTGTACCAGACTTTAACTGACTGTCGTTCTCCACCAGCCTGGGAAACTATGCCTCTCTCCATGGACGAATGTACTGCAAACCTCACTACAAACAACTCTTCAAGTCCAAAGGAAACTATGATGAGGGATTTGGGGAGAAGCCCCACAGGGATCTTTGGAGTGCAAAAAATCAGAAGAACACCTCAGAAAAAGCTTCCGTTAAAAGTGTTCCTCCAGTCAAAATAGATACCAAAGCACACGTTTCAAAAGACAAGGACTTATTCCCAGCCGAGGAGAAGGACGTAGGTATGTCGGATGATAATGCCAAAAAGCCAGCAAGCAAGATTGCAATTGTTTGGCCACCTCAAACTCCAAACGAGGCCCAAAAGAAGAGTTTTAGCATGGAGGAAGAAGTCAAAGTAATCAAGCCCACCTGGCCTCCTAAAGAGGAGTCTGTGCCACAAGACACAAATCGAGAGCAACCACTTAGAGACAGAACATCACCCACAAAATCTGACATCACTAATGAAAATCAGATAGACAGCAGACACAAGGAAAATGGTGGCAACCCAGTGCAAGCCCCAGCAGAGTCAACTAAACCTGAAGAGGAGGTCTCAGAGCAACCAACAGCAGCTCATCCCACACAAGCTGAAGCTGTCAGTCAAGTACCAGAGGCATCAGATGGTATGGTAGCGAAGGTCGAGCAAGCAGAGGGTGAAGAAAGAGAAATAAAAGAAGAGAAGGAGATGAATGGAGAGAAAGGCTTGGAGCAGAGCATTGAAAAGGAGGAGGTCATGGAGGAAAAAGTTGAAAGTATGAAATTAAACAAAGAGACTGAGAATGTGGAGAATGTGAAAGAAAGCGGAAGTGAGAACTTAAAGGGAAGTGAAGGTAACAGAGAGGTCGATGCTGTAGAGGTGACTATGATAGACAGTGATGCTCCAGTCCAAGAGGCAGCCAATGGGGATGTAAACAGCAGCAACAACAACAACAACAACAACAACAACAGTAACCTGTTATTGGACAGTGATGCCACGTGGGGGGGTTTGGATGACATTAAAGCAGAGCCAAATCTACTAGACCTCAGATCATCTGCACCACCCTCTACTCAGGTAACCATCAAGGAGGACATCGACACCAAAGAGATAAGGCACGGCGACATCCTACAGTTACTGCAGCAGGACGAAGCTTGTCTACTTCCAAGTGCCAACCCAGGGGACCTATCAGAGGCTAAACAAGAGCGTCAAGACACGCATAATGCGGTTTCACCTGAGAAGGCAAAGTTCAGTGCCTCACAGTTCCTGGATGACATATTTGCAGGCTTTGGGGAAAGTCCAGGCTTGCTGTTGGACTTTAAGGAAGATTTCAAAACCAAAGAATCCAGCATGAAATCAGCAGTCTCTCTGCTGGATGATCTTATGGATTTTGGAATGGAGACAAGAGAGGTGGCGGACAAGCAAACTTCGGAGGACAGGAGCAAAGACATGCTCGATAATTCTGACACCAAAGACGCCAGCTTGTTGTCTGAGGCCGGCTGTGTGTGGGGGGAGGAACCGTTGAGCGTAGAGGAGCAGATTAAACGGAACAGATACTACGACGACGACGATGATTGATGAAGTCTGACGTCACCTCGCAATTACATTGAAAACAGCCATGCAGCCTTTTTATACATACCCCTATACATACATATTAACCAAATTCCTGTCCATGGAGAGATGATGGTCATCATTTGCTCACGTTCTTTTGTACTCGATTTACAATAATCCAGTGTTGCTGTTCTGCACATTACACTTTTAACACATGAATCTTTGAAAAAGCTTTATATAAATATGCACCTGGCGTGCAATACAAAATGGGAAAATATGATATTTGTTGTTCTTTGATTTGCTGTATACGTTTAACTTGATTTCATATACCTTTTGCTTGTGTATGATTTTTTTTTTCTTGTTTGTAATTTTTTTTGCAGATGCTCTTTTACTTTCTTGAGTATTGTAGGTGGCTCTTTTTTGGTCCTGTTTTATAGCAGGACCACTAAGATGTCCTGCCTTTAAGGCTGCTTAGATAAAATATTTCTTATATTGCTTATACTGCTTCTGCATTGGTCAATAAAAATACATTTTCTGAAATGTTCTCAGTTTTCAATTGCAACACACAGATAGGCAGTAGATATATTTAGAGAGAGAGAGAGAGAGAGAGAGAGAGAGAGAGAGAGAGACCACATTTGATTTCCTTGTTAGCCTACATAAACCATCATCAAAAAAAACAGGTGCACCCAGAAGGACGTGTCGGATGGCAATGCTATGGGGAGGGAAGATAAAGGTTACCAGGAACAGTAAATGATGAATGATAAATTTAGACTGATATGGGTAATATTTATTGAGCTACACATGACGATGGGGCTCCCATGTTTGCTAACCCAACATGGCAGACGTCTCGACATGGAGTTGTAGAGTTTCCTAATGGTGTCCTGTGATGATCCGTCCCATGCAGCTTGAATATTCTCTCACAGTTCCTCCAGATATGTGCGGTAGGGGTGGAGGTGGAGTGACACCATGTCTTCTGGACGTGTGACGCGTGACAACAAACCGTTCATCTTGGTGCTGAGCACGGTGCCTCCACACACGGATTCGTTGGTCTCCACCAAGACAAAAGCGGGACTCTTCACGGAAGATGACCCGCTGCCATTCTGAGTCACTCTAGGCTGGTACGACACCATTGCAGTCTTTGGCGACGTTGACATGGTGTTAAGGGGAGTAGTCGTATCAGTCTGAGTACATGTAGTACATGTATCAGTCTCGCATGTTGGACAATCCATCGGTTCTTCCTCTGTGTGGTTCGTGTAGGTCTTCCAGACATTCATGTCGCTGGTGCGAGCTTTCTTCTATTCACTGCCACCAACAGCGTGCTACGGCAATATCCACATGATCGATATGGAGCTCAATATGTGAATAAAAGCATCCAGCTTCCCAGACCCCCTATGACGAGACTCTTCTCAAAGTCTTTCAACTGCACGAATTGCTTTCGAACTCTTCTCTGAGGCATACTTAGCTTGCAAAGGATGCTACCAACACAACAGCACAAGTCAGAATGGAAAGCATCCGGAACAGGGCGACCTTATATTGTCAGTCAGGTACAGGCATAAGGCCCGTCCTTGCTTACGTCCCATGCGCGGCCGAGTGTGAAAGTTCAATTATTCGCATGTCTCATGATGTCAAAACTACCCACCAAGTTTCATCGTTGGTTGATTCCTTCTGGTGGGTGCAAATATTTTCTTCAATGATGAGTGTATATGTATTTTCTGAGGTGTATTTAATTTCAGTCGTTATTAGTGGTGGAGTGGTAGATATTACATTTTTGCAATTCAATTTTAAAAGAGAGAAAGAAAGAAAGAAAGAACAGACCAGACTAATACAATCATGGCGTTTCCACCCAGGATCATTAGCTTCGATCTGCATTCATTGGGGGGCGCTGAACGGACTGCTCCCTCTCCCGTCCCTGCAGCGTTGTTTAGTTATTCCACCCGTTTTCAGACAAGACCCACCTCCGTTTACCTACGGGATTGGCTCGCCTCCTGTGCGAGTGGGTTCAAGCTTCCTGCTCTAGGATTGGCTAACAGTTCAGACACGCCGCGGCGCACTGGCGGTGAGCCTGATCTACTAGCCAATCATAACGCAAGGGGCGGAGTTTTCGTGAATACGGGTGTGGAAAGAAAAACTGAGCCTCACTTCAGTACATGGGTCAGCAGCCAACTGCGAGCATCTATCCACCACAACAACAGCAGGCTGCAAAGGGATGAATAGCGGTAGGTTATGCTTTCTTACTCTTCTTTTGTGTAGCCTGCTCCGTCTACTAATCCTCCTACTTTCCTCCTTCAACCGGGCTCGTGTTAGCATTAGGTGTTCGGTATTTTGTGTCTTCCCGTCAGTATAAAAGGCAGCGGACGAGCAACGTGCTCTATGTCGAGTCATGTGATGCTGCTGTATGGATATGAAGCCTAACAGTGTAGGGATGTTTCTGAACAGCGTTTTTGCTTCACAACAGTGTTGGACTTCGAGCTGTCAGAAGGACACTCACCTTGCTGATAGTGGATGCAGTGGGCTGGTTAGGCTGCTTCATCTGCTAAATTGCCTCTTTCTGTCTTTTGTGGCTCAGCTTTTTACCAGGTCCATACTATTGTCAGTGCAGTTCTTTAGCCTGTTTGTATAGGAATGCATAGTCAATGCGTAGGTTAAGCTAAATGTAGCCCCCAAGTACATCGAAGCAGCATCTGCTTTTGTCAGCAATCCAGCTTCCCATTTCCTTTCTATATATTGATTTTCAGCTGACCCTTAGGCTTTTGGGCTGTCCAGCTATTGTGGGTGATGGGAAACCAGTCTACATATGAGCATAACAAACAAGAAGAAAGCCTTATATGTTCTAGAGGTGGGCGATATGGCATATCATGTAACATTATGATACTTAAATGATTTGACTGAGTATCACCAATTAGAACCGACTAAAAGCACATGGAAACTGTGGCTGAATCTCAGATGGCTCCCTAGTTCCTATGTAGGGCACTAAGTCATTAAACTAGGGGTTTCATCTAGGGTTGTGGCCCTGCATTGATTCTTGCAATTTTTCTTGCAATTTATTCTGATAGCTCAATATTTGCCACAATGTGATGTGATTCGGTTGTATATGGGGGTCTGCAGTCCCCATCTAAAGAATAGCTGCACAAATAGTTGCACCCAGAAGGAATCAACCGATAGGAATGAAACTTGGTGGGTAGGTTTGACATTGTGAGACATACGAATGATTCAGGTTTTACGCTCAGCCACACATGTGACATAAGCCAGGATGGGACCTATCGCTGTACCTGACTGACCCAACAGTCATGCGTGAGTCGTCCTGTTAATGCCAGCACCATTGGCAGGCAACTACACGACACAGAACTACATACACGCAGACAGCTACAGCAACTGCCCCTAACACCGCGTCAATGTCGCCAAAAACTGCAATGGTGTCTTTCCAGACTGTCATGGAGTGACTCAGAATGGCAGGGGGTCATCTTCAGTGACGAGTTCCACTTTTGTCTTGGTGGAAACAACGAATCAATGTGTGGAGGCACCGTGGTCAGCACCAAGATGAACAGTTTGTTGTCATGTGTTGCATGTCCAGAAGGCCCGGTGTCATGCCACCTCCATCCCTCCTGCAACATCTGCAAGAACTGTGTGAGAATATTCAAGTTGCATGGGATGGATTATCACAGGACACCATAAGGAACCTCTACAACTCCATGCCGAGACGTCTGGCATGTTGAGTTAGCAAACATGGCGACCCGATGCCATACAGAGAGACACTACTTCTGTAATGTGTAGTTCAATAAATATTGCCCATCAGTCTAAATTTATCATCATTTATTGTTCCTGGTAACCTTTATCTTCCTTCCCAATAGCACTGCAATCCCACACTTCCTTCTGGGTGCAACTATTCCTTTGCTGATGAGTGTATAATGTAGGCTAATAAGGAAATGAACAAATGTGGTTTTAACATCAACACGAGTGTTCATAGTGTGCAAGAATGGGAGAACAGCAACTGCTGTCGCCTCACAGTGTGTTTGTGTCACGTCCACTGGGAAAGCTTCACAGGAGTGGGTCCTGCCATTCACACAGCATTGCATCTGGTGTGAAATGCCACCATCTAAAGCGTAGGAGCATACAGAGAGGAGTCAAGTGGATAATGTTAGAACAGGTGTGGAAATAAACACGCATGCATTAACGTTTATGTGTCACATTGGTGACTCAGGATCATTTGCTGTTTGATTGATGCATCGATTCAGATCGATGGATCGTTACACCCCTAGCTTCCACACCCAAGTAGTGCACTAAATGTCAAATAGGGAGGTGTGCACTCTATGGCTGAATCCCAAATTACTTTCCATTAGACATGCAGTATAATGCAGTATTTGTTGTTGAAGTTTAGATTTCATGATCTACGTAGTGCATGATCTACGTAGTGATCTACGGAGTATGGAGCCATTTGACATTTAGCCTAAGAATACCCTGGATTTTATGGACTTCAGATACAAAAAGCAGGTGCAGTGCTGTCTTTGTATAGTGAAACATGCAGGTGTTCAGTACTGTGATATCAGAAAGGCTTGTAATGTGGCCTAATGTACCATGATAATGATAAATAATGCCATATTACCCCCCTAATTTATTCTTATTGGTTTAGTTCATTCTTCAGATGAATTGCTAAATTAATTTCTAACATGTAAAATGTTTAAAACATTATACATCATAACTCCTCATGTTTGATGAGTTGGATCATTATTTGAATACCTTTGTTTTGCATTTTGCTTTATGAAATTGGATTGCTGGATAGCTGAGCAACGATACATTATGACTCTGATACTGCAACACAGAGACATGAAATGCATTGTGAAGAATAGACATTCTGTTTGTGCCATAATCCATTTGCATTGTTTGAACTCCAAAGTTCATATATATATAGTCTGCAGTAGGGATGCACAATATTGGAAAAAACTGACTTTGCAAGTTTATTTCCTTGTGATATGCCTATTGCGATATATAAAAATATTCAGGAATTTTCACTAGATTACTTGAACAGCATTATTTTAAAAGACTATTCACTGTAAAATGATTGGGGAAAACTGAGAAATGACTTTTTAACACTCTTGTTAGTGTGAACTATGAGTCCAGGAACGCTGTTTTTCTTTTGTGTCAAGCAGCATAAATTTGTAGCCCGACATGTTTCATTTAATTTGTCTTACTAGACATTACACGTCCTGCAATGTGAGTATCGCACATGCACACGTTGCGATGACGATGCTGAAATGATATTTTGTGCACCCCTAGTCAGCACTACTAGACAACCCTATACAGCACATCAGGTCAAGCACAGTAAGTGAATGGAACCAGACTTTTTTAGGCCATTGCTGGCCAGAACTGTTTTTGGGCCATTTTTTACACCAGAATTTTGGGCCATTTCTGATGGTCCATTCATCATGAAATTTACATACAATGTAAATGTGCCGCTGCTGAAATGATGCATAAAAGTAAAACTCAACAAAAATGGAGATGCGGGTTTTTCATTGAAGAGCCGATATATGTGGTATATAGTGTAGAGAGAGATATTGCAACCTACACGACTGCATTTGTCGTGCCTCCAGTTTACTGTACGATGCTGGAGATGCTCCAGGCTTTTCTTCTTGCATTGATTTGGGTTTGCATTGCCGTGACAGTGAGTCAGCCTGATCCATGACCTCAGGTAAGCTACCTCTCTGTATTGAAGATAGTCAGTGAGCAGATGAATGCACCTTACCCTCATCCGTCTTCGATCAAGTTCTGGAAGGACACGACATACATAACCACTAGCTAAATGGTTATACAGTACATGAGAATGCCTTCATTTGCTGGCCTTTTTGAGAGGCCTTTTTTGAGAGCATGACAGCTCTGTTCCTTACAAAACACTGTGTAATATGTTTATATTAAAACTGAAATGAGTAGCATCACTGAGTTTGATGAAAACAGAGCAGGATAAAATATGGTGAGCGTGCGCCACTGCAAGTCGCCCTATAAAGCCTGAAATAGTCATATAAACGTCAGAGGCACCGTGACGGATTTGGTGGAAGTTTTTAGGACCACATCATACATTTTAACCTATTAACGTCACACATACAGATTCAGAAAGAAGGTCCGTCTCAATCGCGAAAGCAGCTTTAAACTGCTGAAGGTTTGATGACAACAGTAGACAATTTACTCACATCCCCAGAAGACACGTCCTTCACCAGGTTCTGACTGAGCTTTCTTTAAATGCTCTTTCAGTGCGCTCACAAAAGTCAGATTCATTCCAATGTGGGGGATTGCACAACCGACATTACAAAATGTTCTTCCACATGGTGTGCAGTTACATATTTTCCAATCCTATAGTGTTGCTTTACGGACGTTTTTGAGGCAATAGTCTGTTTTTTAAGAGACTAGCTTCCTACTTGTCCTAGAACTCTCTGTGTATCAGAAACAACATTCACAGAGCTTTTCAGTCCCAATTGCAGTGATGTCGTTCCTGTCCCGTCTGTTCCTGTCTTAAAGGCTGAGTTAACAGCCTTAAAGTTCCTTTAAGTTCCTGAGTTCCTGTCTTAAAGGAGAGTTAACATATATATATATGTCATATCATTTACAAGGCTATTTTTTGCATTATTTGTTCTTCGGTTTTGGCATCACACTTATATTAAAACATCTTCTGTTTCTTATATAACAGAGATGAAAATCTTGCTAAAGCCTTTAAACTACCAAAATAAACTTTTCTGAACAATAATGTCACTGATCTGATGCTGTTAACCCTTCCTGTCCTTTTTTGGAGCAGCTGCCTCCTGTTTCAGAAAGGCTAGTGGGAGAGTTAACCAGTTGCAGTTTACCAGTGTACCTGCCATGCCTGCATAAAATGGAGAAAAGAAATCTTTGAAAAAAAATGTTGTTCTTGGTTAGACTCTAACTTTGTTCTTGGTTAGACTCTAACTTTGTTCTTGGTTAGACTCTAACTTTGTTCTTGGTGGGACACTAACTTTGTTCTTGGTGGGACACTAACTTTGTTCTTGGTTGGACACTAACTTTGTTCTTGGTTAGACACTAACTTTGTTCTTGGTTAGACTAACTTTGTTCTTGGTTGGACATTAACTTTGTTCTTAGTGGGACCCTAACTTTGTTCTTGGTTAGACTAACTTTGTTCTTGGTTAGACTCTGGCTTTGTTCTTGGTTAGACTAACTTTGTTCTTGGTTAGACTCTAATTTTGTTCTTGGTGGGACACTAACTTTGTTCTTGGTTGGACACTAACTTTGTTCTTGGTTAGACTCTAACTTTGTTCTTGGTTGGACACTAACTTTGTTCTTGGTTAGACTCTAACTTTGTTCTTGGTTAGACTAACTTTGTTCTTGTTTACACTCTAGCTTTGTTCTTAGTGGGACCCTAACTTTGTTCTTGGTTGGGCTGTAACTTTGTTCTTGGTTAGACTCTAACTTTGTTCTTGGCGGGACACTAACTTTGTTCTTGGTTAGACACTAACTTTGTTCTTGGTTAGACTAACTTTGTTCTTGGTGGGACACTAACTTTGTTCTTGGTTAGACTAACTTTGTTCTTGGTTAGACTAACTTTGTTCTTGTTTAGACTAACTTTGTTCTTGGTGGGACACTAACTTTGTTCTTGGTGGGACACTAACTTTGTAACTTTTTTCTTGAAGATTTTGATAATAACAATAACAATAACAATAATGTGAATCTTTGAAATAAAGCATCAGGGGGTGCCTTTCTACTGCATTATACCATCTTGACTCGACCTGGTACCTGGTACTGTTTTTGGTATCACCTCAGTCAAGGTTCCAAGTGAGCTGAGTTTAAGATGATGTAATAACATTGCAGACTTCTGATTGGTAGAAAAGAATCATCGCTATCACCCTAAACACCCTAATGCTGTCTACCAGGATAGCATACGCTCTTGCATTGCATCATTGTCTAAACTCTGCCTTAATATATCCCAAACCCTCCTGTTTTTTACCAGTCTGTTGTTTGATGCCATCAGCCTTGGAAGAAAATTTTGCTCCTTCATGTAAGAGCACTTTCATGCTGTGTCACGGTGATGACCAGCTACATGGGGGGTTACTATATTTGCAGTGGTAAATGAAGTAGAGTCCAGTCAAGTCGGACCATGCAGTGAAAAATACTGTTAGTGTTAAGATCATCTTGATAGTGTTCAGTGTGGTGCCCACTGGAGAATAATCTTGGTGCTCAGATGCTTGTGGGAAACCCAGCGCTGTGTAGTATAGAATTTGAACATGTTAACATAAGAACACAAGGCATGTATTCTGGACCTCCTTTATTTCTGCTGTATCAAAAAATTGAGACACCACAGTATCATAACAGTCAGATTTAGAATGTTGCATATGGTTACACCGGACAAAATATTAGTGTGACTGAAACATACCTGATACTGTGTAATAGCTCCACGGGCGCCAGTAACAGCTGCGATCTGATTTGGCATGGATTGGACACGTTTCTAGATGTAGGCCACATCAATGTTCAGCCACTATTGCATCAAAGAATTGCACAGTTGGGCCAGATTTGGTGGATGCCTTCCCTGGCTCAGTTTTGACGGAAATTTCCTGTAGACTGGGATTTTTGCTACTGCTGGTAAACCTGAATGACCATACACCTGCAGATTCAGCTATTTCCTTCACACTATGCCCTTTAGTACACCCAAATACAATCACTCCTTTTAGCCAATCATTAACATCTGCTCTGGAGCCATTGGATCAAGACATTCACTGCGTCTATGAATCCCGTCACTCATGCACCGCAGGTATTTATAGCCCCATCATCCTCGTGCAGCACCATCTGCAGTAGCCGAACTTAAACTACCACCTTAAACACAAAAGGTGAATATTATTTGTCCAGTGAGTTTATATGCCTAACTATACCTCTGGTCAATAGTAGGTTGCGCTACAACATGGATACAGTCATCATTTATTAAGTTAATATCAGTTTTGAGTCCCAGTATTGTGAGTTAAATCAAGTTGTGTGATGGGCTTCAGCAACATGTGACTTCAGGCAGACCACGGTAATCAGCTTGCAGGTTTAGGGAACTGGATGGTAGTCTGTGCCTCTTAAACACTGGAACAGATTGAATGCATATGGATTTGATACTTCATGGCCATCTGGCACTTGACTAAAACAAACACAAATGTGTAGAAACGTGTCCAGAAAATGTGACTGCTGTGGTTCACGCTTCTCCGCTCTCTCGCCTTACTCAAAAAACACTCGGCATGCACAGCTAAGGAGCAGGGAGGCGAAGTTATGTGCCATTTCATTTGGAAACATCCTTCAGGAGCACTTCAGCCTTTAATGGTGGAAAAGGAAAGCATGGTTAAATTCCAATTAGATCCTGCGATGTTTATGAGACGTTAAGTGCTCATGTGAGGAAGATGTAGAGCTTTTTAAATGATTGTTGCCAAGCGTCAGATCTCTGCCGGCTTCTGTGGCGATAGGAGGGATGTAATGGTCCTCATTTGGCTGCAAGAAGGAGCTAAAATGAGCTCTTTGCTGGATACTGTGCCAGTCCGCTCAGCCTGTTAGGTAATAACGAGTAGGGCTGTTGATTTGTAGAGTTTGCTGTTTGCGGCCTTGGAAGTAAACTCTTGGCATGATTTGTGGGAATAGAGACCCCCTATTGAACTGTACAGCTATGGTTCTCGACCTGAAAGACCCCCTGCACTCAAAAGTGCTTTTTTTAATGGTTAAGTCCTCATGGATGGGTTATTATTATTATTTACACTCATCACCAAAAGAATAGTTGCACAAGTAGGAATGAAACTTGGTGGGTAGATTCGACATCATGAGACATGCAAATGATTCCAGTTTCATTCTCAGCCGTGCATTTGACGTAAGCAAGGACGGGCCTTATCGCTGTACCTGACTGACGATACAAGGTCATCGTACTGCACGCGCTTTCCATTCTGACTCTGCTGTTGTGTTAGTAGCATACACTACATGCATGCAGACCGAAACAACGACTGCCCATAACACCACGTCAGCATAAGCAAAGACTGCAATGGTGTTGTGCCAGACTGTCATGGAGTGACAGCGGGTCATCTTCAGTGACAAGTCCCGCTTTTGTCTTGGTGGAGATGACCAACGAATCAATGTGTGGAGGCACCATAGTCAGCACCAAGATAAATGGTTTGTTGTCATGCGTCACACGTCCAGAAGTCCTGGTGCCACGCCACCTCCACCCCTTATGCGAAATCTGCAGGAACTGTGTGAGAATATTCAAGCTGCATGGGATGGATTATCACAGGACACCATTAGGAACCTCTACAACTCTCTACATTCAGAGACGTCTGGCATGTTGTGTTAGCAAACAAGGCAGTCCAACGGCATACTGAGAGACACTACTTCTGTATGTGTAGTTAAATAAATATTGCCCAATATTGTCTAAATTTATCATCATTTATTGTTCCTGGTAACCTTTATCTTCCTTCCCAATAGCACTGCAATCCCGCACTTCCTTCTAGGTGCAACTATTCTTTTGATGATGAGTGTAGATTGGTATTTCACATTTGTCATTTCTTAGGAATTCATGGAGCGCTGCATAGCAGCTTATAATTGAAGAGTGTTCTGACATGGCATAAAAAATGGCAGTTATTCAGCAGTAGTGAAGGTCAGTCGTGATTGCCTCTGACATGCTGTGTATCTGTGTGTTATAACATGTGGCTTCCTCTGACGTTTTCTGTCATGAAGGATTTCTGTACTTGACATAAACTCGTCTCGAACCCCTTCATGACTGACAGTTTAGCAGCACGGCCCTGCACTCTGTCCTCTTGGGGCTGAAATGAGAGCTGTTAAATGTCCTCTTGCTTCCCAAATTGCATCATCTGAAGTCATGCTACTGTGAGTTTCTGAAATGTCTTGGTGTTAAATATTGTATTCTGGTTTCCTCTTCTGAGATAATCATGCCTTATGGCTGGATGACCCCAGTGTACTGGGATTGACATCAGGCAAAATTTTAGGTGCTAATAAAAATATTAATAATCAGAAAAGCCATTAGCCATTAGCCACCTTCATGAACCCCCATGCACTTTTGTGGGGAAGCAAACCTCAAGCTGAGTACTAGTTTAAAAACCCTCATCGCTACTTGAGTCACTGACAAGAGCTGACCAAAAAGATGCAGGTATTCAAGACCCTCTTTCCTCTGCTTTCCGGGACCACTCACTGCCATGCAAACAGTACCAGCAACCTAACCAGAGTTGCCAGATTGAGTGTAATAACTGGATTTGCATTTTAATGCAATTTGCTATGACAGTTATTACTGTTATTACTAAGAAAAAGTAATTTCTGTATTGATTGCTAATAAAATGGTCTGGTTAATATCTAAGTCACAATTATAGACGAACACAATCTAACTAAACTACTGACACAAACAGTGGTACTTAAAGTGTCTTTTATTGAACACAGTGAGTAACATCTACAGCGCAGGCTAGAAAAAGTAAGTGAACCTCTGTGTTAATGAGCTAATTGGCAAAAGGTGTAACAATTAAGGAGATGAGATTGGAAGTGTAAGTTTCACAGGTGCTTTGCTCATTAAATAAAGGCAGCACACAAAACCTGCTTACTGACAAACGTGTTCTTCCCAAGGAGGCTAGTGTGAACCTCGATGCAAAGTACTCTTCAGATGACCTCATAATCTGGAGAAAGCTACAAAACCGTTGTTAAAGGCCTAGATGTACTTCAAACCATGGTTAGACAAATTGCCTACAAATTGAGAAAATTCAGAGCTGTTGCCGCTTTCCCTAGGATCTGTGCTGCTAATATCACTTCAAGAGCCAAACAGGCAGTTTGAGAAGGTGAGAGGTGAGAAACAGCCCAATGTTAATAGCAAAAGACCTACAGAAGACTCTACAAACTGTAAAATACTTTATTCACGTGTCCATTATTAGAAAAACACTGAATGAGAATAGTGTTCATGGAAGGACAGCACAACAGAAGATGATGCTGTTTTTCTTTTAAGCATAAATCCACAACGTTATGACTGGATCAAAACTTCCACCACCAAAACCTCATCCCATCTGTGAAGCATGGTGGAGGGAGCATCATGGTTTGGGGATGCTTTGCTGTCTCTGGGTGTGGACGCCTTGCGATAATTGAGGAAACCTTAGTATCAAATATTATACTGCAAGATATAAGGGTAGCAGTCCATGACCTCGAGCTGATAAGACACTGGGTGATGCAACAAGATCACGACCCCAAGCACACAGGTAAATTAACTAAAGTATAGTTGGAGAAGAAGATTTGTGTTTTGTAATGGCCAGATCAGTATCCTGGAATGGTTCAAAATCCCTCCTCTTTTTTGTGTAAATCTTATTTACAGCTACAGGAATGTTGGAGGAGATGCTGCTAAAGCGGATCTACAGGTTATTAAATAGCCTGCCCTATGGATGTTACATAGTGAGCTTAATAAAAGACATTATAAGCGCAACTGTTTGTGTTATTAGTTGAGTTAGATTGTGCTTGTCTAAAATTGTGTCTCAGATAACAATCAAGCCACGTTTAATTGGTAATCAATGTAGAAATCCAGCTAATTCCAAATGGTTAAAAAAAAAACATGAATTTTTGAAATAGCAAATAGCAAATAGTAGAAATCTACTATTATATCTAAGAAGTTTTCTTACAGGATGTTGAGATATTAAATGTGATATTCAGTAGAAGATTCGAATAGGATTGTTTTTAGCTTCAGCTTTAATCAGTAGACTTGCTCTGATACCGTGATATGTTTGGAAATAATTTCATGCCAATAAATTTCATCAGTAATGCACAACAATAATGTGCATGTATTATTGAGCTTATGAGATTACAAGCTGGTGAGAAACTCAACATCTAAACTCGGGTTTATAAATTTCAAATCCTAGAAACGGTAGCATCGTTACGCTCATCGAACAAAGACTAATCGGATTAGCTGGTTCTGAAAAATTAGTCAGAACTAATAGGATTGCATTCAACCTGCCGAAAGAGAAACACAACAGTAGCGTACTTCTGACAGTATGTGGGCAATGGCAGTGGCATCACAGCATGACCTCTGTTAGAAACAGACTTACACGCTGCTTCTACATCAGTGTATTTTCGTGTACGGGATTTAAAGTTTCTGCTCAGATCCCCGTTTACGAAATTTCCTACAGTGTGTTCACACAGTGACTGTGCAAATAGAACAGCTCTTCTGCTGGCAGCTGGGAGAGTAAACCCACATGCATACTAATCACATTTCCTTAGAAGCATGTTTATAGAGTCTCTTAAGTACATGTTTTATAGCTTAACAACAGTATGACAACAGCGCTGTGCTAATATCAGATCACAAAGATGGTATGTGTGCCTTAACAGGGTGTTATGGTAAGCTGCTTGCTGGGGAACGTCAGTTCTTCTGATCTGGAATAAACCAGAGCACATAGAAAAACTATTTGAGCACAAAATAAATATCTGATTTATTAAATTCCGTTTTTTTATTCCTCCTATCCGTCAAAGAAGATCAGTCAGACATTAGGAGTTATCACTTCTAGTATTATTGTATGTTCTGTTCTTGCAGTTTCTTTCAGTATGTATTTGTAGCAGCAGTTCCTACAAGTTTGGCCTCTCAGGTAACATCTTGGAAGTTTCACCTTTATTGAAATAGTGTTTTATGATATAATACATGTTTTTGTTAATGAGAATCTGGACTAAGACTAAGTTACATATTAGATAATATTGCTATACTATCAACTATTAGTGCTAATGAGTGCTAATGATTTTAAAAGAGTCAGTTCTAATTACTGTGCTGAGCGTAGATGATCAAAAACTAAAATCAGACCCATCACAAATAGAATGGTAGCACTTTACCTTAAGTGTTGACTAACTAACGTGAAGTAATGCTTTAGTTAACATGAAGCAATACATTAACAATGGCTACAATTGTTAACTAATGTTAAGTAAACAAGTAAACAGGACTGCATGTTGACATGTTACATAAACATCTAAGAGTTGTTACAGGTTTACTTAGCATTAGTTAACCGTTGGTAATATATTACTTCATGTTAACTAACATATTAATTCATGTTTGTTAGTCAACACTTGGGGTAAGGTGCTACTATTAGAGTGTTGGAGCTGTTGGAGCCGTTGGAATGACAGAAAGTCAAAATCGTACCTATTCTGTGATGTTTGGACCTGTAGCGTTTTGGCTAAGGTAACTTATTTAGAGCTTAGTTAGCAGATCAAACATGCCACAATCCACAGCACAGGCTCAGTACCCGCTAACCCCAGTTTGAAAGGGGTGACTGGAAGGACTGCATGATATATCGTTTCTGTATCGTCAGTGTGTTGTGCACATGCACAGTAGTCGTACGGCAGGATGTGCTGTTTCAAGTAAGGCAAATGAAATAACGCTTTTTTGTTAATTGATATATAAAAGGAAAACTACTCTAATAAAAGTCCAGGTTACCAAGATACTGACCATATGCACACCACTGTCTGAATAACTAATGTAAGCTAGTTATCCAGACAGCTGCCGTTAAAGATGTAAAAAAGGTCAAAACAAAAACTGGAGGTTATGCGTACTCTGACCAAAAATGATAGATTAGCTGTTATTAAAACAGCAAAACAACCAATATCATGAACATAGAGTCCATATACCTGCATGGTGCACATGCACGCGGGTCGGCGGTTAGTAAACAGCGTCAGGGCTAATAAACAGCCATATGTTCAGCTCTGTCTCCTCATGATTCACCACCGTCACTGGATTCTTTTATTTAATGAATTTTCATCAGCATTGACGCATGAAGGTAATAAGTAGCAGACCGTGGAGATCATATCTGGAAAAATAACTCACAAGTGAAACTTACGTTTAACAATGTAGATAAATGCAACATCATTATGGTAGTTAGGACACATTTGATTGTTTTTCCTACAGTTAATAGAATAGTTAGGAAGTTTATTCTAGTTAGGATGTTCTGTAACACTGTCGTTTTGTCTGGAAGTAATGGAAGGAACATAAGAACTGTTGTTATGTAAGAGCTTCTGTCCTACTTCAGCCCTGACTGAAATGGACATGGAGATGAGCCCCTTATGTTAGGGTAAGCAGTCTGCATTACATGGCATGTTAGATGATTGACTTCAACCTGGATAGATAGAGAGTGTCATATGAATGCAGTGGTGTGATGGTGAATGAAGCAGGGTATAAAGCTAGTTTCCCCCAGTTCATTTTAGATAAACAGTCACAGTGCTCACATGCTTTTGGGTTTAGTGCATTGGAACCAGCTGTATAGTATTAAAGTCAGGAGAGGAATGCTTCACTCTGAAAGAAGTCTTTAGATTAAAAAGTCATATTTCAGCTTTTTAAAATGATTATTTTCATGTTATTCGCAGATGCACTTCTGTTCTGAGCATTCTGATTCTTTCCAAATAAAGCTGAGTCATTTGGAGAAAGTTCCTGTGTTGTTTCATATCATTATATATATCACAGAACAAACGTATGCCAGTCTGTTTTTTTCTGATGTCGTGCAGCCCTAGTGGCCCTCCCAAACTTTAAAGCAGCAGTGCGTAAGATTTAGGGGAATCTATAAGCAGGCAGGGAATATAGTATAGCTATGTTTTCATTAGTGTGTAATTACCTGTAACTGCAAATGATTATGTTTTCATTAGCTTAGAATAAGCCCTTCAGATCTACATAGGAGCGGGTCCTCATTCTCCTTCTGGTTCTGTTCTGATTTTCTCGTTCTGCTTTAAATGGTGCAGCATTTACAACCTGGTACTGATGTTCAGCTTCTTTTGCCAGCTTCTTTTCTGTTCCACCTTAAATGGTACAGTAGTTATTATAACTTTGCAGGCGAAGGTAACTGCAGCATATTACAAGCATTAAAAGAAGAAGAATTAGGATAGTTTAGATGTCCTGAATCAGCTTGTCGGGGGGAAGTAGTGACATTAAGCTGAGTCTGTACCAAACTGGTATTAGAAACACACTAGAAGTTTGAAACACTGAGTTACTATGCTGTACTATAATGATAGGAGCATGCTTGGTTGGGCCACTCAATGGGTGAAATAAATTACTGGAAGCGTTTTTGTATTGAGAGATGTTTGAGACCTGAAATTTTGAGAAATGGAGGATCGCACTTATTATTTAGCACAAATAAAACACACTAAGCAAAGGAAGGTGAATTCTCTCTGGCCAAGAAGCAAAAACATGAAGAAGCGAAACGAAACTGAGACAGGCCACCGTAGTTCTAGGGAAGGGAGGGGTCGGGGTTCAGTGGGGGAAGGAGTACCCAACCTCACGGTAAGAGGAGAGTTGTTTTGCAAATCCTATCCTTATCCCGATTCGTACATTCTCATTGTGAGTATGTCTCTCGTGTCCTGCTTTGCCTTTAAAGGGGAGAATAAATTAGCTAGCAGTGATCAGTTGAACAACTATCCAACACCCCTTCGCCTCCCAAACCCCCCAAAATCCCAGCTCCCTTTAGATTTCACATCGTCACCCTAATCAGACTAATAGCACTTTGTAGTCATGTTAAATCATGACATTATTGGCTCCTTTGAATAGTTTCTCTCTTATTGGTTACAACATTGTGAAAGCAGTCCAGCGCTAATCTGGGCTAAAAGGCTGCAGACTGCCGTAGGGATATTTGAAAACACAGATTGCCGTGGGCTATTTGATTATCCTAATATGCTTTTGTATCCCGTTACCTCATTAGTCCATAATACACAAGTGAATGAAGTTAGAGCGAACTGCTAGTGCATCAGAGCAGCTGCAGTGGAGTGCTCCATGCTTTCCACTCCATTACATGCCATTCTGTTCTGCTATAATTTAATGAGGTCTATTTCTTTACCTTAAAAGTCCCATGAATGGTTTGACGTAACCCAGATTATAACCAGAAAGAAATATCCATCCATGACCATCTGTTGTTATGCTAAAGCGCTGCATGAATTAGCATTAATTGGCTGGTCTCAGTATGGAACGGAGTGGCGTGTTTGTGTGCATCGTCTGGCAGAGAGATTTCTATTTGCAGCTTGGGTGCTAAAATGGGGCCAGTTCTTTAACAGTAATGTATGGAGTGTTTTTAATGAGTTGTACCTCATCTATTTTACAGATGCATTCGTTCTCACATCCAGTCTTCTCTGGTCTTCAGCATCTCCCAGTATCGTTATAGTGGTATTATTTTACACAGCCATTCACTCTGGACTTTGGAACAATTCCGTTTAAACAGCCCTAACTGACGAAGGTAATAAAAGTTCTTTGCCACTGTATGAGGGGCGTGAGATGACATGCCATTGTTCTGATAAACTACGTCACAAAACACTTCTGAGTAAATCAAATGTATCAGCAGAACATCTAGAGCACCAAACAGCGTCACTCACCAGTAAGTAAACTAATTGAAGAGAGACTATAAACAACACCAACCCCCAGTGTATTGTAACTGCATCACCTGCACAGTAACGAGAATCTGAATGGTTGCCATCCAAATACTGTCATGTTGTTTTATACATTGTGCGTATATATATATATTTTTCTCCTGCTCCTTTTTAAAAGATTTATTTTTGCAGTTATTGTACTTTTAGGTTAACCTTTTCTAGATTTACTAAGGCCGTTTTCACACTTTGCACCCGAATGCTTGAGTCTGTACCCAGGACCAATTCTTGGCTTGTTTGGGGGAGGGGCTCATTATCACTGGTTGCTTTCACACACAAAAAATCCGTCTGAATTTATTTTATTTGTATCCAGTTATTTCTTCTTGTATTATTTTACTTGTATCCAAACACTCAATAGGCGATGAACAGGGCGTTTGGGATGCATGGCATTCTATCATGCAGGATCACCAGCAAACAAGGAACCATTCAGCACAGGCAGTTCATGCACAAAGGTGAGCTTATTACAGTGACCTTGCTCCAGTCCCATGACTGTGGGGTGTTATTAGGCAAATACTAATGCATATCAGTGATTACACTGGACTATCATATTTCTAGGCTTGGAAAGGGAAGTAACACGATAAGTGGAAGCAATCACATTACAAAATGAACCTATCATGCAACTCCACACACAGTACGGGGGGTGGGCAGTTTCCACACCTGCGATGAACCGCACCAGAGTTTGCTAGAAAACCTAAGCCCTGAAAACACCATTGAGATGCTTTAATTACTGATGGTGTGGGTGGGCAGTTTAGCAGGGTGTCTACTAGTAACTATGATGCAAATGAAGAAAGGTGCAGCTTTCTATTTAACATATGACTGGCACAATATTAGAACAGTGTGTTTGGGGCAGAAAGGACTTTTTATAAGTCTGTTTCGGGTCCTGACTCATTTGGACAAAATAATGAGCACATTTTCTCATGAATTTGACTCACAAATATAGGAAATAAACAAAGTAACTCATCAAGAAAGTGTGATTATTTCAACATATATAATTATTCTATTATTTCTATTATTTTCACATAACGCATCAAATATTTGAGAAAATGAGGGGTTGTGTTGACTCTGTTTTGAGGCATGCTCATTTCCTGCTAGTGGGACGAGCTGAACTCGAGTACATTTAGAACCTGTATGAAGCTGAGCTCACTCAGATTGTTGGGGAAATGCATTAATCTGAGCACAACCTTTCAGCTGTGCGGAGTGCAGTAAGTAATGTCTGTGACAGTTTTGCCACAGAGCTATTACAGAACCTACAGAGCTCTGGGATAACAGAGTAAGGAGGTGCTTTAGTAAACCTGGGGTTCCAGAGACGAGGAGTTTAACTGTGTGCTTTTAAAAATAGCCTAAAAGAAAACAGTCAAATGATTATTTAGGCAGAATAATCAGGCCTTTGATAGTGTAAACTGTACTCAGATATTATCAGTTAGAAGCACAATTCTTCTAAAAATATTTGGTTTTAGCATTTGTTTATATTTCTTTCATTACATTAAAGGGAAACACCACCAATTGTTCAAAATGCCTATGTAATGCAATGATTAGAATGTCCAGGCTGTATCCTGCCTTTCACCCTTTGAGAGCTGGGATAGGCTCCAGCACCCTCCACGACCCAGTAGGATTAAGCAGGTTAGAAGATGAGTGAGTGAGAGTGAGTGGTTTGATGTGAAATGCTTTGTTTCGTTACCATGGTGGTGGTGGTGGTGGTGGTGATGGAAACCAGGGCTCTACAGGATTTCTTTCTGTACTGTTAAGCCTCACAGCGCCCTGCTTGTACCCCTCCGCTGAGACTGTACTTAAAAAATGTGTCAGGCTAAAAAACCTTACCTTAAAACTAGCATAAGTCAGGCATCAGGCAGCGCATTCAGAACTAGTTCATTCAGTAGGCTCAAGCTTTTAGAGCCATAAAGACTCTGGTGGTTCACCAAAACTGTGATCCATTCTAGAGTTTGACATCAAACCACTCTGAATGACTTTGTTTACATCTCGATGACTGACTTAGACCGAAACTTTGAACCATTGATGGAATTCCCCTGTATTAATTATGTGTCATGACAGGCATTTAATAAACAAGCTTCTCTTTTATCTCTCAGCACCTTTGCATCCATGCGAGCACAGTGACCATTGTTTTGGCTGTAGTGCCCATCCTCACTTGCTTCCCACAGATGGCCCTTTTCAACCCAAAGAACCCTGGTTGTTGAACTGGTTCTCTTCAGGCTTCGTAGAACCTTGTTGGTATATAGGGAACCAATCTGCATTTGCACCAGCTTTTATTGGAATCGAGGAACGTGGAAGGATATGTCATCAATACAACACACAGTACACAGTAGTACCAAAATGGCGGAGGCTGTAGATTACCTATATATATTATTCCAGATGTTTGTTTATATCCAGAAAGCAAGCAAGGATCAACTACTGGTGATCAGAAGACGTAAAAGAGGTTCTTTAGCAGATCACTGGATGACGCCATTGTTGCCTTCTCTTTCCTCATCACCTGACAGGCCCACGGACGTCATCACACTTTGTGCTGAAGAACCTACTCTTTTTTTGGTTCCAGCTGGGAATGAACTTTTCGGGTTCCAAACCTATTTATCGTTAATGGAAATGCACCTTACAGTTCAAAATAGGTGCGTGTACCAGAATGGACGCCCACACTTCACGTTGGTGGGAAAGGCTTAAGAGAGAGACTTTGGACAGGCAGATTCTGTCTGAAAACACTGGGACATTTTTGCATGATAACATTTTCAAATGCTCTTCAAACTCCTACACATACGCAACAGTCTGCTCCTCTGGACAGAGCTCAGGGAGAGGATTCAACATGGTGAACATGCTGAGGACACGGGAAGAGAAGTATGCTTAGAGGAACACAGGAAGGGAAAGGTGGACCACTGACACATTTACATACATGTCACATATGGCTCCTTTATTAAATCATGAGACTCTCTCTCTCTCTCTCCCCCGCACACTCTCTCCTTCTTTATCCTTCCGCTACTGGTTAGATCTAGGCCAGCGTGACCCATTTTATTCCACACTTTTCCTCACTCCTTTCACTCATCTGTTTCCCACTGCATACAAGAGCAAGCGTCTTCAACACAAGATCAAGATCAAAGAAGCACGCTTCAGTAACATCCGACACCGTGAGCTTTTCTGTGTTCGGGTTCTCTTCACTAGACGCTAATTAGGAGCCAGCTCCAATCTCAGACAGGTAGGAATACAGCAGGTACCATCATACTGACATTCAGCTGTGAACATCAGTCAGCTCAACAGCAGATCATGTTTTAGTGTTTAACCTCATAAACCGAATCCGAATGTGGGTCTGCATTTCAGTTCCTCACTCTTGTAACTCTCAGAACGAAGTGTAAAGTTAATAAGCCTGCAGTTATTGGTGTTAGGTTAGTCATCACCAGCCCTCCTCCTGAAGATCTACAGTACTTTCCTGTAGACCAGTGCTTCTTGACCCTGGTCCTGGATGCACTCTGTCCTGCACATTTTAGTGGATTCCCTGCTCTAACCCACCCCCTGCAACTCTGAAAGAGCTAGTGGTTAGTCATCACCAGCCCTTGTCCTGAAGATCTACTTTCCTGTAGACCAGTGCGTCTTGACCCTGGTCCTGGAGGCACTCTGCCCTGCACATTTTACTGGATTCCCTGCTTTAACACACCCCCCACAACTCTGAAAGAGCTTGTTAATTAGCTGATAAGTTGAGTCAGGTGTGTTGAGAGCAGGGAAAGCACTGAAATGTGCAGGGCAAGGTGCACATGTAACATGACTGTGTCTGATTCAGCCACTCAGAAACTCCTGAAGAAGTGAATAAGCTGGAGCAGTTGTGGCAGATTGTGGCCTGGTAATACTTTGCCTTACAGCGTCCTTCATGTATCTCTCCACCATGAATAGTTAGGCAAGAGCGGCACGACGGTGCAGTGGGCAGGGCTGTCACCTCACAGCAAGAAAGGCCTGGGTTTGATTCCCGGGTGGGGAATCTGGGGTCCTTTCTGTGTGGAGCTTGCATGTAAGTTTCCTCCGGGTGCTCTGGTTTCCTCAAACGGTCTGAAGACATGTAGTCAGGTAATTTGGAAGTGTGTATGTCTGTGTGTCTGCCTTGTGATGGACAGGTGGCCTGTCCAGGGTGTTTCCTGCCTTCTGTCCAGTGAGCAGTGGGATAGGCTCCACCACAGTGACCCAGAAGGATAAAGCGGAGTGAGTGAGTGTTTGTTGACATTTTAGCCCAAACTTTTATATCAGAACCAAAAATCCCTTGTAGGAGACACAGAGCACTTCATACCAAACCCCTCTGAACCAAAATTCATAAAGTCATGATTATGCAGTAACAATTCATTGTCATTTTTATGCCATTTATTATCTAACCAATCGCTACTTCTCAGGCTGTCTTTGGTGTTTTGCCTTTAGGACTGTCATAATACAGCTGAGCTCTGAGTTCTGATTGGCTGCCCGTTCAGAAAGCAGTCTGGTCTCCTTGTAACTTGAGCGGGGCTGAACCGCTGTAGGCTGAATAGGCAGATAAGTGTAAAGGAGTTGTTTGTGACATCACAGATACAGTGAGTTTAAAACAGCCTGTTTTTGCAGCTTAGTTTCTGAATATGGACTGTTTGTACCAGGGAGCGTTCTCCATGATATGAGCCGTGTAAAGGCCCAGGGAAGCTGCGTCTGCACTCTAAGAAATGAAATCGTTCATTTTTGGGCAATACATGACAATAACTGGTACAGTTAATTAGCACTTACTGAAATTGCTTTAGTATGACTTACTTGAAACCATTATGTATGCAGCCTAGGAGTGTTAAACAGAGAGCTGTCAATCAAGCTGCTCATTAGCCATGCCCACACAGTTCTCAAATAAGTCTGATTAACCTTAGTTTTATCATACACTCAAAAGAATAGAGGTAGAGGTTCCTAATGGTGTCCTGTGATAATCCATCCAATGCAGCTTGAATATTCTCACACAGTTCCTGCAGAGTTTTGCAGTAGGGGTGGCGGTGGAGCGACTCCAGGTCTTCTGTGCATGTGAGACGTGACAAGAAACCATTCATCTTGGAGCTGACCACGGTGATATGTTGGTCGTCTCCACCAAGACAAAAGCGGGACTCGTCACTGAAAATGACCTGCTGTCGTTGTGAGTCACTCCATGACAGTCTGGCACGACACCATTGCAGTCTTTGGTGATGTTGACGTGGTGTTAAGGGCAGTCGTTGTAACAGTGCATGTAGTTCTGTGTCGTGCAGCCGTCTGCCAATGGTGCTGGCACTAACAGGATGACTCATAGAGGGCATCACTGCTCGCTGAATGTCGGTCGTGGCTGTTGGGCCGGTCAGGAACAGTGATGTGCGGCTGAGCTTAAAACTTGAATCATTTTCATGTCTCACAATGTCAAACCTGCCCACCAAGTTTCAATCCTGTTGGTTGAATCCTTCTGGGTGCAACTATTTGTGCAGCTATTCTTTTGACTTTGAGTGTATACGTGTATTATGATTTTCAGTCAAGCTTATTGAATGTTTAACAGTAATAATAGTAATATTTTACTGCTAATGTTCCCTGCTATTTGGATTAATGATCAAACTGCATCTGTTTCTTTGATTTGGGCATTTTAATTCAACCTTTTAGAGAGAAAAACAAACATTACTTATCAAACTTTTGATGGACAGCGTATGTTGAGTGCTAGAAGTTAGTTTGGGCCATGTTTATACCGTGGGCTGCTGACCTCCTGCTCAGAGAGGATGGAGGAGAAGTCACAGCATCCGTGATTCTCAGGAGATAGTGTGAACACACACACACACTGATGCACACATGCACGCAGGTGCCCACACGCATGCCTTGTTTTTAAAGCCATCTGTCACAGATGGTCCAACCAGCGATAGTGTATTCAACACAGCATACACATACAAGCACACACACATAAACGTCCTCGTGCAGGCAGTGATGATGGTGGCAGGTAAGGACACTGTACAGCTGAAGGTTAATTGCTCTGCCTTCTCGCTGTCCGGCTTCGTATCCCGAGGCAAAGCCTCAGTGTCCCACGACAACCAGCTGCTGGTGCTTTGTAGTGCCTTGCAAAGCAGTATTCATACGGGATGAAGGGCAGAAGCCTCACCAGCGCTCAGATAACTCTGGTAAATGATTAAACCTGATTTAAGCTTTTGATTTTGCTCTGGTGCTATTTTTGGGTTTGCTTCTGTGCCAGCTACAGAGTTAAGAACTGATGTTCAAGAAGTCTTGCTGTAATTACTATAGCTCTGGAAGTGTCTATTGATGCTTCCAGGAGTGTCACTGATGATGTGTCCAGAAGCATTAGCAGATATACTTAGAGAGATACTGCTTCATTTGCTCTAATGTTATAGCATGGTATTTGTCAGTATGACAGATGAAGGGTTTTATGGGCATGAAAGGCTATAAAAAGAACTTTTCGCTAGCTTAGTGTTGTTCAACTCAGCAATGAGTATCCATTAAATTGGAGGGTCAGAGCTTCTGAAGGAGTGCTGAAGGGAGAGGTGTATATGTTTTGCTGTTGAGTTCAAATATCAACAATCATTCTTCAGATTTGCATACTGCACCTTTAAGTTGAAGAAATTTCATTGCATTTTAAGATCCTTTAAATCAGTCAGGCCTTATTAGGGACCATGAAAAATGACCATTAAAACTTAGGGATAAACCAACTGTTCGACCACTGAAATTATTCGTCCGAAAATGGCAAAAAATTCACTTTCAGTGTTTGAAAAGGCCAAAATAATTTATACCGATGACGTCTGTAATAACGCTGTTACCTTTTTCTAGTTCCTGGATGTAGATGGGAACCAGACCAGAACTTTTACTCAGCTCCAGGGCTAACTCCCACTGCTAAGGGCTAAAACCCACTTTAAGGCATTACTTTTCCACAGCGGAGCACGCTGACGTATCCCAGCTTATTCGGTTTCGAGCATTCGAGAGCTCCAGACAGATTAAAGAACAGAACAGAGCTGTTAGCGTTAACAAGCGTTACAGCGAGGCAGACTATCTGTGCCAGAAGTGGACCAGATCTGTTTTGGGACAAGAGGGCCAAATGCATGTTATGTGGGCCAGCTTTGGCTCACAGCAGATTGCCAGTGCCGACAGTGGGCCAGCCATGCCATATCTTTGCCAGATGTGGCCCACACCCACTTGCTTGGGATTTAGCCTATTTAATTTGTGTAATGGTGAAAAAGTGGCAAAATTAATAAAAAACTGTAAAAAACAGTTTGGCATTCGGCCAAATGTTATATTTTGTGCGGTTTCGGCCAATAATTCTCAATTTGGTGCCTCTCTATTAAAAATATTGTCTTATTATTG
>CM067476.1:5870543-5978262 GCA_034552555.1 Semaprochilodus insignis | reverse complement strand
AGTGTAATTGTGGGCATTTAAAAGTGAGATTTCTTCCCATCCCGTATGTTATTTTCTTTATCACTACAAAGACTGAAATCTCACATTACTCTGAGAATCAAAGGTAAGACTTAAAAAGGACCATACATGTTTTTGATGCCTGCCATGTCAGTATGTTTTTGGCTTTAATGATTAGGTAAAATTAGTCTGCTGTCGTGTTCCTCTCATTTTTGTATGTCTCAGCTGTCTGATCTCAATCTTGTCATCTTCTTTGTGTCTTGCTGTGGTGGAATGCTTTAGTCTGGGATGATTAGGTTAGGGTTTGATGGTTTTTGTGTTCTTGTTCTCTATGGTTAATTGTCTTTGGTTTATTTATGTTTTTTACGTCTGTCTTGGCATTTAAGATGTTCATTTAAAAAATACCATAATAGATAAAAAAAAATTATATATATATATATATATAGGCACAAAATATATGGGTCCTCCAGGTTTTTTTTTTTTTTGTTGTTTACGCAGTAAAATCTACAGTATATTAGAAGTGGAGATATGGCAGAAATATAATACTGTGATACATCAAGAGTATTTGTGGTATATCAGAATTTGTATTGTTTCAGACATCTCATCAGGTGGAGCTGTTAAGTGTAAGCCTGTAGTCCTTATAGATCACCAAACACATCCTTTTACTGGGTGTGTCTAAACATTTGACTGGTACTGTATATGGTTTTGAGACACAGGCACAGAACGCCCCCAACCTACGACTGAAAACCCCTGTGTGCGTGTTTGTGTACCGCGTTTGTGTTGAGAGAGAACGAGGGACAGAGAGAGCGAGAGGTGCAATAACAGGACTAGACCTGCACTTCTTGTACTTCAACAAATGGAACGCATTTAGAGTGAGACTGCACGTTTTAACATCTGGTTGAAAGTATTAAAACTGGATACCTGGCAACCCTACACAGATATCCAGTTTAAACATGACTGATGTAATTTATCAAGCAATATATTTCAGCGGTTCAGTGAAAAACTATAGGGTGTGTAGTTACTTTTTAAAACCCCAGGGAGCCCTAAACCCTTTCTTTCTAAATCGGTTAATCTTGTTCTTGCGGCCACTCAGTATGCATGTACATAGTACAGTACTGATGAGTCCCAGTTTTGTCTTGGTGGAGACGATCAATGAATCCCTGTGTGGAGCACCGCGGTCAGCACCAAGATTAACGGTTTGTTGTCACGTGTGACACGTCCAGAAGGCCTGTATGTGTAGCTCAAGAAATATTGGCCATATCAGTCTAAATTTATCATCATTAGTGATAGGTAGGGGTGTGTTAAGTTTAATCTCGCGAGATTAAAACGTGACGATATTTCTCGTCAAGCTTGAACTTGTCTCGCGGGAAAACAATATCAGTTGAGTAGTGGGAGCTTTTTAAGAGGGATCTGGCAGCACAGTAGCGACGGTGGCGAGTGCGACAGCTCAGCAGCCAGAGCAGCTCTCAGCAGAAGAGGTAGGCTATAGCTTGTAATACATTATCTTGTCAGTTACAGAGGATCTTTGCTAGTAGCAGCCAGTGTAATGTCGGAGTTGGAGGAAGGTCGCATAGAAGATGCTCTCGCTACTTTTAAGTCCTATGTCTGGCTGCATTTTGGCAGACAAGACACGAACCATTTGTAAGCACGTCAGAAAACCATGCCGTACGCCGCGGCTAATACAAGCACTATGCAGAATACCCCATACCATCACGCTCGCATTTTGCTTGCACGATGGTCCCGAGTCTTTACAAAGAGACCAAGGCTATGATTAAACAGACTCTAAAAGCATAGAAAGCATCCTCATAACAACCGGTGTTTGGACGTCTAGAGGTCCGCTGAGCTATATCACAATTACGGCTCACACAATTGCTAGTGACTGGAAAATGGTAAATGTTGTACTTGAGATTCGCCCGCTTTTCGAGTCCCACACAAGGACAAACATAGCCGAAGTTTTACAAGCAGCTGTCACTGACTGGGAGCTTGCAAGGCCAAACCATGACATCGGTTATTATAAATTTAGCTACACGGGCTGGCCTCAGTGTAGCGCGCGTCACTCGTTTGCTTGGGCGGGTGAAACGTGTGGCTGCTTATTTTTCAACAGCTACCACGGTGTTAATGTCAAAGCAGAAACTGCTACAACTGCCACGACACAGGTTAATCGGACGTCACCACACGATGGAACAGCACCTTGCATATGCTGGATCGTTACCTGGAGCAGCAAGCCGCTATCGCAGCAGCTCTTACCAGCCCAGAGATAGGACAAAATGCCCGAACCATCTCTTAGCTCTGTGTTGTGTTTGAAGAAAGTTTTCTCTATTTGCACTTTAGGCATAGACTTAATGTGACTGATTGTGGTTTCCACTTATTGTTTGCACTATGTAGGACTAAGAAAAGTTGTATTTATTTTTGTTATTTATAGTGTTTTTATTTTTTTGTAAACATTTTTTTATAATTTGTGGAAAGTGGTTCTGTTCGGTCACACACTGCTTTAATTAAAAGCTAGAAACTCCTGCATAGTTCCAACACAGTGAAGTTTCAGGAGACTCAGTCATAAAGGAGAGAAACCAGTAAAAAATAAAACTCTATTTTTCCAGACATATTTTTGATCTTTGTAGTTTTCTTAAATATATTTAAAAATCTCATCTCGTTCTCGTGAACCCAATATCGTGTCTCGTCTCATCTCATCTCGTGAGATGAGTGCCTCGTCACACCCCTAGTGATAGGTACTCTTTAAATTTAAATCCCCAGGGAGCCCTAAATCCTTTCTTTCCGTTTGGGTTAATCTTGGCCACTCAGTATGCATGTACATAGTACAGTCCAGTGTCCTATGAATGATCCTCCAGCTTGCATTAAATGATGCATTTGAAATGTGAACTGGCTGATGCTGGTTCTGGGTAAAGCTTAGGTAATCTTTAGCTTCACCTATCACAAGACTGATGTGCTTCGACACAACTTTAATAGACCTCTGTGTTTTCCACAGACTCTCTGCGAGTGAAAGCTATCCCATTTCAGCCCATTCCGACAATGAATATTCCATGCATGTATCCGGCAGTGAGAGCTCGGCATAAGAGCTGGGTGTTTTTAATGAGTGATGCGAACAGCAGGGTAGTCTGTCTCCAAAATAGTAAGCAAAAAATGTTCTTAACTGTTAATGGACTTTAATGTAACGAGATATTTTCCAGATCATTTGGAAGGAATTCTATGGGTCCATTTTGTCATGAGGTTGTCTCAGTTGTGAAGGGGTGCACCTGTGTTCAAATGAAAAATCAAAAAAGAAAAAAATCATGTATGTACACCGATCAGGCATAACATTATGACCACAGCACTGCTGTGTCTGATCCACTCACACCAGCACAACACACACACTAACACACCACCACCACGTCAGTGTCACTGCAGTGCTGAGAATGACCCACCACCCACATGGTACCTGCTCTGTGGTGGTCCTGTGGGGGTCCTGTCCATTGAAGAACAAGGTAACAAAGCATACAGAGAAACAGATGGACTACAGTCTGTAACTGTCTGGAGCTGATAAAATGGATAAAGAGTGTAGATACATTGAGGTGGTCATACTGTTACGCCTGATTGGTGTATGTATGGTTGATCCACTGATTTGTGTCCTTCCCGCTGTGCTCACGCTGTTGTGTTTAGTTTAGCATGCATAATGCCGCAGGAGTGAGTCGGACTGGTTATGTTTGAGGTCACTGGAGTTAAGAGGTTAATCAATAAAATAGACAAATGCATGCTGGGCACTGATCCTGAGATGGTCCTAAGATGGTCTTCATGTTTCTTTAGTTATGTTTCTGTACAGCATTAGTGGTACTGCATGATACTATGTGTATGATGCATGTATACTTAATAAGGCTACTTGAGTCTATAATTAGCTGCTATTGCACACTCTTTTGCACTAATACTGCACACTGTACGTATGTTCTGCTCCTATAATTTTCAGACATTTTCTTCATTTCTATATGTATTATTATTATTATTATTATTATTATTATTATATGGTTTTCTTTTTGTGCTTCTTTATTTAGTACTTAGTGTTTATATTGTAATTGTTAGTACTTATTGTTAGTACTTAGTCCGGGAGCTAGTGCGGAGTAAGAACTTCATTGTACAGTGCAACTGCTTGTTTCTCCGTGCATATGACAACAAACGCTTGGATCTTGAATCTGGTGTAACTCCTGGAATGGTATCGCATTGTTGTGTCGTGACTAGCAGGGCACTATAAAGTGCAGGTTTTGTTTCAGATATTAATTTATAATGTTGAATGCTCTAATTAATCTAAAATGGAAACCACATAAGCAAGTCTGTTTCATGGTTTGGGGCGAGTACGTGATGATTTGCACAGTGCTAATTGATGGGGTGGACGCTCTCATTACTCAGAAATGAAGAATCGAACTTCTGACTTCAAATAGGGTAACTTAAAGGAAGAAGCCCCCCAAGGGTAAGCTGTTCCCCCACCTAATTTTCACCCCTGATCAAATTACAGGGCTAATTTTAATTTCAACTCTTTTACTGAATGGTTATGGTCTAATTAATTCTGAAATTTCAGCTGAATCACTGCATTCCCATGACTTATTTCCCTGGAAACCTGGGCTTGCATAGTAATGAGAAAGAATATTCATGTTTTAATGATTTATTCAAGTGAAAATAAAGTTAAGTAAAAAAATTAAAATAAAGGTAGAGCTTTGGGCCAATAAGTACCCCTTTAGTCCCCAGAAGGCCACCTCAAAAATACTGCACCAAAATATTATACTCATCATCAAAAGAATAGCTGCACCCAGAAGGAAGTGTGGGATTGCAGTGCTACTGGGAAGGAAGATAAAGGTTACCAGGAACAATAAATGATGATGAATTTAGACTGATATGGGTAATATTTATTGAGCCACACATACAGAAGTAGTGTCTCTCAGTTTGGTGTCGGGCTGCCATGTTTGCTAATGCAACATGCTAGATGTCTCGGGATGCAGCTTGAATATTCTCACACAGTTCCTGCAGATTTTGTGGTAGGGGTGGAGGTGGAGTGACACCAGGCCTTCTGGACATGTGACGTGTATCAACAAACTGTTCATCTTGGTGCTGACCACGGAACCTCCACACACAGATTAGTTGGTCGTCTCCAAGACAAAAGCGGGACTCGTCACTGAAGATGACCCGCTGCCATTCTGAGTAACTCCATGACACTCTAGCATGACATCATTGCGGTCTTTGGTGACATTGATGTGGTAGGACAGCCATCATAACAGTTTCCTTGCTTGTAGTCCTGTATCTGCGCAGCCGTCTGCCAATGGTGCTGGCACTAACAGGATGACTCATGGGGGCCATCACTGCTCACTGAATGTCTGCAATCGTGGTTGTTGGGTCAGTCAGGTACAGCAATAAGTCCTTGCTTACGTCACATGCATGGCTGATTGTAAAACTTCAGCCATGTCTCATGATGTCAAACCTACCCACCAAAATTCATTCCTGTCGGTTAATTCCTTCTGGTGCAGCTATTTGTGCGGCTGTTTTTTGATGATGAGTGTATATTATTGATTTATTGAGGGAGAATGGGTTTAACCTAATAGCAAAGAGCTCATGATCTGACTCTAAATCGGTCTGACCAATTAAAAGCAATCTAACACCCACATGTCATTTACATGTGTTATACGCAACCACAATTAACTGGTAGTCTGGCACATCTTCAGCATTAAGACCTGTAGCCAGAAAAGGTGGAGTTATCTGGTCTTTTTGGCCAAAATCACAGAAATGATAGAAAGTAATCATAACATAAAATCAGACATAGATATTAGATATTTTCCCTCATCATCGTTCAGTGTGGGCGTTAAATGGTCTGCTTAAAAAGCCTTGCTGTAACATGCTGGAGAAGCCACGGCTGCCGTTGGGACTGAGGAAAGGCCTGCTGTGAGGATGTGGCTGGTGTGATGTTGATGTTAAGCGTGTTTTATGAGGAGGTGGATTGCTTGCCCTCTCTCTCTGTAAGTGGGTGTGTGTGCCACACTCACAGAAAGGTCACCCTGCTCAATCAATGCCTATTACTGCGTATTTGAAGCTGCCGCCTCCACCACGGAAGGTGAAGCCGAGACCCGTGTGCGGTCGTACACTGGGAGGAAGACGGGGCTACGATGGAAAGAAAGTTTTGCCACAGAAATTTTAAGTGCGCTCTTTGCTGAACTTTCTCACAGCAGGGAACAGTGGATCTGTGATTGTGGCCTGACCTGCACTCAGACCCTTACTGCGTCCAGAGAAAGAGTGTGAGCATGGAAAAGAAGGCAGAGAGAAAGGAGGAGAAGAAGGCTAAGGAAAACAGAATAGATCTGAGTGCATTTCTTAGATTCTGGCAAGGATGGAACTGGTTGCTTATGGCCCTCGGATTGGAGGGGCCACTCAGAGGGCAATGGATAAAATTGGATATAACTGCTATTTATCAATATTAAAAAATGGAAAAGCAGTTTGAATAACTGGGACTGCTCTCATGCATCGTGCTGGAAGCCTGCACATGGTGCTACACTGCGCTGTGTACAGTGGATCTGTATCTGAGCACTGGTGGAGATTTAAAACAACAGCTGTAAGAAACCCCACTAAATCAGATCAAGAAGCTGCTGAATAGGAAGCTGCCCTCAGCCTCTTGGCGACCGTAGTCAAAGCCATTTTTGCTTCCGTTTTTCGGGCAGTGTCTTGCATTTGTTTTCCCTCATGAACAGCCACAACAAACTTTTGGTGCTTGATAAAAGCTCTTTTATCTGATTTTGAGTAACTGTAAACGACGCAAACCACAGGCATTTTAAGAGTTGCTGATAGAGCTCACTGCCTGCCCTCCATCTGCAGTTAACTACACAGCAACGCAGTGACGTGACGTAATTTGCAAGCAACCTGTACATCTCTCAGCTCAAATATCAAATATCAAATATTGGCTTTGCTGCCAATAACTAAAGGATATGTGTTGCAACTAATTTTGATATTCGATAAGAATTTAGAGCCATTTGCCACTGTACACAGAGGAATTTCTGTACCACGTTTAAACCATCCGTGATGTTCCACATACACACACACACCAGTGAACACTCACTAGGGGACAGTGAGCACACTTGCCCAGAGCAGTGGGCAGCCCTATCCACGCCACCCAGGGAGCAGCCTGAGGCCCTGTTCAAGGGTATTTCAGTTGCATCCTGTTGGTGCAGGGAATCGAAACGGCGACTCTCCGGTCACAAGGCTAGTTCCTCCAGCCCACAACTGCCCCTCAAGCATCCATAACAGACATCCTGTTATCCACAGACGGAACAACACTGCCCGAAAAAAAAGACTGAAAACATTTCTTTGTTGAGTAGCACTATGTCTGCTGCCTCAGTCTCATCCTTAATAACGCATTCAGAACATGCATTCTTGGCAACACGTCTTTGGCATTGCACTCACGTTCAGGCACTCAAGGCTCATAATGGCACAAAGATACTCACAAATATGAGCAACACTGTTGTATTGAACTGAACTGTACTAAGCCGAGTGCACAAGTAGCTGTGCACATCCATAGCGTTAACTGCTACTTAGAGCTTCTTCCGTTTATTCTTGGATTATAATCAAGCCACAGTGAACGAGCGGTGCTGTCTTCATCCTGCCCTTTTTCCTTTAGCTGTCCTTGCCGAGTCTAGCTGTCAAATCTTCCTTGCACTTGCCATCAATCAGACTGTGACAGTACAGTGTGTTTATGTAGCGCAAGGTCTGAAAAATATTCATTGTATATCAGTATGGACGGGTGGCATCAATCTTGACTGATACGGACTGGATGTGTTGGTTTCCGTCACATGTTGTTATAATTAATTCATGACTGAAGTGACCTCTTGACATTGCACAGTTTCTACCGACCAGAGAACCCTTAAGATTCCAGATCCAGCATGTTTGTTTAAACATCAGAATATGAAGGACAAGAAAACCTGCCCACATCAGCCCCCTCACTGTGAGAAGTATTGACCTCCGTTCCAGACCTGTACTCCAGCTTTTTAAGGTTTATACACTCATCATCAAAAGAATAGTTGCACCCAGAAGGAAGTGTCAGGTTGCAGTGCTATTGGGATGGAATGCTATCTCTCAGTATGGCGTTGGGCCGCCATGTTTGCTATCGCAGCATGCCAGACATCTGGGCATGGAGTTGTAGAGATTCCTAATGGTGTCTTGAGATAATCCATCCCATGCAGCTTGAATATTCTCACACAGTTCCTGCAGATTGTGCAGTAGGGGTGGAGGTGGAGTGACACCAGGCCGTCGGGGCATCTGGTGCGTGACAACAACACGTTCACCTTGGCGCTGACAATGTTGCCTCTACACAAGGATTCGTTGGTCAACTCCACCAGAACTAAAATGGGACTCTGGCACAACGGTCTGGCACGACACCATTGCAGTCTTTGGCGAGGTTGACGTGGTGTTAAGGGCAGTCATCATAACGGTCTGCGTGCATCTGCCAATGGTGCTGACCCTAACAGCATGGAAGACATCACTGCTCACTGAATGTCCGCAATTGTGGCTGTTGGGTCAGTAAGGTACAGTGATAAGGCCAGTCCTTCCTTCTGTCACATGCACATGTCTCACAATGTCAAACCTACCCACCAAATTTTTTTCCTGTTAGTTGATTCCTTCTTGGTGCAGCTATTTGTGCAACTACTCTTTTGGATGAGTGTATAAAGTTTACAAAGGCTATGTGGAAACACGATAAGCAGTGCAGCAGGCCTGCTCCTGCCATGTTAGGGCGAGTGAGAGCTTGAGGCTTTAGCTCTGCATCCTTCTGTTCAGCTGCATTAACCATGCAGGCCAGACCTGCTGTCTTCCTTGCAGAAACAAATGGGCTGTTCTTATCGATTCCAGACTCCCACAGGTTGCTTTAGAGCAGCCCTATGTGATTTGAAGCATGTCAGTACACGCTGACTGTTGGAGCTTTTTTAATCATGATGAATTTATTTTGCAGCACCTTTCATTTGTAATGCAGGTGCTTTCTGTGAGAGTGGTTTCAGATTGAATGTATGTAGCGGTCGATAGATGAGGTGGAACAAAGTTCCAAATACCCACAGTCTTTACTCATCTTTACTCTTCGCAGAGAAACTAACGTTTTGTTCTTTTGGCTTGTGGGGGCGTATGAATGTGTTGGGTATTTCAGGTTTGGCAGATAATAACTGTGAAGAACTCGAACCACTGTTCTGCACTCGTACTGAAAGGAGTAAAAACGTTATTAATAACGTTATTAATAACACAAACGTTATTAATATTGTTGACAAATAGTCCTGTTTATATTTTGAAAGTGTCATCCATCTTAAAGTGAGCTAACGAACCTGAGACAGCAGCTGTTCAATTATGTTGTTGCACCTCTATGAGCAGATGGCAAGAGAAATACATTTCAACCAATAGTGGCTGAAAGGCAAAATTATATTGGCATACAATCAGAACTCAATTTGTGAGGAGATGTGGAGGGACTGTGTTTGTATGCTTGTGTGCTTGGGATCATTGTCCTGCTGTATAACCCCTCTATGCTTAAGATTTAGGTCACAAACTGACAGGTTGCAAAAGCAAAGCAGCACCAGACCATCACACTACCACTACAAGCCTTGGTGTTCTTTTGGGTCAGTAGTGGTTTGGACCTTGCAACTCTCCCATGGAGCCCATTTTTGCCCAGTGTTCTGTTTATTGTGGAAACGTCTACATTGGCCTTAACTGATGGTTGGTATGGAGTAGTGGGTAATACCTCCACCCCCCCATGCTCTAGACTTGGGTTTTATCCCATACCTAGGCAAGCATCCTGCAGTATACCAATAAGAGTCCTTGGAAAAGACTCCTGATGCTACCTTCACCTACCTGTGTAAGAAATGACCGAATTTGTAAGTTGCTCTGGATAAGAGTGTCCAAATACCATTAATGCAAGTGAGGCCTGCAGTTTTATTAGATGTTCGTCTGGGTTTCTGGATGAGTCATCAATGCACTCTTGTTGGCACTCACAACCGGTTGTTCACGTTCACAGCTGTTCCAGGTTTTCTCCATTTGTGGATAATAGCTCTGTGGTTTGCTGGAGTCCCAGAGCCTTAGCAAAGGCTTTGCAGTCCGTTCCAGGCGGTAGATTTTCTATAACTTTGTGACATCTGTATTTGAACCTCTTCAGGATGTGGCATTTCTAAGACCCTTTAACCTGCTTACTGTAGATCCAACAAGCCTGGCTAGTAAAATTCAGCCCAATTGGGGTCGATTTTTAGTAGCTAAGGGGGCAATTTTTTTTTTACTTTGTCACACGTATTTCACCATTATAAAACAGCATTTTGTGCTTACCTGGGGTTCTTTGTCTAACAGTAAATGTAGTCTGTGGATCTGAAACTTTGAAGTTTGAACAACATGCAAAAATAGAACACTGTGGGAGGAGGGTAAATACTTTTTCACAGAACTGTATCCACTCTCTCTTCTCTCCTCTCCTCTCCTCTCCTCTCCTCTTCTCCCATCTGCTCTCATCTCCTCTCCTCTCCTCTCCTCTCCTCTTCTCCCCTCCCCTCTCCTCTCCTCTCCTTTTCTCTCCTCTCCTCTTTGTTTGTCCAGTGCCTTTACTAATGGAGCGACCTTCCTTCTGCAGTATATGGCAAAATGTAAAGTGCTGGACAGCAAGCATGAAAGATAGAGTGAAGTGTAACTGTACTTACCTCCATACCACAATGTAAAGGCCCACCCTGTGTGTCTTTTCTTCTGCTGGCTATATTTTTCTAACCCTAATGATCTGAAAAGCAAGAGACCTCAAGAGAAGGAGAAACAGATCCAAGAAAAAAGAGAATGATACAGCATAGCTGTGCACGCCCTGTTAAAGAATGTGCCCTTGTACTTCACTGCATTAGAGGGAGAAAGAAAGAGAGAGACAGAGAGAGGATCGTCTTTCATAGGCACCTGCAGTAACACAGTGCGGAAGGAACCCTATGGTGATTTGACTGGTAATTCAGGCAGAAATGAGAGGAACCAAGTGAGTGGAATCTGCCTCATCTAGGCTCAATTCTCAAATCTTCACCGTTAACGTCTAATGATGAGATTTTATTAAACAGTAATACAGTGTTGGGGTGTGAGGTGGATGCATGAGAGGATGGGAGTGTGAGAGGGATGTTTGTGCTGGTGTGGTAAATGAACAGTGAGAAGGTGCCTATTTGAGCTGCACGTTCTTATTGATTTCCTGTTTAATTGGCTTTAAAGCGCATCCAGCACACAGAAGCGCTGCAAGCTTTTACACCATAGACTCTCTCTCCTGTCTCCTGATTATACCGTATTCAACATAAAGTGTGTACCTTTCTCCTTTCCCTCCTGCAGACCCGGACCTTGACCGGAGGAAGGACGGAAGAACAACCAACTCGGGCCAGATTTCTGAAGTCTCCCAGCATCACAGCAGTAATGTTTTCTGCTTCAAGAAGTTGCTTGAACTTCCAGTAAGCTGCTGACTATGCCATTCTGCAGCACCTGAGATTAAGCTGTTCATCGTCTAGCTCTCACCTGCCCCATTCCTTATTAATGACCACTGGGATTGACGCACTGCAGCGATGACAGATGCACACAGATCATAGCACACAGGACAGGAACCCTCAAAGAATTACTTGAGGTTTCATCAAAACTGAAAAGTACAGCAAGCAGCAAGTTCTAGACCTGGTTATGAGGCCAGTGATTTTTCATTGACGTCTCAGAGCCAGACCTGAAATGTCTTGCTGATCCAGTTGAAATGATTGGCAGGGTTATTAGGGCCTTTGGTACAATGTCTTTGAATACTCTCTCTGAATTTTACCTGAGCTATAACTCTAAATACGACTGAGCATGATCAGACATTAAACGGGAAAACGGACTCCTGTGACCAGAGTGATGTTCTTTAAATAACTGCCTGTGATTGGCCAGCGGGCTGGTTGGCAGGCAAGCCAGCCAGTGGCGAGATGCCCTCAAAGGTGTCGTGTCTGTACCTGCTCACAGTGCTGTGCTGGGCCAGCGCTCTCTGGTACCTCAGCGGCTCCCGGCCGTCCACCGCCTACGTGGGCCAGATGTCCATCCCCATCCGCAAGCAGTCGCCCAGGCTGCTGAAGAACGTGACCTTCAGCAACATCCGTACTCGCACCCTCAACCCGCACGGCTTCCGCTTCCTCATCAATGAGCCAAACAAATGTGAGGGCACCGTACCTTTCCTCCTCATCCTCATCAGCACCAACCACAAGGAGTTTGACGCACGGCAGGCTATCCGGGAGACGTGGGGTGATGAGAGCATGTACACTGACATTCGCATCGTCACGCTCTTCCTTCTCGGCCACAATTCTGAGCCCGTGCTCAATCAGATGGTGGAGCAGGAGAGCCAGATTTTCCATGACATCATCGTGGAAGACTTTGTAGACTCCTACCACAACCTGACCTTGAAGACCCTGATGGGAATGCGCTGGGTGTCCACCTTCTGTCCCAATGCCCAGTATGTCATGAAGACAGACAGTGACATCTTTGTCAACATGGACAATCTTATTCTGAACCTCCTGAGACCAAATGCCAAGCCCAGGCAACGTTTCTTCACGGGGCATGTAATAAATGGAGGGCCCATCAGGGACACTCGCAGCAAGTGGTACATGTCCAGGGAGATGTACCCCGAGAGCAAGTACCCTCCTTTCTGTTCTGGGACTGGGTACGTGTTCTCTGGGGACATGGCAGAGTTGATCTATAAGACTTCCCTCCACACGCGCCTCATTCACCTCGAGGACGTGTATGTGGGCATGTGCTTGCGCAAGCTGGGGGTACACCCCATCCAGAACAGTGGCTTCAACCACTGGAAGATGAGCTACAGCCTCTGCCGCTACCGCAGGGTGGTCACTGTGCACCAGATCTCACCAGAGGAGATGCACAGGATATGGAACGACATGTCTAGCAAGAAGCATCTCAAGTGCTAACAAAGACCAGATGCTGCTTGCTGGTCTGGGGAGAATTAACATGCTTTACATCACCGCTTTGCTATTCACAAACCCTTAATGATACAGCTGTAATGTGCTTACCTGATCAGAAACTCACATGGTCAGGTGGTTCAGATGTTGGAAAGCCAACAGTGGCCTATGGCCTATCGTGGAGAGGCCTTGCGGGGCCAGACGTGAGCTCATAACGAGAACTTCTGGGGACAACAATGAGAACATTTGGGCTGAATATGTGTGTAAACGTAAATTTATTAGGGTGTGAACACACAGAACGTGTGAATGTAGAATTTCTAAGCCAGTTCAGCACCTTGTGAAGGCAGACCTCAAAGTAGAAGGCGATGGTGCAGTTGTCAACGTTGTCTTTCAGACAATGGGCCTGTTGTTATAGCATGTAAACTAGCATAACTGAAAACTCTCAAGAGGTACAGAACACACTAAACATGAGTTTTTGCTGCGTCAGAAATGTCATATCAAATGTCAGGCCACATCATATGTCTTAAAATTAATATTACATNATTAATAATATTATTATTATTATTATTATTATTATTATTATTATTATTATTATTGTTATTAATAATAATAATAAACTATGACACATCAGGATGTGTCACTCACAAAATTGACTTCAATAAACGCCTAGGTTATTAAACCAATACTCCAGTGTAAAGAAATGATGAATGAATAAATAACACTGTATTGCAATGGGGCATCCCAGAAGTGCCATTAATGTAAAACCAGTCCGCAAATACCCACGTCATTAAATACTCCAGAGTAAACAGAGAAGCTGTCGAGTTAAAACACATATAAGCCTATGAGCACCTGTTCACTGGGTGTTATTATAAAGATGTTTCAGATCAGTAGCGGCTCTGTTAAGTTAAATATGTCTGCATGCATGTCTGTGGTAATCAAATGCAGTCAGATGCAGCAGATAGAGAGGAGGTTGAGAACACCTGCACTACTCCTTTAATCCGTCCAGGACCTGCTGCAGTTTGCAGGGCCCGTAAATGTTCTGCGTCCGGGTAGAAATGCAACTGGAATAGTCACTTTCCATGCTGTTGCACAGGGAAGAGGAAAAGAGGTTTGTATGAATGCTGATCCTGGTCTCTACACTATGAGCTCTTGTCTGTGCTGGTCGTGCTCCAGTAGCGAGTGGCGGTCCGGGTGTGTGTACGATGGTGTCCCAGAGTGGCCGGAGGGTGTGGGGGGATGGGAGGGTGATCCAGAGCTGTAGCTGGTCTGGCTGTGCCTGGACCGGCCACGCTGAAGAGCACGAGGGCTACAGCGCCTTTCCTCCAGCCCCACGTGGGTGCTGACCTGAGATGAACTCAGACTGCTCATCCGACCATGAGCCCGTGATTCATACTGTTCCACTGATGTTTTCTTATAGCTGAGAGAGAGAGAGAGAGAGAGAGAGAGAGAAAGAAGGTGAGTATGCATTAGTGGGGAATATATATTGTGGCAAAGCTCTATTTATTTTTTTAGATGTTAAACAATCTTTCCTGCATCACTGAAGGCATCTGATCATAGATCTGTAGCCCCACTCAGAAACGACCTGTTGGCGAGCTCCACTTGACTGACATACACTTTACAAATGCACAGATAGGGGGAAGCACAGACTCCTTATAAAGAGGCTCGCTGCCCACTGTGAGAGGGAGGAAGCTGGCCAGAACGCTGGAGAGAGACAGTGACTCTGAAGCCTGAGTAAGGCCTTAAGTGAGTTGCATTTAAGTTATGTTTTAGTTTATTTGGTGCAACGTGTAAATAAAGCACTCTGGTTCACTCCCACTGGTTGTGTGTGTCTTTTGGGCCTCAGTCAGCGTACTCAGTCAGTCCCAGTCAGTGTACTCGGGCCCTCCCCCAGCCGGGCCACAATATACAGTATGCATATATTATAAGTCTATGCCAACAGTTTGGGGAAGACTCCTTCCTGTTTCAGTATGACTGTGCTCCTGTGGACAAAATGAGCTCTAATAAGACATTGGGTGCATCCCAGTTGTGCTTTTAATACTATTATTGAGATGCAGCCATTGTTTGACAAGTTTGGCGTGGAGGAATTCCAGTGGCTGGCTGAGGACCCTGACCTCAGTCTCACACTAGGATGAATTGGAACACCAATTGCCAGCCAGGCCTTCAATGTCACACAGTTCAAAATATTGTGGAAAGCATTCCTTAAAGAGTGGAGGCTTTTATAGCCATAAAGAGGCAATTCCATATTAATGTCCATGGTTCTGGAATGGGATGTCCAGCAAACTCATATAGGTGCGACTAGCCACATCCTTCTGGTCATCTAGTGCAGTATACATGCACTGAAAACCTGATTATCAAGCTAAAATCCAGGAACGTAATGATGATGTATTACTAGCAGGCTAATATTAACACACTCAGGGATTACTAAAATTAAAAATAATCACTAAACAAATGTGATGATGTAAAGAAAGAAGAGAACGTGTTCAAACACCCACAGGACAACATCATGGTCTTTTAAAAGATGCTCTCTGTGGTTTGAATTGCTGTTTAATTCCTAAGCACTCCAAACCAATGTGTTGTTGTAAGCTCGCTGAGTGAACCTTTAAATGATTCATTAGTCGTGTGAAGTCCACTCACAGACGCAGCAGCAGAGAGGAAACCAGCACAGAGATGGAGGAGGCAGCCATAGCAGCTGAACCCATCCAGGGCTGGAGCACCAAACCAACAGGCATGAACACACCTGAACACAGACACACGCACAGGCATTTTAGAAATACAAACAAACATATTTCTAATAAACCCCTACTGATATTTTTGACGTGCATACCAGCTTTATTGTATAAAAAGTTGGTGCAGTCATTTGCAAAAGGTCAAATTACATGGTTAATTAATATTTAAGTGTTAAATTCAAATGTTGTGTCAAAGTGAGTTTTTGTGAGTTTGGTCAAACTTGCACATTGTGTTGATTTTCTAACTGGAAAGTTAGAAAATCAACAAAATGTGCATGTTTGACCAAACTCACAAATGTTTCCTCCAATAAAGTTACCATTTAAAGTTACCATTAAAGTTTTCTCACCTGCTGCAATCGGGATCCCCAGCAGGTTGTAAATGAGGGCAAACACAAAGTTTATTCGGATTCTCTGCACAGTCTTTTTGGACAACTCAATACTGGCCACCACATCCAGCAAATCATTCTACATGAAAAAGTGGGGAAAAATAAGTGAATACAAATACTGCACTCATCTTTTTCAAATCAGCTTTCGAGCTGTCTTCCACCGCTGAGACTAGCTTTTGCAAATGATAAAAATAAGTGTGCTATTGCACTGACATATTTCACTTCTTCTTGGGAGCTATGCATTTGATGTTACACTTGGATAAGAGTCAGACTGCACTTTGTTAAACATATAGGGCCATATTCAATGTTGTGTTTGCTTTTATCATTAATCAGGAACAACTAAACTGTGCTAATGGTAATGAATGCCAGTATGTCTATACTAGGAATATATAGCTATTCTTTAACTTAATCAGGTTTTTAAATATTTCACCTAAACTATTGTTTATGGTATTCGTCATATTTTTGCAATATTCTGTAGTGGATTATTTTATCCTTGAGCCTCATCAGTTTGACAGAATTCTTGATTTTATATTGTGTTCATGTTGTACTTTACAAATGTCCTCTACTACAATACCCAGCATGCATCACACAAATATGGCATATAACCATTGGTAATCCAAGTGGGGTCCACCAGTCCAACCTGATCTATTGACTAATAAATACAACCAAACTAGCATTAACATAACTCGTGCTCAGTCATCAAACAAAGCTGTAATTAAAGTTGTGATTACATCCTTGTTCAGGACAAAATGGATGCCAGATACAAGTTTTTCAACTATTCAGCCATAGAAAATTAGCCAAACTGAGGTAAGGTATGTGGATGGCATACTCAACTGATGAGTCATGTCTCTCATTTACCACATACATATATAAACTGTATTGTGATGAAGCAGAAAACCTCTCTAGTCAGACTGACCCTTATGAGAACTACGTCAGCAGCCTCGATGGCCACGTCAGTGCCTGTGCCGATGGCGATGCCCAGGTCAGCGCGGGCGAGGGCAGGTGAGTCATTGACCCCATCACCCACCATGGCCACCTTCAGCCCCTTTTCCTGTAGCTCCTGCACTTTCGCCACCTTGTGAGAGGGCAAGACTTCAGCAAACACCTTCCTGATTCCAACCTGCAGGTAAGAATGGAACAAAGCAGTTAAAGCACGAACGTATGCTTAATACAAAACTACTAAAACATTACATGTGCACCTTGGCATAATAATGACCGGTGACCTCATTTCCCCTTCTCTATGTCATCTGTTTATTTCAGATAAATTAGATTAATGATAAATAAAATATATCAAATATATGGTTGGTTAATAGCTAATACACTATCATTTGTAGATCAGTTTGTTTTAGATGTGAGGGGCTTAAGACTTATTTCTGTTATCAGACATTGTGGTGCGTTTTTGCTGCTCTATGTGAAAAAGGAATTTGACAGGAATGGGCCATTACACTGACACATAAAATCACCAACTGCAGAACACTGTTTTTGTGTGAAGTGTAGGGTCAGATATGTTTTTAATTGATATTAAAAAAGGCAACCATCACACCTGCAGGAAGCAAAATGGTACATGCCGACATGCAAGGATGTCTCACGGTTACTACATGTTCTCTATTCCCAGGATAGTCCTCAGGATTTCTACATTGCTTTGAAGGATTTAGCTTTGTTTTCTTGTTGAACTTTGCTTTCTAGAGTCTGCCCTGTGCCACACTCCTGTCCTCAGCAGAAGTTGCAGAAGTTTGTCGTGGGCTGGAGGTTAGGGGACCAAACTTGTGATCAGATGGTTAACAGTTTGATTCCCTGAACCAACAGGACATGATTGAGAGTGCCCCTGAGGAAGTCACCTGATGCTGCCCACCACTCTGTGTGTGTCTGGGTTAAATGTGGAGGTCAGATTTCTCTGTATTGGTCAATGATTCTTAATTCTAATTAAACCTGTTACACTGAAGTGTCCTTTTCTGTAGTCCTCTTGTTCACATGCAGTGTCCAGTGTCCAGTTTTTGACCATATTGCCAGACTGTAAATTTTTTTATTATGAAATAAATTGAGGCTGATTATCATGGCATTTATTTTCACTCATATTGCTATGACAATCAAATAAGACAAATGCAATTCACTGCAATTAACTGTCACCACTGTCAATTCAGTGCTGTCACCATCATACATTTTTGGTAACTAAAAATTGCTAACTATATAATTGCAATTAACAGTTTATATATGTTGTTCATTGTATGCAACTAGTAGGTTACACGGTTAATGTAGCCAAATTGGCTGATTCTGTATTGCTTCTTTGCTGTGTTTACTTAGTAGCTAACACAGATTGTACTGACATTAAAAGACACACTATACTCTTGTGTGCACATATAAACACAAACCATGTAAATATACTGCTAGCATGCATGCTAAAAATGTGGGCTAACAAATAAACAAATATAACTGCCCTCTAAATGTGTTATGAAGACCCTAAGGGGCCATTACGGTCCAATAGTTCTGCATTTCCTCACAATGATTTTGTGTTCCTTCGTGTACGTTTTGTGCTCCCTTGCAATAATTTAGCAATTTTGTTTTGCTCAATAATTTTCTTTCCCTTGGAAATGCAATGAAGCAATGCAAACACTTTGCAAGCAAACACAAAACTATTGAAAGTAAGAGCAAAAACTTTGCAGCGGAATGCTAAAGTTTTAAAAGTTAGTTAAAAGTTAAAAGTTAAAAATTAGAAGTTGGAAGTTGGAACCATTCATCAGACCTATGATGTGTCATAAAGCATATACATATATTTCATCACATTTTGTCCTCACATTCTGCATAATACGATTGTAAAATCTAGCGACTGTAGAAAAAGAGTGCAGTCAGATTATCTCAAATAACAGCAGTCATTCTAAATAACTGCGATAAGGCAAAAATGTGATTAATTGTGATTATTTAATCATTGAAATGAATAAAAAATATGGGTTCACATAAGTGCATATGTGCATGTGTTCGGGTGTGTGTGCAGGTGCACCTGTGTGGCGATGGCTTTAGCGGTGCGTCTGTTGTCTCCGGTGATCATGAGAACATCGATGCCCATCCTGCTCAGAGTGTGCACAGCCAGAGCTGACTCCTCTTTCACCGTGTCTGCTATAGCCAACATGGCACACAACACACCTGGTACAGAGACAGACAGAGAGAGAGAGAGAAGATTGAGAGTGAAGTGACACCCGCATCAGTCCTCTCATTTCCTTTAATACTATTGTTACATATACCCACCTAATAAGCTCACCAGACAAAAAATTAGTCACGTGTGATGGAAACGTACGTACTAGTGTGTAATACCTCCATGAGCCCAACAACTGTGATTCAATTTGGCATGGACTGGACACATCACATGACACATCAATGTTCAGCCACTCTTGCATTAAAGAATTGCACAGGTGAGCCAGATTTGGTGGATGCCTTCCCTGGCACAATTCCAAGGAGAATTCCTTGTAGACTGGGATTTTAGCCACTGCTGGTAGACCCATACGACTGTACGCCTCCATACACCTGCAAATTCAGCTACTTCCTTCACACTATGGTCTTTGGCACGCCTACATGCAGTCACTCTTTTTAGTCAATCATTAACTTCTGCTTTGGACCCATTTTCTACACATGGAGCGAGACATTCGCTGCACTGTAGCACCTCTTCTCAATCTATGAATCCCGTCATAGGTATTTATAGTTCCATCATCCTCGTGCAGCGCCATCTGCAGGAGCCTGAAGTTACTACCATCCAACACGCCTTACAAGGTGAGTAATTTTTTGTCTGGTAAGCTTACAATACTGTGCAATACAATCTAGAATCTTTTAGGCCTTCAGCTAAGACTGTACCATCAATGGCCACTAGGATGGCAGTCTGGCCTTTAGTCTCGTGGCTGCTCATGGCTTCATCCACATCAGCTGTGACCTGTATCCCGTTTCTCTGCATCCACCGCCTGTTCCCAATCAGAACTGAATACGTAGGGGGTCCTGGATACACAGAAAGACACACAACATGCACAAGCACTAATGATAACCATGTGAAAGTACCATTAGGTGCTCATTTCGTGACATACAGGGCTTCCAGGGAGTATCTTAGCACAAAGATGCTTCTTAAATGGTAGAGCGAGCATCACACTGAACACTCTCTCTACCAGCTAAGATGATATGAACACTTAAAATGCTTTTGGGAAACTGGAGCCTACATGGTCTAATGTGACAATATGTTTAATACAACAATCAAATCTAGATACTGTAACCCTTTATGAAACTTCTGATATATAACCCTGAATTACTGGAGCAGTGTGACCACATGCACTAGGGGGCACCATATGCACACATTACTGACCAGGACTTGGGTCAGAGTCTGCAACCAAACTGCTCTCATCTGTCGTGGCTCCCTGTAGTGTGAGCTGGGTGGATGGTGTGTGTGCACTCTCTGTCCCTGGGCTGTTCTGCAGGAGTTCCTCGATGTTTGAAACTTTGCAGCTGATTCCACAGCCCGGCACTGCCTGGAAGTGATGGCAGTAGCCCAGCGTCTCCGTGTCCAGCTCCTGCAGTGGGAAAGAGAGAGAGTCCCAGAAAAGACTCAGGCTAGAGAGCACCTCTGATTCCACTCCAGCACTTCAGACCCACTCAACATCCAGTCTTGAGGGTTTCTTGCCTCACTTGGCACCAATGAAGTTTGTATAGAAAGTATAGAAAGTTTGGGGACAGCTTGCCCTGTTTTAAAATATTTATTTAGTTACTATTTAGTCAAAACAGAAAAACAGCTACCTGTTAATCTTTTGGGTATATTTATCTTCATCCCTTCATGTTCATTAAAATGTATTTCTTGCTATAAAAGGTAGGATTAAAGTGTGAAATGGACTCCATTAACACCATTTTTCTTCGACATACAGTGAGGTCCTAAAGTCTAAATCCTCTGGCAAAATGTTTCTTCTTCGTGTTCCTTTCTAATTTAATATTTAATACCATATCATTTTTTCTAACAAATGACATCATCAGGTGGGTGTTGGAGGAGGACAGAGGAGGAGGAAGTGTACTATTTCTTCCCCACTCACTGGTGCAAAATGATGTCATTAAAAAAGCCATTGCATATTGATGAAGATAATATGAACTGTTAATTGATATGATATAATAACTATAATAATTATTAATAATAAGTATGACCAGGACTAGAACTAACAAGTTAACATTTTGATTTCAGGTTGACTTTAAACTGCTGAAAGGTTTGAGGACCAATGAGGCCTGGATCACAAGGAGGATAAAATGTGTGGGTGTCATTTACAAGCCATGACAAAAGTTCTCCATGTTCTTGTGAGCACAATCTAAATAGCTTTCAGTTTATTAGTGTCTGTATAGAAACGCCAAGTGTTCCCAAACTTTTGCCCGTGAGCAGGTATGAAAAAGACTGAATAGATGGAGCCTGATCCATTCTTGAGTCCCGACCTCGCAACAATTTTAAATGAATATAATTCTTTATTAGAATTCAATGCTAATGAAGTCTCAAATTTCCCCACACTATAAATCAATAAATTTTTTTGGTATGATTAAAAATATGTGACTGGAAAATCACGCAAGCAACACTCCAGGTTTATGTGTACGTTGCATTTAAAGCAGACAGAAAGGTGTATATAAATAATGAGACACAGACGCATATTAATATTATTATCAATTATGCTGTATCCTGACATATATAGAACTGAATTGACACAGCTAAATCACCATCTACAAGCTGAAGCATACTAACACACGATTTATGTGTGCGGGTTCTATACCTGTTTGCAGTGTTTGGCAACCGCCATGCCCAGCGGATGCTCACTACTGGCCTCTGCAGTGCCCACTACAGCCAGAACCTTCCGGAGGGGCAGCCGTGCCCGATCCCACAGCACCAGCACCCGGGTCACCCGCGGCACCCCGTTAGTAATGGTGCCCGTTTTATCGAACATCACGGCTTTGATCTGTGGAACACACAAAGGTTGTCTGACCAATATACGCAAAACACCCCAAAGACTACAGCTCCTTTCCCACTGACTGCCATGACTACCACCCCTACACCGACAACGTTTGGAGTAAGGGATGAAACCTTTGGTTAATCTGGAACTAAATGTTGTTTCAGGTTACTCTTGCAAGTTGTGTCAAAAGATAAAGCTAAACTACCCTAAATAACAAACACGGATTATCAGTGTTACAGGCACACGCAGGGTGCAAATGGATAATCTGTATGCATGTGCCATTATAACCATTTAAACTATTTTTAAACAATAATGTACATAATGTTTTGTAATTTTATGCAGTTTTAACAAACTTGAAGACAAATACTCAAACCTGTCTATATGGAATGTAAATGGAATATAAACCTAATTCGTTGAATTTTAATCATTATTTTGTATGTATCTCCATTTTTTGCATAGGTTAAACATTGCAACTGTCCTTTATATTGTGTAGCAATTTCATGATGAACGGACCAACAGAAATGCTCCTAAAATGCTCTGATTAAAGCAACTTTACATTGACTTATCTTGAAAGTGAAAAACATTTTTGCTCTCTCCTGTAAAGCTGCCACTTGGGAGATACTTATTTTTCTTTGGACGGTGACAATACTCTGTAAATCAGATGTAGGACCATATGGTAGGAGCCAGACCACTGAGATTTAAAAACTTAAATTAAGGGCTCAGTGAAACCTTTGTGATATAATGCATAGGATAGAAAATGAATAACAAGCATTGCCTTGTGGGCCATCTCCAGCGGCTCTCCGCCTTTTATAAGGATGCCATTCTGGGCGCCCACCCCTGTGCCCACCATCACAGCTGTGGGGGTTGCCAAGCCCAAAGAGCAGGGACAAGCAATGGATAGCACTGTGATGGATGCCTGGAACGCGAAACGTACGATCACCTCCGTCCGAGGAATGTTCTTATCATAGCCCTAAACAGAACATACACCAATTACACATTTAAAACTACAGAGCATCACAACAACAACAACAACAACAACAACAACAACAAATATTTCAGACAGTGTCTACAGTACAGTGTGGGCAGTGTGGAGGGTATCTACAGTAAAGTGTTTGCAGTGTACAGGGTGTCTACAGTACAGAGTGGGCAGTGTACAGGGTATCTACAGTACAGTGAGGGCAGTGTACAGGGTATCTACAGTACAGAGTGGGCAGTGTACAGGGTATCTACAGTAAAGTGTGGGCAGTGTACGGGGTATCTACAGTAAAGTGTGGGCAGTGTACAGGGTATCTACTGTAAAGTGTGGGCAGTGTACAGGGTATCTACAGTACAGAGTGGGCAGTGTACAGGGTATCTACAGTAAAGTGTGGGCAGTGTACNACAGGGTGTCTACAGTAAAGTGTGGGCAGTGTACAGGGTATCTACAGTAAAGTGTGACCAGTGTACAGGGTGTCTACAGTAAAGTGTGGGGTGTGTACAGTGTATTTGCAGGACAAGACAATATATGTATGTATTGATCTATCTAGGTATCGGCACTGGCCCCCTGTTCGGGCAGTGTCTGAGCTCAGTGTGAGTTTTAGGCTCTGAACTTCCTGTACTAGCTGGAATATTATCCAATGGAACACTAAGCACGGTTGTAAGTCGCTCTGGATAAGAGCGTCTGCTAAATGCTGTAAATGTAAATGTAAACGTAAGACAGTGCAGGCAGTGAACAGGTACTTTGCAGGACGGTGTAGGCAGTGTACATGGTATCTATAGTAAAGTGTGCATTGTACAGAGCATCTACAGTAAAGTGTGGGGTGTGTACAGTGTATTTGCAGGACAGGTCAGTCAGTGTATAAGGTATCCACAGTGCACTGTAGGCAGTGTGCAGTGCATTTGCAGGACACTGCAGTCAGTGTACAGGGCATCTTTGGTACACTGTAGGCAGTGTACAAAGTATCACTAGGACAATGCAGTGTACAGGGTATTTACAGGATCGTTTGGGTATTAAACAGTGTCTTTATAGGACAATGTAGGCAGTGTACAGGGTACTTACATGACAGTTTGTGCAGTAAACAGTGTATTTAGAGTACAGTGTAGGCAGTGTCCAGGGTATCTACAGGTCAGTGTGAGCAGTGAACAGTGCATCTACACTACAGCGTAGGCTATCTACAGTGATAAAAACAACGAGGAAGCCATGTGGGGCAACTCTTGCAATTACTTACAGGAAAGTACTTCACCACGATGTCAAAGTCCAAAAACCCAATAATGAGCCACACAGCCAGGGTTACTACAGAGACAATGACAATGAAAGGGACGAAGTAGCCACTCAGTTTGTCTGCTAATTGCTGGATGGGTGCCTGAGTAATACAATCAAAACACATTCAAGAGAATTATCCTCTTAGCTTCTAAATAAAGAACACTGGAGGAACATGATTTTCTGCGGGTTCATTTGTATGTGTTTGTGTGTTGGTGTATTGCTTGAAATGCTAAGCTTTCTGCAACATCAGTGTGTGTGTGTGTGTGTGTGTGTGTGTATGTGTGTGCTGCTACCAGAGATGGGCAGACTTTCTAATACATTTGTCATTTCAGAATTATTAGTAACACAAAATACTATTTTGTAATTTATATTTGATGGTTATGGAAATACACTCATCATTGAAACAATAGTTGCACCCAGAAGTAATCAACTGACAGGAATGAAACTTGGTGGGTAGGTCTGAGATCATGAGAGATGTGAATGACTCAAGTTTCATGCTCGCCTGCGCATGTGACGTAAGCAAGGACGGGCCTTATCGCTGTACCTGACTGACTATATGAGGTCGTCCTGTTGCGCGTGCTTTTCATTCTGACTCTTGCTGTTGTGTCGGTAGCATCCTTTGCAATTGAATCAATTTGAATATTCAAGCTGCATGGGATGGACTCTCGCAGAACACCACTAGGAACCTCTACAACTACAAACATGGCGGCTGAATCAGTGTATGTGAACCCGAGAATATACTAGCTTTTTAAAACCATGTATTTTTAATTCAAACTTTGATGGTATGTTTAATATAACGTTCAGTTTTAGTATCATACAAATATTGTTCATATTTTACTCTGTGTTTCCTGGGACATCATATGAAATAAAGCCTACAAAGACACAGCAGTTTCCTATATGGCTCTCCAGCCAAGGTCACCTCTGTCTACTTCAGCTTGGAGAGGCTCTTTTTAACAATGTCCGTGCCCTTTCTCCAATTAGTCCCAGCTGCCTGTCATTAGGAGAAGGAGCACTCCACAGGTTGCTGGGTATGAAAGACAGCTCTGCCTCCACCTCTCATGACAAAACTGTAATCGTGCTTCATGGAAATATATGCTTACATTTTGTTTAGGGGATTTTTACCTTCCTGTGTCAAAATGTGTTTTGCCCATCCCTGTGCATTACATGCATTAATGTATGTGTGTAAGTGCAGTCATCATCAAAACAATAGTTGCACAAATAGTTGCACCCAGAAGGAATCAACCGACAGGAATGAAACTTGGTGGGTAGGTTTGACATCATAAGACACACAAATGATTCAAGTTTCACGCTCGGCCGCGCATGTGACATAAGCAAGGACGGGCCTTATCACTTATCAACTGTTTTATTTTAGTATAATGTCATAACGTTCATTTTCAGGGATCCCCCCACCAAAAGTTTGATTTTAAAACACTCAGGGGGTCATAGAGATTAATCAGGGTGTCCCACCCCCCAGAACCCTATTGTGGACCCACTGGACCCCCAACATTCAGCCAAAATAACACTGGTTTCTAAAAAAAAGAAGTGAGGTGCTTGAATAACATAACCAGTCTCCTGACTTCAGTCCTTTCAAGGATGTGAAACTGCGAGGCCATCAGAGTGACCCTCAGTAGGAACTGTCCAAATTTGATCCAAAAAGCTGCAAAATGACTTTGGTTCCCCTCACTGTATCTACATGTGTATGCACCTGTGTTTATTATGTGTGAGCATGTGTAGGTGTGTTACCTTGGATGTCTGTGCCTCCTCCACCAGTCTAACTATCTGGCAGAGTGTAGTATCTGCTCCAACATGCGTGGCCTCCACCAACAGCGCTCCATGAGCATTAATAGACCCGGCAATCACACAGCTACCCAGTTTCTTCCGCACCGGCATCGGCTCTCCTGCAGCAACGCACACATGCTTACAGATAACCAACGTTGTTCATAATTAACCATGAGCCTAATGCTTCAACTGCATATTAGTGAATACTTAAATGAGATACAAAGGCTTACCTAATTATATCTCGAGTTAAAAGACTATAAAATACAGTCTAGTCATTTATTTCTGACTAGTAGCTCATTGAAACAAGTGACAAAATCATGTGGAAAGTGAAAAGTTAAAACTGTCAGATAATTCTGCATTTATATTTGTATGTAGAGGAGAACATCTTTAATAATGATTTGAATTTGATAACATATTACTGTGAACAGTCTTCTTTTGCCAATATTTAATAATAAAACAAAGGGAAAAATACTGACGTTTAGACTCAAATACATCAGTATGTGATGTAAAATGAATATAAATACAATTTATAGTATAATGTAATTGTAATTGCATGCAGTTGGCCAGTGGCCTAACGTGTCCACTAAAGCCTGTTACCTGTGATAAGAGATTCATCAGCCATGGAGCTTCCCTCAATCACTTTACCATCAACAGGGAACTTTCCTCCGGGTACAACCTTCACCACGTCTCCCCTCTGCACCAGCTCCACAGAGACCTGCTCCTCACTTGGGAGAAATATTCAACATTCATGCCAATTCGACTCTATATCAATGTTATGTTTTTCACTTTTAACATAATTTGAAAATGCCTGTTGTCCTTAAAATTGTGTGTTCATTTCATGATGAATGGACCAAAAGAAAATACTGGGCAACAAATCTGGTTCAATTAACTTACATTAAAGTATGGATTTTCCTTTTCCTGTAAAGTTATCACTTTGGAGATCTGAGATTAGGTCATACATAAACTAATACAACAACTAAAGCACATGCGATATATATATATATATTACTGCAGAGCATCCAAGTGTCCACCACATGTGGATGTGTATAGTGAAAGGACCTACATACAAGAGAGGCGTTCATTAAGGGTAGTTACAAAGGACTCCTTTAGCAAGCGACAAATTGTAGAATTATATGTATTATTAATGACGCCACTGGAAACCTGATTACAAGAAACCATCATCAACCAGAAATCATTGTTACTGCTTAGCTAGCTATCTATGCAGCCTTACCGTGGCTAAATACAGGGCCTTCTACATCCATACTGTCCATTACAGTCCATATACAGTTTGGCCACTCCTGGCCAAATTATATATATTTTTTTATTTTCTAAGTGAAAATAAATAAATACATCCTCTACAGAGAACACACATTTTACTACTACACATGTATATATATATAAACAAAAGTTATTTGATTTTATTTTTCTGGTTAGTTTTTAACCCAAAATGTTAATCATCAACAAATGCAGAAAAAGTACATCTTTCTTATTTTCTAAGCGCAAGTAAGGAACTATATCCTGTACAGGGAACCTAAATATAGTATTCTGGCACACAATTGATCCGCTGTGCCACAAAATAAAGAATGTGCCTTCAGCTTCTGCACAGACTACATTTATGTTTTTATATGTTAAATCCATCAACTATAATTCAAATGTGCAGAAGTGTGTTCTCTGTGGAGGATGTGTTCATCTCTTTTCACTTAGCAAAACAAAACATGTAAACTGAGCAGGCGCACCGCAAACCGAAGCAATCGACCGTTCTGTTGCTGTCCGTTTAAATTTTGCTCTAACGTCTGAACCCAGCAGCTGCCCTTTACACTGAGTGAGAATTCCATGATAAATGGACCAACAGAAATGCTCCAAAATCGCTTGAAATGACCATTTGGGGGATACATATATTAAAACAGATACATATATTCAAACAATGGGCAATCTTATAATCAGTACGATCACAGCATGCCAAAATGTAGTACATAGTGGGTGGGTGAGTGGGGGGTTGGGTGTTTACTGTGACCCAGAAGGTCGTGGGTTTGATCTCAGCTGGCTGCATCTACTAATGATGCAGAGGTTGCGCATTCCACCTCCAGGGCTGTCTGGTCATTTTTAGCAATGCCTCAGTCGCATGATAACATAATGATAGTTCATACCTGATGATGGAGTTGTCATTGCCTAGCGTCACTATAGTGGCATCTATGGCTTGGAGGGACATAAGCTTGGCCAGCGCCTCCGATGTCTTACTCTACAAGGACACAAAAACACACTTCACAGTGAGAAAGAATCTTTCACCAGTTTGTAGCAACTCTTTTAATGATTCATCATTTTACAGGCTGGATATTTCCTTCTAGATCCATTTCCATCCTAACATAACCCCCATTTTTAATGACAAAGCTGATCTGTGAATGTACTAGCTTGACCTAATTGTGAGAAAAACACACACATGACACTTGGGTTTGGTTTGGTTCAATAGTTACTGATTAAATCCAGCTAAGAAAGCTACACGCTAGACAACTCTAACTCTGAGCTTTGCCTCTGAAATCACTGAAAACTTTTATGGCATAGTGCTACCTTTGCCACGTGTAGCAGTCCAGCTAGCAGCATAACCCAGCTGAGATAAGTTAGCACGGCTTTGACCTTAGAAAGAGCTCAAACAGTGACAACAGCCTGGAGCGACATCCAATAGACATACAGGATGACTCATTCAGATGTCATATGCTTCTTTATATTGGATAATACAGTATATAAGCTTTGTGCTTTGTATCACTGCTTTAGCTTCAGCACATAGTGTGCAATAAAAGGCTGTAAGCCGTCAGATGATGCGTATGACAGCACATTTTATGCTACTACATAAAATTCATGACTTTTCTGTGAATGTCTAATATTAATACATTCTGGAGTTTAAGAACATCATGAACCTGACAGATTTTTTCTTAGGACTTCTCAAGAACACATTTAGGGAAGGCTTAGGATGATATTGGTATAAGAAGACTATTATTTTTCAAAGGCACATATTTAACACTTTTCTTGTATTTTTTATTTTTCTCTCAAATTCATGTGTAAAGTAACTGTGCTTTTATATACCAAAAGTAGTCCTAATTCATGTTTACATGATCATTTATTTTATTTTTTCAAATATTCTGTTTATTGAGGCATTACAAGTAAAATATATCAAAGCATAAATCATAGTGTCTTGAATAGCACCTTTTACCTTTTTCCCATAAATAGTTTTCATAGACTATATGCATTCAGGGAATACACTGCCTACATATAGGCATATTTAGAATGCAGTATAATATATAAGACCATAGCAAAACAGAAATAAGTCAGTAAATGTATTTAATCCAAACAAAATTGGACTGGAAGGCATACAAATCATCCAACCTTCAATTCGACTCCTAATTCTCAAAGTCCACACAGGTTAGACCTGAGCTCATTTCTGCATGCAAACTGCCAGACACTTCTTTTCACTGGGTCCCAATGTTTGAACTGGGGCACAGCTCCAAATCATCTTTCCCAATGACATGATTTCCAGGAGTTGCAGTATATTGTTATTTTACCTTGGCAATGTGTTCCAGCCAGCGTCCAAGGGCAACGAAAACCAACAGCATAGGAGGCGTATCAAAAAACGTGACTGGACTTTGCTTGGCCCCCTCGCTCATGGCTACCACCAGCACAATACACGAGTACAGGTATGAGACAGTGGTGGCCAGGACGATGAGCACATCCATGTTAGCCACCCCGTGTCTCAGGGAACGGTAGGCCTGGACGTAGAAGTATCGGCCTCCAAAGATCTGAAGTGGTGAGAGACAAAAAGAAGGACAAACTGTTGAATATGATATATTTTTGCAATATGAACTTCTCCAGTTAACAGCAGTTGCTTTTGGTAATAAGGTCTCTATGCACTTACATGCACTAATATGACAAAAACAGACATGTATCGTTAGTGTAAGGATGAGTAACTAAAGGTGGCAAAAAAAAAGGTTTTCAACCAAAAGTTGAAAAATATACTTCAGACATTTTCTCAGTATATGATATGCATCAATATTTAGTCTTTTCATAAGCCGGGACAGACCAAATGAATGATATGAAAAACATTGATACAGTGATACAGTGATTTGTATCTAATGTTTCACAGCACTTAATCCAAATACTCAGGACTTTATCTGGTGAGCTAAACCTGAAAGAATAACTTTAGGTCAAGCAGGAGCTGTCACACTCTTGCCACAGGCCAACACTGGTCAGCTAAACCCGTAGTGAAAAGTTTAAATCAGACACATACTTTTACTGCACAGGTGGCATTACAATGTGTCCATAAACTCCCATAACAACCACAGCACAGCAAACTAAGCAAGCTAAGCCCGAATGAATAGCTTTAGGTCGGGCAGGAGCTGTCACACTCTCTCAATGACTTCAAGATGAAACACTCCAGCAGGACTGTGTGTATCTGATTCACTCATACCAGCTTAACACACACTACAACCCCCCCACCATGTCAGTTATCACTGTAGTGCTGAGAATGATCCACCACCCACATCCACCACCCTCCTGACCACTGAAGAATAGGGTAACAAAGTATACAGAGAAACAGATTCACTACAGTCTGTAGTTGTCATACCTGTCAAGTCTCCCGTTTTGGCCGGGAAACTACCGTATTTTACCCCTCTTTCCCGCCGTCCTCCCGTATTAGTATTTTGACGTAAATTTCCCGTATTATATTATAATTTTAAAAAACATTCCTGTGCCTCTCCAAACTGAAATGCCACTAACCTCGCGAGAACTGCCACCCAGGCTGCTGCAAGTGGCAGTTCTCGCGAGGTTAGTGCGGACAGCGGGAACAAACCTGGAATAGGGAGAGATGGATGGATGCAAGGAGAGAGAGGGCATTCCTGCCAAAAAAGTGTTAAAGGATGCAAAGTCTGCAACAACTCTGTATAATAAGTCAATGAATGCCAGAGAACCACATGAGTGAACATGAGATATTAAAAATGTGTAATGAAAATAAAATGTGTTTCACTTTAAGACAAGCAATGTGTATATATGCTGATAATATGTAAAATAAATAAATGTGCTTCAGTTCCCTTTTGTGTTTTCATTTAGGCTGTATTATAAGAATTACATATGTAGGAATGTCCACAGCATTTCAGTGTCAACAAAGGTAGGCCTATCAGATTCTGATCATCTAATTGTAGTTTGTAAGTGGTTCACAGGTGGTTATTTTAGATTTCTTGTAAACCTATTTTAAAATGTAAGGGATACTGAACCTCGGTTGGGCTGGTGGGACGGCTCGAAGCGCGCGGCGAAAAAATTTCCCTTATTTTTAAATCCAAAACTTGACAGGTATGGTAGTTGTAGAACTACAAAGTGCTCCTATATGGTAAGTGGAGCTGATAAAATGGCCAGTGAGTGTAGATACAAGGAGGTGGTTTAAGTGTTCTGATATGATTGTGTAATTCAACTGTGGTTTGACCGCAGGACTGTTACTGAGATGGAACATTAGTGAAATGCAATGCTTTAAAAGTACAAACAAGGCTGTTTTAAACCAGTGCTGAGCATCATGGTCTGACACCCACAGCTGGTATAGACAGCTTCACTGATTATAATGGGAGCATCTGCTGCTAGGACAAGGTGTAATACTAGAAAGAAAACAAAGGCAACCAGGGACTACATGAACCGTGCACACTGACAAGAAACAACTGGAAACAAAGATTATGGCACAGGATTACAAACAAAACCAAAGATCGTGCATAAGGTAAATCAAGATGAAGCACGCCTATTCAAGTCAATGGGGCCATAAGTGATAAAGCTCCTGTAAGCTTGCGTCATCCACTTCACCCGGCCTCCATCTGCAAGCTCATCAGAAAATGTGTGCTTAGGCTCAAAATGCTCTCAAGACCCTAGCATTCCCAAAAATGGCAACAATGTGACTGCAATCGAGAACAAAGGAGAAAGATCTCTAAAATTCAGCAGAACTTCCAGCTGGTGCAACTGAGACTTGAGTGGGAGAATGAGTCCTCCTCCCCCATGCCAAAACCACCTGATCGTGCTTTTGGAAATCTTTGTACACTGGCGGCTCCCCCTTTATAAACCCTGGAAAAACACACAAGTGGACATAACAAGGGGGCGGAGCTAGAAAGAAACAAGAATGATGAGACTGAGGCAGAAGAACCGAGACAAAGTGGTTTTAGATTCTGGTCTGCAACACTTAATAGCTTAATGCACGCTACTAGAAATAGTGAGAAGTCCTGTTAGTGTCTTGCTTATAATAGTTAAATCTACTGCATAAAGATGAATCATATGACGTGCAAATATCTAAAACAAATCTTCCTCTTCTTAAACACAAATGCAGTATTTATTGAAAGTTTACAATCCAACAGAATTTCGGTGTTTCTTGTTTCTATAACCTACAAGCAAGAACTAGTATCAGATTACACCATCCCCACAGATGACTGAGAAGGGCTACTACAGGATGAACGTAATCTGCACCAGTACCTGAACAGGTGTGCAGAGCAGAAAGAAGGCCAGATTGAGGATGGAAAGCCCAGGTAGGACATTCTGCTCCACTGGCATGGAGCCTCCGTGCTCTGAATGCTGGCTGTCCATCACCATCATGTAGATCATCAGCCCCATCACTGGGATGCCAAACACCAGGCTGAAGAGAAATGAGTGCTTCCACCTGCAGACAATGCGAAACCCAGCAAAGTCAGCTGTCAGCTCACTCTCATTCAGTGGCCAAAATTAACTTCACACTGTAATCTAATCTAATCTAATCTAATCTTTCAGAACACCACTAAATCCATCTGAAAGGTTTCACTGTTGGAAATGTGCCACTGTGCTTGTTTGCCTGATGTTGCTACAACACAGAACAAGAGATACTTGCTGCCGTATCTCCTCCTGGTGATCCAAGCCTTCATTCTTTCTCAAGCCATCACTCTTTATCAGCGACACCCCGAAGCCCAGACCCTATGAGCAGGGAAAGAGAGAGAGGGTGAGTGAGCATGAACGTTCACTATGGTTGAGATTCCAATAACTCTACAGTGAGATTTCACTACAATTCAGAATTGTGCTACCACTTTAAAGGGGCTGTTTAATTGTACTTTAAGTGCATGATTTATTCTGTATTATTATAATCAATCATAACACAAAATCGATAGAGCTGAATTTCCACCCTCATGCTTTTTATACACCCCTGCTGTTTACTGGTGTCATTCTGGTGCATTTGCATCCTTTGCTTCTGACCTTCTGATTAAAGACACATTTAATATCACACTAATGGTTTCTTAATTGTAATTACCTACACCTTACTAATGTGGAGTAACATTACATCTTATTTAAAGGACATGATGGTCCATCACTCATCCAAGGTCCAAACCCACCACAGCAACCACCATCAAATTAGAATTCATTAGTGGAAAGACATACAAGAACCTCTTTAATCAGTCCAGCTATTTCTTTCATGCTTGTAGGAACCACTGTGGGATCAAAGCAGGGATCTGAAAGCCCCCTGGCACAACAATGCATCAATCAAAGCAGCCGTTTATTAAATCTGTGTATCTGTATTCATAGAATATGACAGCATGCATGATCATTACTGGGAACAGCAAATGTTCAGTACTTTGCCGGCACTGTGGGTCCTGTTATACCTCAACAATTCTGATGATGTCACGGGCTCCAACCATATCTGGGTTGAACTTCACGTGAGCCTTGCTGGTTGCCAAAGCCACAGTGGCCTCCAGAATACCCTTTGTTCTTAGAAGCTTGGTCTCGATGTTATGAACGCAAGAAGCACACGTCATACCGGTCACCTAGAGATATATCAGAAATCAGGACAGCAGCAGTTACAGTAACCAGCTACAGTAATCAGTTACAGTAATCAGTTACACTAATCAGTTGCAGTAACCAGTTACAGTAACCAGTTTAGCAATCAAATTAAAGGTATGTAGAGGTAACAGAGTGATCACATGTAGGATTACCTGACTTTTTCTTGATTGCTGAAAATGCAACATTGTTTTATTCGTTTTTTCCAAGCTGAACTACAGATATCCGAATTATGTGCCAAAACAAGTGCTTATGACAACATGCCAGTGTCAATATAGCACAACCTTACAGGGGAACTTCACCATTTTGCCAAAATTCTACATAATTAAGATTTAATGGAGAGGTTGGGTTAAAATAATCCGTTCTAGTGAACCTTGCCAAGTCAGAACTGTTCACTGGGGTTGTGATGGAAACCAAACATCTGAAGAGTTTAATGCCTCTGAAATATCCCTCATAGAAAGTTATTACTTCAACTGGTTAGCATGGGTGGTATACTCCCATGGGTGGTAATTTCCAGCACATTGTTTTATGACAGATTTGTGCTAAAATGTATCACAATCCATTTACTTTACTCATGGTCGAGAGATACATATGGCATAGAACGCAGGTGTTCAAAGGCAAAATAGACCCCAAACAAAACATTTTTTTTTTTCAGATTGAGTATTTAACCATCATTATCATTACATATGAAACCCCAGTAAACCAGTCTGGTATACTGCTGGATTTGGATAGAAAGTAAAAAGGCTGTATTTGTGTTGTAGAGATTGTGAGCCCTGGTTATCATCACGACTACAACTGCAAATGAACAAACCCATTCACATTAAACTATGTGGAATTAATTACACTCATCATCAAAAAAAGTTGCCCCAGAAGGAATCAATCCATCAATCGTCTTATCGACTTGTTGCACACCATACTGGTGTTCGGATACTACTATAGCATGCTGTTGGCGGCAGTGGACAGAAGAAGGCACGCACCAGTGGCATGAAGGATCTGGGAGACCTATGCGAACCTCGGAGAGAGAGAACGAAGGTTTGCATGTTGCGTTAGTGAACACGGAGGCCTGACGCCATACTGAGAGACACTACTTCTGTATGTGTAGCTCAATAAATATTGCCCATCTAAATTTATCATCATTTATTGTAACTGGTAACCTTTATCTTCCTTCCCAATAGCACTGCAATCCCACACTTCCTTCTGGGTGCAACTATTCTATTGATGATGCATATAGTTTACATGTCAAGGTGAGTTATTAAGAAATTTTGAACAATTGGTGGACTTTCCCTTTAAGTATTATACTGTGACAGTTGAACTTCCTCTTCCTAATGCTATATCACTATATCAGTGTTTTGATACAGGCTTGTAAACTGCAGATAAAGTTCCCACTGGGTGATATATCAAACCACTCTACACGGCAGCATTGCAAATTCGCCTGTGACTCACAGAAAGGTCCAGAACACCATCACTAACTGCACCCTCTTCCATTAGCGATGCTCCAAAGCCCAGGCTGGAGATGAATTTGACGATCTGAGCTGGATCCAGATCCTCTGGGTCGTACTTGACCTCGGCTTTACCCGCCATAAGAGCTACCAGAACAGATTTAATCCCTACATACACAAACACTCATTAACAGATGCAAAGGAGCACACACTACAAAGATGGTTCAACATTTTCAGAGCACCATACCAAACCTTGCTACACTGTGAAAATACACTAAACTATACAGTCTTTAGTAAGCTTAAAGTCTACACATGGCAAAGACCCAGTAAAGCCATAGTTAGAGTTACTGTATTAGGTTCTAGGTAACAGACAGGCTGTGTAAAACTCTTGTGCCTTATACAGCATATAATTAGTCCTTTTTTCAGATTTTGTCCTTAATATGTTACATCACAGTGTAAGTTTGTTTGCGACTCCTTGTGACTGTAAACAATTGTGCATTTAACAGATATTTTGCTATGTTCGTAGAACCTTTTTAACATTTAAGTGTGATTTAGTAAGACTATCTGATAAATACCATTGCATAATTTTAACCAAAATAAGTTTAAAGTCTGTAAAATGAAGTGTTTTCAGTTCTTTCACTTGTTTTATTCAATATTCCAAGAATTAAGAAGCAATGTATTATACCAATTTGTAGTCCATTTTTGTCACTTTTCTGGATATTAATTTCTGTATAACTCAAACATCTATAGCTCTATAGATATCATCATTGTGATGATCACTGTAAAAAATATATATATACAGTTTATATATACATTGCAGTCAGATTGTTTTTGTATTATTGAGTATATAGTGAAACATCCTAAAACACAGGCACCTTTATGTTTGAGCAGGCTTCTCTCAATGTTGGCCACACATGAAGCACACGTCATGCCTGTAACACGGATAAAGCACTTTCTGGTCTTCTCCTCTTCAGGAACTCCTGTTTTTGCTGAACTCACTGTAGCTGCTGGAGATCTGGGGGGTTGGGGTCGGGCTGCTGGCGGGGTCTGGTCCTTCGGCTGAGAGGACATGCTTCTGTGTGACCCCTGACCCCTGACTTGACTGTTTTGGCCAGAATCTTAAACGGAGAGAAGAAAACAATTAGACATTTCGAGACACGGTCATAACTGTAATAACTATTGAGAAGGAATTAAACTGTGTAGAAAGTAATTTCTGTAATCTCTTAACGAACCACTAACATTACAGCGCGGCATTTACTGAGTACTAATCCTGACAGGCCTCACCACTGAAACAGAGAGAGAGAGAGAGAGTAATATAAGCCCTCTATAATCCGATTAGACACTCATTTTATTTCTTGGCGCTTGCATGCCATTTAAAGGTTGCCATGTCTGAGTCCGAGTCATTCAAGAGCACTTCATGTTATTCTAGAATGCCCACTTGAAAGGTAACCAAGGAAACCCGTGTCCCACTTCAGTATCTGTTGGCTGAGAAGTCTGGTGCAGATAAGCTCATCAGGTGATCTTCGCTTCTACACTATCGTTCAAGAATAAAAGCTGCTTTTTCGGTTTGTAGAACAGTGTAGCGATCACTTGCCAGGGCCAGATCCTCTAAGAGATTCTGCCCATTGAACATTTTGTGTTGTCTATATTCCATGAGTTTTATCCACTGGCATGAGAGAATAGGGGAATAATGGCTGCAAACAAATGAGGGAAAGTGCTACGCCTGAGAGCTTAGACTGCCTGACCATGGAGAGCGGTCAACACTCTTTAAAACTCAAAAGTTTACTCAAAGGCTTTATGGGAAAGTTTAGCTTTGATTCGCTGAGGTGCCGTGACTTACACACGACAGCTAAATCAGCTACATTACATTAAACCCACTGATTTCCCAAGAATTCTGCATAATGCAAGAACAACTGACATGTCAGCAGTCATTCAGAGCGGCTGGATGTGAAATGACTCATTGTAGAAACACTTACCAGGGGTCACCATGTCTACAGCATAAGTATTTTTATCTACTATCCAAAACCACCAGTGAACCTACACGGGTCTTCAGAGGTTTTATATGTAATGCTGATGATGGTAAAATACTGGTAGAACCCTGTAGTGGAACACTGTGCAAAAAAGCACATAAAAACACCATATAATGACATGCAAATCATTTAAACCCTACATTTAAGTGGACATAGTACAAAGACTGAGAAAGTAACACTCAAAAGTTTAGACACAGCTACTCATAGAAGGTTCTCCTTATGTTTATCTTAATGCTTTACTTTAGTATAAAAGTAAAGACATCCAACTATACAATAGCATTCATGGAATTATACAGTCCACCTTAAAAAACCTCCAAAATGGACCTTTACAGGAGGATAAAACAGCTTTCTTAACCTGCAGTAAAGGCTGATGTAACAAGGTTTTTTTTTTCCGAAGCAAATTTTGACTGATTCTATTGGTCTGTCCATCATGAATATTCACTAAACTGAAAGGGGAACTAGAGCTTTTATACTGTGCAAAAAAGGAGATAAAAGTTCTTTTGAAGTGGAGATATGGCAGAAATATAATACTGTGATACATCAAGCGTATATGTGGTATATCAGGATATGTACTGTTTCAGACATCAGTTGGACGGGTTATAAGCCTGTAGAGTCTTTAAGACAACCAACACCGTCCATTCAGTTAGGTGTATCTAAAATTTGGAATGGTACTGTACATAGGATGTCCATTCAGAATTTTAGGACAGCAACACATCTGGGGACAAATGTTGGGACAGAAGCAACAAAGACTGGTAATCCTGTGTAATGCTAAAGTTGACCTGCTTGTTATCCCAGCTGTTCAGTAGCTCTGCGTGGTGGACTCCACTGCTTCTGTTTCGAATAAAGAACACTCGTTCAAAAGCACAATTTCCTGCGTAATACTGTGTAATGCTAAAGGAAAAACATCTGGTGGAACATATTCTGTATACTGTGAGCACTTGTAGAACACAACACTGACCAACTGCCAACACAATTTACTATTTAATTAGAAAGAGAGTTTGAGTCGGTTGCGTGTCCCCCTTAAATCAACAAGGCTTAATTTGACCAGGGATGCCCAAACTTCACTGCGCTCTAATTTCACAGTCATTGTTTTATTTCAAATCCAGTGTGGTAGAGAGAGAGAGCACAGAGACCTGTCATTGTTCAGGTATGAATGGGTGCTGTATGTGTGCATGCTTTACCTTGCTCCAGGTATGCTTCAAAGCCCATGTCCTCAATGGCATCCCTGAGCTCTGCTGGATGGGTCAGACTGGGGTCGAATGTAATTATTCCCTTTTCCTCCTTTAGGTAAACTGTAATGGAATGCACACCATCCTTCTGGGATATCAGTCCCTCAATGGATTGCACACAAGAGTTGCAAGTCATTCCTTTTATTCCAACTGTCACTTTCTGGAGTGGAATGCTGTCCGTGGAATGAGGTATGGATTTCTGAGAACGTATGGAGCCATTAATCCTCGGCTCATGGAAAGACAACTGTGGACTCTGACCTGGAAGGGTTACCCTAAAATTCCCAGGAGGCAGTCCCTCCACCACCCCTTTTATTGTGTCCAAGGATACTAGGGATGGGTCATATTTCAAACCTGCGGTTTTGCTTTCCAATGACACCTGCACAGACTGGACACCCAGCATTCCGGACAAGCTCTCTGTGATGCTCCTCACGCATGAACCACAGCGCATCCCTTCCACATTAAACCTCACCTCCATCCAGTCTGCTGGGGGAGGTTCAGCTTGGGATGGCTGCAGTAAGCATGGGTCCTTGAGAAAGGCTTCAAACCCCATGTCTTCAATGTGTTCCCGCAGTTCCTCAGGCTTCACTTCCATGGGGATAAACCAAATAACCGCTTCTTTCTCACTTAAGGACACTTGGATACCCAGAACCCCTTGCAGTGCTCCAACACGCCCCTCAATGGAGCGTACACATGAGTGGCAGGTCATGCCCTCCACCCTGATTCTCACCAAGCTCTCCTGGACCCTGGGTGGTTCAGGCAGAGACAAAGCATTGGATACCTCGCTCGCCTTATACCCCATTCCCTGGATCTCCTGAAGGATCTCTCTGGTTGTAACTGTGGACGGGCAGTAGTCTACCCAAGCTGGACCGCCAGACTGAGGAATAGACACAGCCTCCACACCCCTGAGAGCAGAAAGCCATGTGTGGAGGGCCTGAGCGGTTTCTGGACATGACGGGCCACTGAGAAGTAGAGTTAGCCGAGAAAGGTGACCCAAACTTGGTCTGAGTTCACTGAGGCTGCCCGGCTCATAGGCCAGATTATCAAAGGCATTTTTATTAGAGGCCCAGGTCTCACAGGGTCCCTCGTTCTCCTGAAAACAGTAGAGACAAACAGTGAACAACACAAGTCTACATTTATATTACCACAGCAATAGCTAACAAGTCAGCAAGTAAAACATCCGTGTAGAAAGCATTTCTTTGCAGGGTGCCTCAATGCAACTTCCTGTGGAGGACTGGGTTATAAAAATATGGCTTTACTGCCAATGCAGTGCTAACAATAATGAAAAAACCATACAGTAATGATCACAATGAACACAAACAACAAGCAGAAAGTTCAGAGCAGTGCTTTTGAAATGGATGTGATGTTTGGTTGAGCATGTCATCAGTTTTCATGACCAACAGATGCCACAAGTACGTTCTTTAAAAGGAATATCTCTTTGAAAACAATACTTCAAGACTGCAGCCTTCCAGGCCCAAATGTGATCCTGCAACAAGAACTTCTGGGGACAACCCTGAGAAACCTGGAAATCTGGGTGGGACTATAGACTTATGAGGAAGGGAACAAATTGGATGCAACATTTCCAAACCAATCAAACACCTTGTGAAGGTGGAGCTCAAAGTAGAGGCCAATGGTCAACACTGTCCAATGGACTACAAGCCTGTCATTGGCCAACAAATGTAATGTAGGTTTGCACGGTTGAAAACCACCCCCCCCCCCGAATAGTCAGCTTTTGTTCCCTTCATTCATAAGTGTTTATATATTAACAGCCTTAACAGCTGCAAAGAATGTTATTCTTACATCACGGTGCAAGCCTTCCGATCTGCATAAACACTTGTGTGGCGAGTCTAAAAGATGAACTGAGAACACTGAGATTGTAAACTGCCTGTGGAAGAGATAGACCATACATACAACAGTGCAACACAACTAACTAAAAGTGGATATGCTGGTTCCTTGACCAAAAACCAGTCTGTGATTTTACAGAAAATCATTATTTAGAGAAAAACATCACAGTTTCATTCACAGTTGCAATACTGATCAGAAAAAACAGAAATCCTCCTCAATTAGTTCAGCCTTTGTGACCATGCTGTAAGACGTGCATGTCTGGGAGTCCAACGAATTGAACTCCATGAACTTGTGTTGAACAGGGGCCACTGCATAAGCGCAGACTAATCACAGACTCGCTGGAGTATTAGTCCTAAAGTCACTCACCATGCAGGACATCAAAGAGCAGATTATACACCGAGCAAATGTGACTTATCACATGACCCCAGCTTATAGGGAGCTGCGCACTGAGATGAGGAGAGATGTGGTGGCAGCTCTCTTTATTACATCTACCTTATTACCAGTGTAACAAGTGAGTTGGATATTGGATTCTGGAAGGAACGGCAGCAATAATAAAACCAAGTCGCATATTTTCCAAGTCGCACCCATTGATAGTTGGGTTATGGGCTGGTAACAGAAACACTACAAAGGCTGAACCTAATAGAGATAAGAAATGTAGTAACTGAAGAGCAACGATCAGTGTTCCAAAGGCGAGGACAGACAGACTTCTGTAAGCAAACACATAGACAGACACACACACTCTCATATAACACTGACCTTTATTCAGGCATGGGTGAAGAGGCAGGAACTAGGAAAAACACGGTGTAATGAAAGTGTAATTTGCTCCCATGATCTCTACTGCTTTGTCCCAAACAAGTTGATGATCTTGAGGCATGCTACTGTACCTGCTAACCTAAATGTTGACCTGGTAGTTGACCTATTTTGGAATTTACAGTGATGAATAATGAACATATCATGTGATGGAACTGTTTACCAAGCATGACCTAACTTTGAATAGAAGGGAGATAAACAGCCATCAGGACTGTCAGTGTAGAGTTGATATAAGCTCTCTGGTAACGTATGTTAAGAAACAGGAACTTTCTGTGAGTCATGGGTGTGAGATTATATAAGTTATATCTATGAAGGGCCTAATAAAGATTGAAGTAGAACTCCTTGATCACCTGCTCGAAGATGCAAGAACCCTTGGCCCCAGTGGGGATACAACCTAACCGACCTACCCCCAAGCCAAGTAAAGGAATTTCAACAAAATAATGGCCTGAAAAAGATGTTGCACTATGTGAGTTGGAGTCAGAGTCAGGAAAAAAACGAATATACGGTGTGTATGCACTGCTTCAAGTCATCCTGTAACGCCCGATTCATACATACTACCTCTGAATAGCGTGCGTGATGGGGCAGGGCAGCATGACTGATAATGCTAGCAGAGCAAATAGGCAAGAAAGTTTATCCAACCATCCATTATCCATACAGATAAACAATCAAATCAGTCACTCTGCCCAACACAAAAATGATTTTTACAAGTGCACGGCACATTTATTTACCCTTTACAGCATTCTGGCTTGTGATTGGGCAATAGTTTCATGTCTGGAGGACGACCTAAAAATTAAATTAAAGAATCATTACATTTTTATTCGGTTTTCCATCTTTTTTCCATGGCTTATTTGAGTGTCTTTTGCTGTGGGCACATACAGCAGGCAAGAAAAATTACCTCCTTGTTTATCCTAAGCATTGGGCAGCTGTAGTGCTATGTCAGGATCACTCAGTTCCACCAATAAGATGTTAACATGAGATGTGAAATGAAAATCAAGATGTTCTGCATCGCCATGCAGAGGTAGTATGTGTAAATCAAGCCTGAAATTTGTCATTTTTAAAAGTCAGAGGTGTAGGGCCGTATTACGCAGTTTACTGGATATGCCTTTAAGCGTTAACATCGCATGCATACGCCCAAAAATAAGGTTTAGGTCTCAAACGCAATATCTGAAGTGCAAACGGCATTCCGTAGGATTCCTCCACACATTGCATGCAATTACATCTTTCCACCAGAGAGGTCTCCAAAGCCCCAGAAATGAAATAGTGCAGCTTTAAGTTTGTTAAGTGCTAGAATTCTCTAGATCTAAGTGCCCACAGCTTTGAAGAGCCAAAGAGCTAACCAGAACAATATGTTAGAAAAAGTAGGTAGGTGGACTGGGAAATCAGAATAAGATCTGATCTCTCTTAACTCTGTCCGCTGTATGAGTTACGATCAGACACATGGATGTAACATGTACAGGTTGGCTGAATGTTCTTTTGCTTTTTACTGAGCTTATGCATTGGCTTGTAGTAAACGGGCCAAAACAATACTGGACCCGGACTCTCCTGATTACCCATTCAGCATTGTTTGCTTCCCACTTCAGACGATAACATGCTGAAGCACAAAACTGAGATCAACAGCAGAGCAGCCCAAGGTCTACACCAGCACCAAATGCAACAGACGAACTGCTATACTAGATTTGGTATATGGGTATTGATACTTATTAGTATTAGTCTGATTTCAGCATTGATCTGACATCGGAGGAAAAACGAACGTGATCTAATCCCGTAGTAAATCTATTCTGAAGTATCCCACACTCACGTCATGTGATGTGATGTCGTTAGCTGTGAATTTCTGGCTGTGTGGAGTAGCAGAGTCTTCAAGCAGTTTGAGAATGACACCCTACTCTTAGATGTTTATCTTATAAGGGAATTTCACTGACTTTTCACATTTTCTACAACACAAATACACCCAGTTTTTTACTATCCAAAACCATCCGTGAGTTTTTGGTAATATGCTAAAGCAGGGACTATTTTGCTGAGCAACTCCATCCACTATAAATGCACAAACCCCAATAAATAAATAAATAATATTCCGGAAAAAATTGAGAAATAATGTTCCTGGCATCAGGCAGCGCATACTGTGAGAAGCTGTTTACAGGTACTGTATGCTTCAGACGTCTGGTTCCTATCACCACCACTTTGACTAAGTCTGACTTGGCAAGTTTCTCTAGAACGGAGCATTTTACACCAAACCAGTCTGAATGACTATATGCACATTGCACTGATTTAGGTAGCCACATTTGGTAAGTAATTTATGAAGAAGAAATGATAAGAAGGTTTTTTCCACATCGGTACTGGAACAGAACATACAATAACATCCTAACGCTAAATTAAATCCAACAAAGGAAGCTGTAAACTATACATCACAAATATATTTAAAGAAAATGTGTTTCCATAAGAAAATACCTGGTTTAAAAGTGGTTTAAAAGTGTCAATTTAAAGAGAAGTTTCACCAATTTTTAACAAAATATCTGAATAATTTTTAAAAAATGTCTGAGATGTAAACATAGTCATTCAGAGTGTGTTAATGTGAAATAGTTAATTGTAGCAAAATTGAATGATTTCTTTACAGTGGTGGTGATGATAGTCATGATGGGAACCGGGGTAACAATGGCTACAACACAAATATAGACATTTTATTTACTATCCTAAACCACCGGTGAACCTACATGTGTTTTCCGGGGTTGTATATGTGATGTTTATGCTGGTAAGAAAGTGGTAAATCTGAAAGAACAAGTTTTCTTTGTGAACTACTTTCGCTTAGAACTCTCTACATGTGTCCCTCCACCATGACTGGATTAAAATGAACATTTTTAACATTTCACATTCTAAAAACTCAGCACACAGCTCATCACTTCATGTGATAACTTTAGGAGTCGGGGGGCTTTTAGAAGTCTTCAGACGTCTGGTTCCCATCACCACCACTGTTAACCATTCTGACTTCTCCAGAACAGTGTTTCACACCAAACCACTCTGAATCACTTTCCCTTACTTCTCAACCGCCTGATTATGTGCTATATAAAAGTCGGTGCAGTTGCCCGTCCCTTTCTGTCCTTCCAGACACTCACCTTTCCCTCCCTCAGCCCGGGTCTGCCTCGCGGTGAAGGGCACATACACGGCTCGGTCCGGCATTGACACAGAGGTCCACACTTCACCATGCACACCTGCTCCTCGCCCGGGTCGTGCCGCCTGCGCTTACTGAAGCTGCTCATCTCTACAGCCTCTGTACGCTACTAACGCTGCTCGAGCGTGATCCGCGCGCTAGCGGTCCCGGCTGAAGCGTCCTGCCGGCCCAGAGGGCGGACTGAGCGCTTTTAGCTACTACCCCCTCTGCACACGACACCCGGCACGCACACAGCTCAGCATTCACCTGCACGGAGAGGCCGAGTGCACTGACCGGCGCAGACACGCAGCCAGACTGTCCTCACTTCATCCCACTTGTAAACTACCCGCCCGGGCAGAGGTCACTTCACTGTAGTGCCGTGTGCTTCAGGGCAGTCCTGGGTTTCCACAGACCTTATGTTCAGATGGTTGTTATTCCTTCTCCGCTGGCCCTTCACTTGTGCTTGTTTAGGGGGAAACTGCACCGCTTTGCTGTTCAAAGTTTCAAGCATGTTGTTTTAGAGTTGCGCGCCCCTATAACGAGAAGAGTTAAAGGGGAACTCTACCGAATTTACGAATTTTCTACACACACGGAAAGTCACTCTATACACAAGTAAGAGTGATATGATGTGAAGTGGTTCATAGAAACATAAGAGACTCAGATTTCTTCACAGTGGTGGTGATGGGTACCAGAGGTCATAAATATAGCCATTTTTATATAGAATCAGACTATCTTTATTTAACCATGTACTGTCATCATCCAAAGAATAGTTGCATTCAGAAGATAAAGGTTACCAGGAACAATAAATTATGATAAGTTTAGACTGATATGGACAATATTTATTGAGCTACACATACAGAAGTAGTGGCTGTATTTAAAATGGCACACTACTATACTGCACACTGCATACTACAGTAGTATATACTGCATACTGTATACTGCCCCCTGTGTGTAGTATGCAGTACAACAAGTTGACATGCCTCACATTTACCTCAGAGCTGTTATCCACTGTATCCACTGTTTAGAGCTAGCTGCTGCTAACGCTGCTCAATTCACTTGAAATACGTTTAGCCTAGCTGTTAGCTACCCTCGGCTATTTTGCTCTAAACCTGAACCTGAGTTGGCTGCGTTTTGCTCCCCAGTGTTACCCGCCACCATTTTCTCTGGCTGAAGCAGGCTGAGAGCTGGTGCAGCCGTGCGGCATTATGGGATGCATTACACCATGAAGATAGCTCCCCCTGTACGCTAGAAACACTGACTGGAGTACAGTTTGGTCGCATACTGCATACTATATACTACTTTTAGTATATAGATTTAGTATGTGAGTAGGATGTAGTATGCAATTTTGAATACAGCCAGTGTCTCTCAGTATGGTGTCGGGCCGCCATGTTTACTAACGCAACATGCCAGGCATCTCGGCATGGAGTTGTAGAGGTTCTTAATGGTGTCCTGAGATAATCCATCCCATGCAGTTCCTGCAGATTTTGCAGTAGGGGTGGAGGTGGAGTGACACCAGGCCTTCTGGACATGTGATGCGTGACAAAAAAACGTTCATCTTGGCGCTGACCACGGCGCCTCCACACATGAATTCGTTGGTCGTCTCCACCAAGACAAAAGCGGGACTCGTCACCGAACATGACCCGCTGCCATTCTGAGTCACTCCATGACAGTCTGGCACAACACCATTGCAGTCTTTGTTGACGTTGACGTGCTGTTAAAGACAGTCGTCATAACGGTCCCTGTGCATGTAGTCCTTTGTCGAGCAGCCGTCTACTAATGGAGCTGGTACTAACAGGATGACTCATGGAGGGCATCACTGCTCACTGAAGGCCCGCAATCGTGGCTGTTGGATCAGTCAGGTACAGCGATAAGGCCTGTCCTTACTTATGCCACATGTGCGTAAGTAAGCTTGAATCGTTTGTGTATTTCACAATGTCAAACCTACCCACCAAGTTTCATTTGTGACAGTTGATATCGTCTTTCGTGTCAGTTGATATCCTCCTCCTTTCAGTGATGAGTATATATTAAACATGCCAAGAATGTCTTAAAAAAGTGATAGTTACTGTTTAAACTCATTTATTTTATCCTCTCTATAGGAGGGATACATGAAGGGAGTTGTAAGGCAAAACGTTTGTTGTTTTTTTATTCAGATTTACCACTATTTCATCATCATCAATATCACATACGAAAACTCAGAAGACACGTGTAGGTCCACTGGTGGTTTTGGATAGTAAATAAAATAGTTATATGTGTGTTGTAGACATGGCAACCCCTGCTTTCCATCACCAACCAGTGTAAAGAATTCTTAGTCTCTACAGTCAACAAATTCCTGTCAAATCACTCTGAATTATTCAGAATTTTCTTTTCTGAAAAATTGGTGGAATTCTATGGAAGTCTGTTTCCACCACTTACAGTATCTTTATACAGTATCTCATAATTATGAGTTACTATCTTATAATTATGACTTCCCAGTAAACAATGGTCGTCCGTAGACGTCTAAAATGTGTTTAAATGTAGTCAGATACGTGATTTCAACATTGTTTCAACGGTTCAAACGCATCAAATGTTTACTGGGTTACTATCTCATAATTATGACATAATTATGACTTTTCTAATACTGTAAAAATATAATAAAGTTAATATTCAAATAAAAAAACAAAAACTGAGCTACAAGGTTGTGCTCTGACAGACATGTTGATAATGATGAATTAGTAGTAAATATGGAAAACAATGCTGAAAGAAATTATTTCGTTACAGTTGTGGTGATGGGAACCAGGGATCCTGAAGTCTGCAACACAAATATTGCCATTGATTTACCATCCAAAACCAGCAGTGAACCTACACGTCTCCTGAGTTCAGATATGTGATGTTAAAGAAGGTGAAATAGATTTAAATCTGAAAAGTATGTTTTCTTTAGGGACCATTTTGCCTTAGAACACCTTTAATAAATCCCTCCACCATGCACAGGTTAAAATAATAAGTATTAGACTAAAATAAGCCTAACTTTTTATCTCCAAACTACCATAAATCAATGTCCCAAGACATCAGGCTGAGTTTTACTATAACCACTTGTGCGTGTAATAGCTCTTAGAGATGGACGTCCGGTCCCTTCACTACCACTGTAAACAATTCTGACTCTCCTGAATCCTGAGTTTCTCAGGAACTGAGCATTTTACATCACATATATCACTCTGAGTGAATATAAAATAGGACACATACACTGTATACACACTGCTATACCGCACAGCTGGAGAGCAGCACACAGAGACACTTGGCCATGAAACTTTTCAAACCCATGTGATAATTATGAGCTGCCAGCAGAGGGTGCAGTAACACGCCTATAAGCCAGTTCACCTTCTCAGTCTTTTCTGAAAAACTGATTCAGGATTCTCTTTCTTTCTCCATGCCTAACACAAGCCTATAAACGTAATGGACTTCACTAGCCTGTATTCTCTGAACAAAGTCTCCTAAAAACAAATACTGGCAAATGTAGTGTGCATTATTCTAAAATGGGCCTTTTTCCGATTAATGAATTCGACTGGAAGAAGGCCAGGAACAGACGCAAAGAGAGATCCAGAAGCTGAATATATAAGAATCGGCCAAGCACACTCCTACTCAAAGTCCATTACAATCGTGCCATGGCTAGAAGACTAAAGCCCCCACTCAAGCTTATTGAATCACAGACAGTCTCTGCTTTGGCCTCTGTATCTTTTTGTATTGGTAAGTTCTGATGTTCTCCAGCACATTCTTATTCAGTCCATTTTGCATTTTGTGTCCATTGTGTCCAAATTAACTTCATATAAAAGAGTTAAAACACTCACCCACTGTGTGACCCCCATGGAGCCGTAGGACATGGCTGGACTCATGGACTTGGGCTCAACTTTTGGAATAGCACACAGCCTGAGACTCAGGCTACTCTGGAAGGATGTTTCTGCTGGACAGCCTCATTTAATGACCACATGACGGTCACAGATACTCAATTGTTCCTCTTTCCGGCTCCTGAGGCTGTGCCCAGCAGTGTGGAGCGTTCTATTGCATTCTATCAAGTAATAACGTAGGAATTCTCAGCCTGTTATGAGATTACTTTGATTATTACTCACTGGAAAAAGTGATCTCAACATTTTTACCAAGTTTTGCTTGAACATACACACAAATTTGCTGTAGAAAGTACAAAGAATGACAACCAAATAGTCCTTTCACTAGCTTTTAAACAGTTAGAAACAGCCAATCACAGTTAACGTCATTTCTAAGGCATGTGACTAACCTTGCCTCCTCTACTCTGAGTTAAACATAGCCAGTAATGCTAAGTTTAATTCTGAACTTGGCTAACACAAAATAAACTATGTAGTAAAACATATAGTCTAAAATGAAAAGCTCTAATTAAATGCATAAATAAAACAATGTAAAGCTTAACACTATAAGCTTTGTGGAAACCTCTCATAATTACTGAACTGAGGTCCTGATTCTGATTCCCTGTTTCTCAGCCACGTCCTTTGCTAACAGGTGTATGAAATCAGCCACACAGTCATGCGGTCTCCATATACAAGCCTTGTCACCAGTATGGGCCAGACTGAAGGGCTCAGTGACTTTAAACATGGCACTAGCTAAGGATGCCACCTTTGGCAGTTTGGGATTTTCCTGCCTGGCTGGATCTGCCACGGTCAACTGTAAGTGCTATCATTGTGAAATTGAGGCATCTAGAAGTGTTATATGTGGTTTTGGTTTAGTTGACATTTAGTGTGCTAAGCCAGTCATACTACTATCTCATCAACGAGTCACACATTAGAAGCTGTTTAGTTCTGGAAACCCACACGTTTAAGGCTGAAGGCCTACCATGTTAATTGTTACCTCACAGAGAAAGCTCACATTGAGCTGCATGAACCATCATATTCTGGGAGGTCATCATTAACACCAGAGTGCAGGAATCTTTGATTGTGAGTTACCATATACAAACGTTGATAGTAGGATGGGTCGGACTGAAGCACAGTGACTTTAAATATGGCACTGGCATAGGATGGCACCTTTGCCACTTTGGGAAGTTCCTGCCCTGCTAGATCTGCCCCGGTCAACTGTAGGCGCTAATACTGTGAAAAGGAAGCATCTGGAAGTAGCAACGGCTTAGCCACAAAGCAGCAAATCATGCCAACTCCCAGAGAGGAGCCAGGTGCTGAAGCATGTGGCGCACAAAAATCACCTGAAACTCTGTTTCATCACTTGCTACGGAGTTCCATACTGCCTCTGGAAGCAACATCAGCACAAGAACTGTGTCAGCAGCTTAATGAAGTGTGTTTCCATGGCCGAGATCGTTATGTGCAATGCCAAGCATCCTCTGGAGTGGCATAAAGCATGCAGCCACTGAACTCTGGAGCAGTAGAAACATGTTCACTGGAGTGATGATTCACTCTTCACTATCTAGCAGTCTGATGGACCAATCTGGGTTTGCTGGATGCCAGGAGTATGCCACCTACAAAACCGCATAGTGTCAACAGTAATGTTGCATGACTGTGCCACTGTGAACAATGTGAGGTCCAGAAAGAAATGGTGCGATGAGGTTGGTATGGAGGAACCCCAGTGGCCTACACAGAACCCTGACCACTGAACACCTTCGGGATGAATTTGAACACTGATTGTGACCCTTCTGGTTCAACATCAGTGCCGAACCTCACAAACGCTTGATTGACTAAATGGTCATTAATTCCTTCAGACACAATGCAAAATCGTGTAACAAGTGTTCCCAGAAATGTGGAGGCAGTTACACCCGCAAAGTTGGGCAAACTCCATTGTAGTAACCATGCTTTTGGAATGGGATACCAAACCAGCTTATACTGTACATGTGCGATGATCAGGTGTTCACATACTGGCGATTACGGGAGTTCAGATGTAATAAACTGAAGTTTAGAGTTTGACTGCAGTCTGCAGTTGCTGTATTCTGCAATGTTATATGGTATGCTTAGCTTTGTGCTTTGAATAAGCAATGTTTATTGGTAGTGATGGTCTTGAAAGAGTTTTTTTTTACCCCTTGTTTTTGTCCTACCCTGAAGTCATAACTCCATTGTACAACACTCCATAGTAATTTTCATTGATTAAACTATAAAAAGTTTTGATCTATAATTTTTACGTAAGACACATAGACATGGAAACCCACATATGAAAGAACATCCAAGGCTAAAGAGCTCTGTTACCGTGCTAGTTGTTATCTTATAGGGAAAGCTCACATTGAGCTGCATGATCCATCACTACTCTACAAGCTCGTCATTAATCCCAGACGGCAGGAATCTTTAATTGTGAGTTTCCATATACAAACGTTGGCAGTAGGATGAGTCGTGCTAAAGAGCTCAGTGACTTTAAACTTGGCACTGGCATAGGATGCAACCTTTGCCAATTTGGGAAGTTTCTGCCCCACCAGATCTGCCCTGGTCAACTGTAAACACTATTACTGTGAAATGGAAGCCACAAAGCAGCAGACCATGCAAGCTTCCAGAGTGGAGCCAAGTGCTGAAGCATGTAGCATATAAAATCGGCTGTCCTCTGTTGCATCACTCACTACAGATCTCCAAAGTGCCTCAGGAAGCTACATCAGCACAAGAGCTGTGTGAAGGAGCGTCATGAAATGGACTTCAATGGATTTCAATGGTATGCAATGCCGAGCAGTGACTGGAGTTTCATGTTCGCATAGAGCAGTTTGGACAGACTGCTGGTGAGTTGAGGTTGGTGGAAAGATGTCTGGAGCATAACGTAGCCTGTGACATTTGAGACACGAATGAAAAGCAAGTCGGGACCTGTTTAGGTGGTACTAGACCATTCAAAATCAGTACATAAAAGAATGTAATCCATCATTAGTTACAGGAAACGTCTTTACTTCAACATGTTGCTTTGTACCATATAACCTCCAACACTGATAACCAGTAACTGCAGCCACTGCTGCAATGTTCGCAGACCACTTTGCATGGGACTTATGTGAAGGCAGATGTGCCAAGTTTTCATTATGTAAGATCTTATATGGACCTTCAACAGAATTATGGTAAGCATCGTTCCACTTGGCACCCAAGTTGCTTACATTTTTGAAATACTGGATCCACTGTCAGCCAAGTAACAACAGGACGGACCTACACTGGTCAGATACTTTAGTAACACTATATTAGGCTGCTGTTCTTGCCCTAAAATGGTCTCTTCAAATACCATTAAGGAGTGACCACAATACCTCATTGTGGAGAGCACAATACTCCTTTGATATATGATGTTTGGAATTCCAGTGACATGTGTAACATTTCAAGATGCAGCTTTTCAGCAACTGTTCACTTAGCCAGGCCACAAGAAGGTCAAAACTAGAGCTCTACCATCAAGGACAGTATTTATTTACATACACACATTTAAACATCATACACAGGTCTTCATAATGCCACAAATAATCCATAGTATTGATTCCCAGAGTATCAAACAAGAAAAATCTTCTGAAAAAGTCTTTAATGTTAGGAATCCCTGGGTACTGACCACTCACTATGAAAAGATATTTAACATAAATACACTCAGAATCAGTAGCCTCTTGCTCATCCTGAAAATGCAATATAAGCACTTTAGAAAGTACAACCAGATGGAGGTTTTATGAAAAAGAAGGTCAGTTAAATGGACAGCTTGGAAAGCTATCCGTTTGAAGCCAGCGCTCCCATGGCCTTCAGCTGGCAACGCCAACAAAGCAATGTCGAGACACAATTTCAGTGCTCCATTTCAGGTCTCAATAAATAATGAGGCAGTAAAATCCCAAAATTACCGAGCATTACTTCCCATCTTTTCTCAGTCAGAAACTTTGCAGTGTTACATTCATTAAAGGGCAGAAGAATCAGACTCGCTCCACCAGCTCATGTCATGTTCCAAAGCCTGAGGAGCATGTAAATCTGTCTCGAGGTTCAAGGAACAGCTGCGATGGCAGCCCTCCTCAGGTACTGTCTTCAAACAACACTGCTGTAGGATTTCATTCTTCTTTAAAAGATATGGTTTAATGGCACATCCTGTCAGTCTGAGTTGCGGGAAAGCCATGGCACTGTTTCAGTAATTCCTGAAGGTGTCATTAATAGATATTGCAGGCATTTTAACTGGGCAAATCTCCATGTCGATATAAGAAGAGATATGCCTATCAATTCTAAGATATGCCTATCTGCAGACCTGGAGAGAAAACCAGTAGGTGGCAGTTTCAGGATATGGCTTAGACATTTACCCACTAAAGGCTTGTGTTTGTAAAACTCTTGCTGTGCTAGCATAACACTTAGCTAGCTAGCATAAATTTTAACTGTCCTGCTAACCTTGATAGGTCCATTAATCATTTAAGAATCTTTTTCTTTATATTGAAAGGTTTATGGCTTATAGTTAATAATTCGCTTGGCTTCCTTGGCTTAGCTAACTAGTACCTTGTAGGATCATAGCCTCAGTCCTGGACACTCAATCCGTAGCACGATTGTTTGCTAATTTCAGTGTATAAGCAGCTATGCTCACAATGTAGTCTAAAGTAGACAGATGCCAGTTCAACTTTAGAACCTTATCTTTTAAATGATCTGTTGAAGTGCTGTCTGGTACCTGAACATGTCACCAGCAGTGCACCTTTCCTGCATTGAGGGAATTCTGAACTAATCAAATCCATTCTTTGTATAAAAACGGTTTGACTGGATAAAAAGAAGCAATCCCTAGTAACTTCAGCTAATCCTAACTCTAACTACTAGAGGGTGTAAACTTAAAACGACAACCAGCACTGAACCGTGTATCTAGAACTGCCCATAAGGAGAGTCTGCAGATGGATGACTTTGTGGCTGACAAACTATTCCAGTTTCACACGTGACTCACCCTCTCGTCCATTTCACACTTGTTTTGTGCATTGATAGGCTCCAGCTGGTTCATGGTGGGGGAGTCGCCTGATCCGCTCCCCTCTATGGACCGTCTCAAAGAGACATTTGCCTGGAGGGGGAGCTTGGAGGAGTCAAAGGCCAGTGGAGGGATAGTGTTGACCAGGATGACCTGCAGTGGCCTCCTCTTCTCCCGGTAACGACAGCGCATGTAGCGGGCAAATGCGGCTCGGTATGTCTTGTTAAAGAGCGTATAGACCAGGGGGTTGACGGCGGACGAGAGGTAGCCCACCCACACAAAGACGTTCAGCAGTCTTGCTATGAGGTCCTTGTCACAGGAGTCACAAACCACTGCCATGACGTTGGTGATGAAGAACGGGCACCACATGATGACAAACAGGAAGAAAACCACACCCAGAACCTTGGAGGCCTTCTGCTCATTGCTGATAGACTGCATGGTACGTCGGCCGAAGGGTCTGGAGGTCCCAACAATGGACTCACGACAGAGGGATCCCCGGCCGAAGAGGCGCTCGGACGACAGCGAGCCTCTTGGCAGCAGCTCCAGCATGGACAGCCATTTGGGACGCACCATGAGCTGGTCCAGGCACATCGTCGCCTGGCTCTGCAGGGCGCTGATGGTAAGGAAGTATGTTACCACCATGATGAGGAGGGGCACAAAAAATGCCACGAAGGAGCCGATCAGGACAAAACTGTTGTCCGTCAGCTGACAGCTGCCATTCTGGAAGACTTTGGAGTTGTCGTGGATGCCAAGGACAGGAACTGGCATGGATATTCCTAGAGAGAGAATAGAGCTTGAAATATTTGCCTGACATAATTTCTCAAATATTTGATGGGATTGTAATAAGTTTTAGGCCCAGGTTTACCTCTGCTTTCATATTTATATCATCATATAAAATTTTGCTGGGCTACTTTTGAAATTTTCCAACCCAGGGCTCTTGAGTTGCACAATTGTCTCAGCATAGGCCCAATAGCAAGTTCTTTTCCTGGTGATTCCACAGTCATAATTGGCCTGATATGGGACTGATACTGTGTTTGTAGCACATCAAAAAGAAGTAGTGTCTTGAAGAAAACGTGTTCTAGCCCTCAACCTCCCAGCCTGGTGGCATTATGTAGTAAAGAGCCTTGCTAGCAGCCGGAATTGGCAATAACTAGACTAAAAATCCCCTGGTGAGGGAGCATATTAAAATATACCACCCCACCTAAGTCACACAGTCTCAATCTTATTATAATATTATCTGATTTGATTATGACAAGCATACATGAAGCATCTGCCTCCAAGCATTTGACTGTATATCAGTAGGAGGAGAAGAGTAAAAGAAGAAATAGAAAAGATGGCATACTTGCCTACAGAGATGGTCCAAGCTGCAGTGATTTTGACCCGGGCTCGGGCGAGGGAGTTGCTGCGGCTGTGTTGGATGGGATTGCGGATGGCGATATAGCGGTCTAAAGAGATGGCACAGAGGTGCATGATGGAGGCCGTGGAGAACAGTACGTCCAGGTAGATCCAGATGAGACACACAGTGAAGGGGAAGGGCCATGTGTAATCTGCAAGGGAGGTATTAAGAAACATTGCAAGACCACATTCCAGACAGGGAAAGAACAACAGTACCTGAGACCCTAAGGAGCAGATCTGCTCAAACATTCAGCAGGTTAAACGTGCCCAGTTGTGCAGCAGGTATAGTCTCGGTTTTGTATTGAAATTGGGCTATTTTTATTGTTGCTCAATCAAAGATGAGGTCTTGGTTCTACCACAATTGAGTCAACTGTTCAGCAGAAAATAAAATTATAGTTTTATACAGTATAACAAGTATAGTTGATCAGCCAAGGCTATTGTAGCTAAGGTAACAGAATGTTATACAGTGTCTGAAACCATGTAAGCAAGACTGTTTTAGACTACTTAGTGAGTTAACCTGTTTTGAGGTAAGAATGTGAAGACTTAGGCTTGCAGTTTGCACTGTGCTAACTAGTGTGGTAAAAATGGCTTGTTAACTGCATTAGCTCCAAAGCTCATAGCAAACTTTAGATACCAATCTTCTTTGCTGAATGACTACGCAAGGGTTAAGGAAATGCATTTATATGTGTATGGATTGTGGCCCATCTATCTCTCTGCATAGTTTACCCCTTTCACTGTGTTCTTCAATTTGCAGGACCCCCACAGGACCACCACAGAGCAAGTACGCACAAGGGTTAAGGAAGTATATATGAATGGATTGTGGCCCATCTATCTCTCTGCATACTTCACCCCTTTTACCATGTTGTTCAATTTGCAGGACCCCCACAGGACCACCACAGAGCCGCTAATATTTGGGTGGGAGAGTTTGTGTTGGTCATCTTCTATTCCTTCATCAGTGGTCACAGGACGCTGCCCACAGGACGCTGTTGTCTGGATAGCTTTGGTTATTGGACTATTCTCAGTCCAGCAGTGACACTGAGGTGCCTGATCCACTCACACCAGCACAATACACAGTAACACAATGCAGTGCTGAGAATGATATGCCACACAAAAAAAATACCTGCTCTGTGGTGGTCCTGTGGGGTCCTGACCAGTAAAGAACAGGGTGAAAGGGGTAAAGTATGCAAAGAAACAGATGGACCACAATCTGTAAATCTATATATTATATATACCATAAGCAAAGTGCATGTATGTGGTAAATAGATCTGATAAAATGTAGCTACAAGGTAAGTATACCTATACAGTGACCATAGAAAAAGAGTACAACCCAGAAATGACGCTGACATTTCTCACCACCCGTGACCATTTGACCACTTATACTTACTTCCACACTTATTTCGTTTTTCTATTTTCCTCTTGCTGTAATTTTACAGTCAGAGTCCCAGTGCATCCAGGCCAATCTGCTTTTTTATAGGAGTGAATGATGATATTATTTAACTGTCAAAGACCCTAAACGACATGAGCATTTCCAGCCCGTTTTAAAGAGCCTTTATCTTATAATGACTTGTCATCACTTGTCAGTCAGCAGTGTTGGTGTGAAAATGTTCCACAAGCCATAAAGAAAAAAAGGAAGCGCTGTGTATACAGAACCAGTAGAAGGATTTTCCCCCTACAATATCAGCCATAATATCAGTAACCAGGCAATTACGGCAATTAAGGTGGAGTTCCTTTGTAGCTCCTCTTACACCCAGAACAAATCACTGTCTGCAAACCACCAGAGGAAACTGTCTGGGCTTGTAACCTTTATAGAACTGGACTTGTGGGAATTGTGGATACGCCGGACTAATATCCCAAAAAATGCTGATGCACACTTCTCCTTTGTCGGGGTGCATTACATCACATGGGACCGCAGCCTGAGGATCTAAAATAAGTGCCGGCTTCTCGGCTAACCCCTGGAGATGACTCATCATCTGAGATGGGGTTGGTTTTCCTCGCTGACACAACAAGCACAAAAGTCTAACGAGGATTAGCACTGAATAGAAAGAGGAAGCATCGGGGGCAGCGGGGGAGCAGAGAGAGATCCCACCTCTGTCTCTTCTTCGCTTTGAACTTTGGAAGACTATGCATCCAGAGAGATTGAGTGGGAAGGCAGTGTTGGGGAAGACTTGAATTTAGAGGACAGCTAATGAGCTCAGTGCAGCCTTTCAGTAACACTGTGGAAAAGGCACAATGGGAGGATCCATGAGTACATAAACCTCTCCTCGGCACGGCAGGCTTAACTTAAGGAACTTAAGGAGTGTTCCTAAACGTGTTCATGGGTCCGTATGAATTCAGTTACTCTGACACTGTTACATAAGACTATTACATCATAGACATGGGGATAACCCTTTTCTAGGGATGAGGAGGATGGAGATAATGTGTTCATGTTTTCTCAATCCATGATACGCATCACGGTACCTAGTTTTTCTGAGATTTGATATATTGGAGCAGACAAACTGCTCTAGCAAAACAATAGTGATACCTGAAGATGGGACAATACAGTCTCACGCCACACTGCACATCATTATATCTAATTAAAAAAGACCAGATATACTCTCATGGGCTCCTGGCATCAGCAACTTGTGATCTCATGAGAACACGCCAAAGCCTTATACAGGTGTACTACCTGGGAGCCCAAATTAAATTTCTTTTTAATGAAAGATGCAGTTAGTGAGTGTTATTTAAGTATGATTCTGAAAATATACCCATTATATGGCTGCTATTGGAACAAACATCATATCTCCAATATGATAACTGTAACTCACTGGTACCAGACATTTCCCCCCAGGTAATTGTGGGCCATTTCCTCTGGTTCATTCATCATGAAATTTACATATGATACAACAGGTATTTTCAAATCTTGTCAAAAACTGAAATCCTCAAAAATGGAGATATAAGGTTTCGTTCCAGCAGTGATATGCTAATAATAGCTGATCTAAAAAAATTATATGGAGAATATTAGACTCCTGACAACTGTGCATCACCAAAACTGTCCCCATCAACTGTTCAACCACTGTGAGAAGACACCTCAACGCTGTGGGTCTGAAAGGATGTGAAGCTGTCAAGAAGCTCCTCACTGAGAAAAATTTATAGACAAAAAAGAAGGGAAAAAAAGTGCTGCTGGTGGAACAATGGACTGGCCACACATTCACACATTATGTTTGGAAGTATTTGAATCATGGAAAGATGAAAATGCAACCAACTTCGAAGACTGAACTTTAGAGAAAAATATCCCTGCAGATTTCTATTAAAGCGGTGTTTCCTTAAAACTACTGAGAGACACTACTTCTGTATGTGTAGCGCAATAAATATTGCCTCACAGTCTAAATTCATCATCATTTATTGTTCCTGGTAACCTTTATCTTTATTCCCAATAGCACTGCAATCCCACACTTCCTTCTGGGTGCAACTATTCTTTTGATGATGAGTGTATATATTATTTTGTATATTACAGATAATATAATATAATAAAACAGATAATGTACTTATGCCTCTTGCACATTGCACTGTTCTGTTTATTCACTTCTGCTACTATTTGCACTTCTGGTAGATGATAACTGCATTTGGTTGCTTTGTACTGCACTGAGACAAAGACAATAAAGCTGAATCTAACTGTCTGTCTATCTGTCTATAATCCTGCTACAGAGACTGCTGCCTCACCACTGTAGGAGGTGACCTGGTGTGTTTTCAATTCTCTTTAAACTTATGACCTTAGATCAAAATGTTGTGTACAACATACATTCAGTCAGGTAGGTCTGAACTTTTGACTGGTACTGCAGTGGACAGTTAAGGAAATAGTGATGGGCATAGTGGACAGGAAAGAGAATAATGATGGACACTGGGTGCAGGGGGGTGAATAGTGATGAACACAGTGGACAGAAACGAGAATGCTAACTGACAGCCTGTGGGCTTTTATTCTGTCTTTTGGCTCCACTGTATCATGCTTCTAGAGCATGACTGTGTCACCATGTTGTGAACCAGCTGTTCACGTTTAATACCACTTATCTTTACAAGATCAAGGTCTGCGGTATTTCCTATGAAGCCAGTCAGGGCAGGAAATTAATTATTCATCTTCACGGGTAAAGCAAATCTGTCAGTAGGTCATGTCAGCTCATCCTTCACTGCACCAATAACATTCCACACAGTTTCACTGGAAGTGGCTTATTTCCATCCACAGGCCGAATTTATTCAGATCATCAAACCAGAAGTGTCAGGGTTATTTTTTATCCTCATGCTCATGGAGTACAGAGCAGCATCATTACATCTTAATTAATCTGACATCAAAGAGATGGGGTGAGGAGGGATGGGGAATTACTCCACCCTCGTGAGAACACAGCCAGGCTTATTCCAGGCACTCCACGCTGCCAAAAAAACACTCATTATGCACCCAAACACACCATCCACTCATCACATGAATTGCATAATTTTCCTCACGCTCAGATTTTTACATCTGCATTGGTGAGCATGTGCAGTCAGATACTTCCTGTCTTTCAAAGAATCAATCTTTCCATAAAACAGCTATACTGAGACAGGGCGGCAACAGTTTAATATCCTCAATGATATCCTTAATGATACCTCAAGATATATTCACAATAATGATTGGACAAGCTGTAACACTGCCATTCACTCATTTACTCATCTTCTGAACCGCTTCATCTTTCTGGGTCATGGGTGGTGCTAGAGCCTATCCCAGTGCTCAATGGGCGGAAGCCAGGAAACACTCTGGACAGACCACCAGTCTGACCATCCCAGGACAGATAGACAGACACACACATTCAATCACACACACACACACTCACACCTAGGGGGCAATTTAGCATCTCCAATTCACCTAACCGCATGTCTTTGGACTGTGGGAGGAAACTGCTGCACCCGGAGGAAACCCACGCAGACGCCCTGGCCAGAAATCGAATCCACACACTTCTTGCTGTGAGGGACAGCTCTAGTCCAATTAAAAAGGCTTAAGCATGCTGTCTTTATAATGGCACATGCAGCTGTTCACTGGGGTCCTGGGGGGTCTGGGACCTCCTAATTAACCTCTTGGACCCTCTGTAAATAAATGTATTCCAACATTATGCTGTTCTTTAGTGTGAAATACAAATGCTCTGTAGCTGCTTCTCCTGCAAAACTCCAGGTTTCTGTCTTTGGTGCTCTTGGTCAGCCTCAGGGTGACACTGCTGCAAACTGGTCCACCAAATTCGTCCTTCATAGCCTAGCAACTGTAACTATGCCAGAGATACCTCAGAAAAACTTCACAATACACCACGGCACATTTGTAAATATGGAAACCTGTCCAGTTCGCCAAGAGTCTGGTAGAAAGCGTGAACTGTTACTAGCATCTGTGTCCCTGTGGTGAATGAGTTACTATCCAGCTATCCTACTATACGCTGGATTAGCCAGGGGGTATTCCCCACACTGCCGGAGGGCGTTTTCATTATTCATAATATTTAGTTTTACTACACTTTGCATGACAATATATGCACATATATGTCAATTCAATATATCGAAATACATAGAGGTGTGTAGATAATAGTGTATATGCAATAGAATCAGTATTTAAATACTTGTATATATCACGAGTGTAGGTTTGCATATGGAAGGTAGGGATCAATGTTCTGTTGGAGGACAGAACTGTCCCTATCAATGGTTGAACAAACTTGCTTACTTTATCTTTGGAGTGAAGCGATATAAAGTTGTATACTTTCACAGCAATGTGTTGCACATGACTCTGCAGACCCTTCAGTTGTTGTCATACCCAGAGGTAACTGCTTGGGGTCCCATGAGGGTATATTTATATTTTTGAAATTTTAAAAACATTTTGAAAGTTTTTTAATGTTGTTTATATTTTGAAAGTAACAGTAATGTGAACTTTTTAAATGTAAAAATAAGTTTCAATTTCACGATTGTTCTGTTAGTAGAAAAACCTAATTTAACTTTAATGTAAGTCAATGGAACCAGACCTCTTCCAAGTAATTTAAATAATTTGGGTCGTTTCTGTTGGTCCGTTCATCATGAAATTTTCACACATGTAAACAAGAGCTGCTGTGTTGAAATGATGCATAAAAGTAAGAGTCAACAAAAATTGAGATACATGTTTTTCTTTGGACTGCGACGATATGGAAATCCAAAAATATTTGAATTCATAAATAATAACATCATAATGAGCTGTCCGTCCACTGCTGTCCATCCACTCCTGTCCATCCACTCCATTCCGCTGCTTTTTACTGTTACTTTACTGCTGGCTCTCTTCTCACCGCTGATCTCCCGGACTCCATTTCCCATAACCCACCACCCGATGACTTCACTTTCACGTGTCCGCCATCTCCCAATCCAACTCCGTTTTCCAGATCTGACTCTCCCGAGTATTGATCACACCTGTTGTTAATTTAGTCTGTTTGTGTATATATACTCCTCTCTCCCACTGGCTAATTGCGAAGTATTGCCACTCTGTACGTACTGAGCGTTTCTCTCTGTGATTACTCTTGTTTGCTACTCTGGTTTTGACGTTGTTCTGTTTTACTGATTTACTCTTTTGTCTTTGCCCTTTTGGTACTTTAGCTGTTCTGATTGCTTTGCCTGGTTTCCGACGTCCGCTTGTTTCTTGACTCTGACTCTGCCTTGGCCTTCTGTTATGTCCGCCTTGCTCTTGTTGCTGCTGTGGTTGATTACAAATCTGTTAAATAAACCTCGCCTTGATTTTAGCTCAGCGCTCGTCACAATCTGTTTGTCCATCAACACACTTTTGTATACAGTTCATTTTTATATATGTATGATTTTGTTATTATTATTTTTTACAATAACGCTAACATATCATTATAAAATAATAATACCAAAATCATACATATATAAAAATGCCCAGTTATATTCAATGATTTCTTCAAATGGTAATTTATTATATTTGTGTTTATAAAGTTGAACATAAAGCTGAAAAAAATGAAAAAATAATGTAGGCACTATCATTCCGTCCCCCTTTTCCTACTTACCAAATTGCCCACTTTCGCTGCAGAAATCACCGAGATGATCTTTTAAAGTGCACAAGCAGACTGACATCACTATTGGTATGGGGATATTAGCCTTTGCATTACTCGGTATGGGAGTGAAGAGAAACCCATTAAGAAAACTGTTTAGATATAAGAGTTAAAGATTTGACCTGTCAGGTGGGACACGTTTGAGGGTCTTTCAGCAAGAGCAGGCGTCCTTCTTCCCAATCAGACTGATGCCGCCAGTCCACACTCACACTAGCACAAACACATTCCAGGGTGCTTTGGGCCGTCTGAAGTAGAATGTCTTTCTTTTCCTTCCTAAACTGTTGATTCCTCTTTAAATAAACATATCTCTCTCTTTCTTTCACCCACCAGGAACAGAGCTGTTAACGACTGCAGATGGCTGACAGTATTTCTATATTTGGTATACAGAAAACCAGGATATTAATAATTATGTTGGGAGGAAAAATGGGGTGCTTTTAATAACAGCTTGTAGTCGCCAAACAAGTCTCTTGACATTTTTATTCTAGTCATTAAATCTACATATTTGAGTTAATTTAGCTTCAAAATGTGCTATGTGTGCAAAAAATGTGCAAAAAATGTTGGCACCCTCGATCAAATTACAAGTTTGTTGATTTACCAGGTGAAAATAACTAACAGTCTTTACAGAGAACACACTTCTACACATTTTAATGCATAATTAAAGGGTTTTTTTTTTTCCTGAACTTAACATATTGGAAATTTAACATGAAATATGGGCATATTTACCTTGCTATGTTTAAGTGTGTTCTCTGTAGAAGAACTTTCGTTCACTGATTTTCATGTAGAAAATCAGCAAAACATATCATTTGGCCTTTTTAAGCTTTTGCATAAGCTATGACCTAAACTTTTGCTTATAACTGCACACATACACACATATCAGGACTAAATCTGAGTGAGGCCAGGCCACACATACGCACTCAGAGCACTTTTAAAACAGACACAAATCCGATCATACAAACCACTTCAGGAGGTGGCCTGAGATGCATTTGAACCACATGTTGCAGCAGTGTAAACACATCCATCTCTCCAAGACACATGCAAAACCCCTCCCAGTATGACCCACCCCCCTCCCAGTACAACTAAAACCCCTCCCAGTTTGACCAAAACTCCAGTCAGTACAACTAAAACCCCTCTCAGTAGAATTAAAACCTTTCCTAATATGACTAAAACTCCTCCCAGTATAACCAAAGCCCCTCCCAGAACAACACAAAGCCATCCCAGTACAACCAGAATTACTCCCAGTATGTCCAAAACCCTCCCAGTACAACCCAAACTCCTCCAGTTCCTCCAGTACCACATTGGGCACATGATCACATGGATCATGTGCCCAGTGTGGTACTGGAGAAGTGGGTGCAGGAAAGATGATCATGGAGGACAGACAAGACTGTACAAAACAAACTGCAGACGATAGAGGCTGAACCAATAAGCAATTGATTTTTTGCTTCATAACAAGCAGATTTGCATATTCCACTCAATACAGCAATTGGATTTCAGTCCAGCTAATTGTAACTGCATTTGACTACCTAATGTAAATGCATGTGGCTAAAGTCTTATCAGTATATAATCCAGATACTAATCACGTGACCCCGGACTCAAGATGAACATTAACCACATTTGGTGACGTCTAGATTTAGCTTCTTGAGTTTAGCACTGGAGCTAACGTTGCTAACAAACAGTAGAAGTCAATAAGTCACCCAAATCTTTTCCATAAATACATCCTCAAAAACTTCTCTCAACCTGTTCAAACCACATCCAGGTCTTCGTTAAGGTTTGTTGTCAGTTTGCTTTGACACCATATGACTTACTATGAAATATAAAAATTAATAAAAGGTCACAGTGTAGCTGAACATTGTGGGCAACCATATTAGACAAGGTGTTGTGCTGAAATTTACCTCCCACAGATATGCACACATTTCATGGAGTCATATAGATGCTACAGATTAGGTTCACGATTTCTGTTGTTTCTTTGTATAATTACCTATAAGTAACTCAATATGTGTAATGCGTTAGTGTACTGTAAGTAGTGTGTTGGTGTACAGTAACTCAGCAAGTGTAATGCGTTGGTGTACTGTAAGTAGTGTGTTGGTGTACAGTAACTCAGTAAGTGTAATGCGTTGGTGTACTGTATGTAGCGTGTTGGTGTACAGTAACTCAGTAAGTGTAATGCGTTGGTGTACTGTACGTAGTGTGTTGGTGTACAGTAACCCAGTAAGTGTAATACGTTAGTGTACTGTAAGTAATGTGTTGGTGTACAGTAACTCAGTAAGTGTAATGCGTTGGTGTACTGTATGTAGTGTGTTGGTGTACAGTAACCAAGTAAGTGTAATACGTTAGTGTACTGTAAGTAGTGTGTTGATGTACAGTAACTCATTAAGTGTAATGTGTTAGTGTACTGTAAGTAGTGTGTTGTGTACAGTACCTCAGTAAGTGTAATGCGTTAGTGTACTGTAAGTAGTGTGTTGGCGTACAGTAACTCAGTAAGTGTAATGCGTTAGTGTGCTGTGAGTAGTGTGTCGGGGTACAGTAACTCAGTAAGTGTAATGCGTTAGTGTACTGTAAGTAGTGTGTTGGTGTACAGTAACTCAGTAAGTGTAATGTGTTAGTGTACTGTAAGTAGTGTGTTGGTGTACAGTAACTCTGTAAGTGTAATGTGTTAATGTGCTGTAAGTAGTGTGTTGGTGTACAGTAACTCTGTAAGTGTAATGTGTTAGTGTGCTGTAAGTAGTGTGTTGGTGTACAGGAACTCAGTAAGTGTAATGTGTTAGTGTACTGTAAGCAGTGTGTCGGTGTACAGTAACTCAGTAAGCGTAATGCGTTAGTGTACTGTAAGTAGTGTGCTGTACTGTTTACTCCACTACATTATGGCCAAATCTTGTCCTTCTTTTTTTGCTTATGTGTTGATAAAAACATAACATGCACAAATGAAAGAAGCGTGAATCGAGCCCACCAATCAGGGTACAGCACACACTTTGTTTTGAGCTTGTTTTGACCTGTTGGACAGAGCTTAATGGAAACTGTTCTCCTTCAGTGCTTTGTGTTTATGATCATTTGAATAGACATCAGTGTCAGACTAATTAATGACCTTCTATTAAAGACTGGTGGACTGAGAGACACTAGAGTCTCTTCACCTAAAATCAGTTGATTAAGAGTCTTGTTCCAGAAATGATAATAGGACATTAGAGCCATAATAAATCATGCTACTTTTACTCTCCATTCTTAAGTACATTTGAAGGGAAATACTTTACCACTTTTACTCAAATGGAGGTCTAAAAGGAAGAACTTCTACTTTTAGTGGAGGAATATTTTCCCTTGGGTCTCTGGACTTTAATTTAAATAGACGGTTTGTATACATCGTCCACCATTGCTGGGGAGTCAGAATACAGCACAACACCTGGTGTCTAAAATGCAGTGTATGGCTACACAGTGTAGTTGTTCATTTTCTTAGTGCACTGTTAGTCATACTATACCCTAAACCACGTTGATAAGTCTGCAAGACCTGGATGTGGGTTAAGCAGGATGAGAGAAGTTCATTTTGGGGATTTTTGGGAACAGAAAGATTTAGGTGACTATTCGTTTCTAATGTTTGTCAGCAACATTAGCCCCCTTAGCTCCAGCGCTAGACTACAGAAGCAAGATTTGGACACCAAACATGTCTTGGCTGATCGACTACATCTGAGGATGGAACATTTTTAATAAGCAACAATTTTCTGAACAGCATTTTCCTCAACTCACTGTAAAGTATGGTCATCATGGCGACGGGCATGACCAGCAGGCCCAGGAGCATGTCCGTGATTGCCAGCGACATCAGGAAGTAGTTGGTGGCGTTCTGTAGTTTCCTCTCCAAGCTCACCGCCATAATGACCAAGATGTTCCCTGTTACTGTGACCACGATGGCCAGCAGGATCAGTAGCGCCACCCAGTTCTTCTGCATGGACTCAGAGGTAATGCTCGGCAACTCCAGGGACGTGTTTCCGTCCTGGCTGCAGTTGTTGGAGTCGTTGTAAAAACAGAGGTTAGACGTATTGGCAGTTGACCTGAACTCGTCGGTACTCCTGTTTAAAGACGTCATGCCAACAGTCCTCACTTGTACTCCCTCTTCAGACCTGGTTGTCCGGTGCCGATGTGATTAGCTGGTCCACAGTCCAGCGAAAACACACCATAGCACTCGACTCAGAAGTGAGATAATAAAATCCAGCTCTGACGTGTCCAGTCCATTATTAAGAACCTCAACTCCACATATAGAATCCTCACATCAGATGCTCTTTGGTGAGACACACCCCTGGGGAAAACAGATATGCGTTATAGGTTGTCAGTACCCTCCCAAATATAAACAGAACACATTGTGAGATGTTTTCAGTATATGAATTTTTTATGTGGACATGTGGGACATGTGCCGGTTAAAGTACATAGAATCAGGATGGCAGGTTGCTATGATGGTCAGTTGCGAAAGAATAAGAGAGGAGACAGGATGGGGAGAAAAGAGACAGAGAGAGATGTATTCATTCAGACAGGCTGAAACCCTTAGGTGATTTCTCTTCACACATCCGCAGCTGTCCTAGTACAAAGCAAGCAAACAATACGACACACATACCCCAATAAATATGCATGCAGTACTTTAAAAGTCAAAGATCATTTAACTTTCAGTCAAAACAACCGTTAGGTACACAGAAAAAAGGAGTGAAAGCTACAGAGAAAATGAGACTCCTAACAACTCTGCGAGACCTGTTGGACCACCCAAAACGCCCCCTGTCGAATAAACGGTTGTTTAAGGCTTTCATCTTTGAGAGAGAGGAGAAAATCATGCTCCAATAATCTTGCTTTAGATCTGAAAACCTCCACAGGCGCTTCTGTCCATCCTTCCACTGTGAGAAGACAACTCAGCACTATGGGTCTGAAAGGATGTGCAGCTGTTCAAGAAGCCCCTCACTGAGACAAAGAGACAGACACATCAAAGAAAGAAGCTACTGGTGTTCTCAGTACAATGTACTGACCACCCCAGTCCAAGAGTCCAGACCTCAACATCACTGAATGTGTTTACTTGGATCATGAGATAACATGTCATGATCCATGACTGAACTCTGGAGGAACACACTGCGTACGGACGAAGAAGCTATTATATTTAGCTGTTGAGGCTACTTCACAATGTGTTAAATTTATTTATTAACATAAATTTATGTTAATATATGTTCACTTAACGAGCGTTAATAGATGATTTTACTGGACGTTTTTACTGGACATTTTTACTGGGAAAGAAATTAACAGTGGTCTCCAGTAGCAAATACTAAAGGCAAATAAATACCAAATGAACCTTCTAGGGATGCATAACCTAGGAATTGTGGGCAAATTGTATCTACCTGAATTACCTGAGCATTACAGAAAAAAATATATGACATTTATATCTGTAGGCTTACAAATGCAGATACAGAAACATGCACATACAGTTTTAGCACTGTAGCCCAGCATCAACCAAACATCTGTACAATTAATACATCATCAAACATCTGTTTAAAATATTAATCACTTGTAAACATCAGTCAGATACTGTTTTATTTAAGCTCCACTGCATAAGATTTGAAGCTGTGGGGATTTAGAGACCTCTCTGGTGGAAACTGTAATATGGCAACATAAATATTGTTTATATTATTATATTATATATTATGTCACAATACAATACAATATGCTTTTTGCTTATATGCTTAGTCAAGTTTGACTGTGCAGCTCATATTATATTATGGCATATGATTTAGTCATATGATTTATGATTGACCAAAATGTTCAATAAACTTCATCCTGCTCAGTTTTGTTTCTCAGTTCCAACTGATCAGATATTAAATATTTTGACATGTATATTGTAAAGCATCATAATATTATATTATATTTTTTGCCATATTGCCCACCTCTTAACGCAACAAGCCATATTGTAATGTGGGCTGTGCTTCAGACCCTTTTGTCCCCCAACTGGATGAATCTGATTATGGCGAGCGTGTTGAAAGACAGCTCAAAGTCAAAACTTGGTGAAGCACATGTCTTCTGAGGATGTAAGTAAAGAATCTGCTACTGTCATCATATCTACATCAATATAATGATTTTGCATTTCTTACCTAAACATTTAGCCTGACTTTCTTTTTGAGACGTTAATATGTAAAGCACATGCGGTGTGGGCCAAAAAACTTCCGACAAGACAGACACAGTAGGACTCTGACTCAGTAACACATTTTCACAAAAGATTCTTACATGTGTACATAGTGTAGCTTGTCATGTCATTAAATGTCATTTTGATAAGATATTCAATAAATAAAGGGTCTCTTAAGTCATTATAGAACATAACTCAACCTGAAAGAACGCCCCTCACCCTCCAGTAGCAGATAATAAAGGCAAGTGGACACCACACAAGCATTCTTAGAGTTGCGCTGATGTTGTGGGCCACTGTTTTTCATGAACATATTCTCCAGATGTTGATAACAATACATAACGTATATATGTTATAAACTGGAGGAGCTGCAATATAAATGAATAGAATAACATGGATATTTTAGAACCGCAGCACAGTATCAAATAAACGCTCTACTGTTCTGGTGTGCAATAATACATCATCAAATATCGGTTTGCATATGTAATTGAATGTAAATATCTGTCCCATATGTTTTTACCTTTCATTACCTTCCGATGCCAGTACGTTTCCGAAATCATCATGCCTTCCTAGAACCTTCAAAGTTCCAGTGTACTCAGGAGCTTGCATGATTAACCTTTGAGAAACCCCTCAGTGAGAGTTCCATCAAAGATTCTAACCCCCCAAACGGCAACTAATCGAAGCCAATGAACGTCAAACTGACCTTCAGAGTTCCACTGCATTCAGGAGCGTTCCTCGAGCCGTGAGGTGCTTTCTGGTGTTTTCCACCCAGCTGGAAACTCACCACTCCAAAGCTGGAAAAACGCCGTCAGAATGCAACAGTAAGATAAACTCACTGCAGAATCCACTTCTCTCTCTCTCTCTCTTTCTCCCTCTCTATCTCTCTTGCTTTGCACCTCCCTCCTGCCTCTCCTACATCTCTCCATCCCTCTCCCCATCCCTCTCTCACACTCACTCACTCGCTCGCTCACTCACTACTTCTTCCTCTCTTAATTTCTCCTCCTCCTCCTCCTCTCTCTCTCTCTCTCTCTCTCTCTCTTCAATGCTCTCAGCCTCCTCAATCCATGACTGAAGGCAGACTGTTTGAGCTCTCTCCAGAAACACTTGCCTCAGAGTTCTCCCTCTGGCACTGTTCAACCGAGACAAAGACACTCGCACGCCTTTACACACACACACGTGCATGCATGTACCCTCGTGTGTGCACACACACACACACACACACACACACACACTTTTCCATCCTCGTATTTATAGAGCCTCTGAAGCTATTTTTATCATTCCTTCATTCTTCTTGGAGCTGTAATCTCTTTCCCCGCAGCCTTGGCAGAAAAAAAACAATACACAATCTAATTAGGACAATTTCCCTGAATCACGCACCAAACAACCGAGATTCTGTGATCAGCTCAGTGATGTCACAAATATGGGAAAAGAGTCTGAAGGGAAGACTGTATGCGAAGGCGAAGATGCAACGCAGGAGAACTAAAATAATCAGTCAGTCAACCATTTTTCACCTAAGAGCTCTGTCATCACAAGATATTACAAATGTATTATTAATACGTATGGTGAATCAATATTTAATATTGTCCAAAAATACATTTTCTGGTTTCTACTTTTATTAAACGGGGGGAAAAAATGACTTCCCGCGCTTCTGTGCCTCTCCTGGGCAAAAAAGAAGAGATAAAGATGAGTAAAAATGAAGAGGTGGGCATGCAAGAGACGGTATATGAGAAAGAGAGAAAAGGAGAGAGAGAGAGTCTGTTATTGTTGTCGTATTGCACTGTGTCAGTGTTAGAAGAGGAACAGAGGCAGAAACATGCTGGAAACTGGAATAGCTAATATACACTGAAGTTTTGCTGGCTGATATTCTTACATGCTTAATGCCATCCATGAGCTCCTGCTACTCTTGTTTTACCCCAACAACAGCCTGGCTAGAAGATCCATATATTCAAACAGAAGACTGATGCAGTATACATATCTACATTGCTGTTAGATTACAGTCGATTGCATTACTGTCAGAGTAATTTACTGCACCATAAATAACAGTACGGTAACATTATCAGGGAATCTGCACATTTTTAAGAACAAATTTAATTACTTTTATTGGGGAACTTCACTGATTTATCAACAGTTTTACATTAAATTAAATGGTTTAGATATAAATAAAGTCATTCAGCCTGGTTTGGGGTGAAATCCAAGTCTCAAGAATTGTTTGTATTGGCGATCCGGACGTGTCCCACACAGAAAGCTATTAGATGAAATAGCTATAATAGTAAGGTATATGCTCCATGATGTCTGGCTCATTGTTTTATGATAAAGCTTTAGCTTAAATGTATTTAAACCATTTATTTCATTCCATTCATGGTGGAGGGGTACATGCAGGATGTTGGGGGACAAAACAAACCCCAAAGAAAACTGATATTTTCAGATTTATGACCATATTTTCATTAGCATTACATATCAAATCTCAGAAGACATCTGTAGGTTCACTGGCGCTAGACTGAAATGGGCCATGTTGCCATGCCAGACGTCTCCGTATGGAGTTGTAGAGGTTCCTAGTGGTGTCCTGTGATAATCCATCCCATACAGCTTGAATATTCTCACACAGTTCCTGCAGATTTTGCGGTAGGGGTGGAGTGTAGGTGGAGTGTGGAGTGCGTCAAATAGCATCCCACACATTTTCAGTCAGGGGTAGGTCTGGTGATCTGGCTGGCCATGGCATAGTATCTGTGTGTTCAAGGCTGTCTCTGGAGACGTATGTGGACAAGCGTTGTGTGTTGGAATAGCGCATTGGAGTGTGCGTTCAGAAAAGGTAGGGGCATTGGTTGCAGGATCTCATTAACGTAACGTTGGGCTGTCAAAGTGCCTGTAATGAAGACCAAAGGTGATCTGGCATCGTACGAAAATGCACCCCACACCATGACATCAGGCCTTCTGGACATGTGACGCATGAAAACAAACCATTCATCTTGGCACTGGTGTCTGGTTCCCATCACCACCTCAACACAGAAACCTGGGTCTGTAGGTTTGACTACAGTGAACCATTTCACATCAAACCGATCTAAATGACTTTTAGAACCTCTAAAAGGAAGAAGTGACACTATTCATGCGATAAAAGAATTCAGTTGCGTTTTATTGAATCTGAATAACAGAAATGTTCAGTGCACATTAGCTTCCTTTTAATTACCCATAGTAAGCCAGTTCGGTGGTAGATTCAGTCCAACTGAACACACTCCCCCTGCATTTACCATCAAACAAACCATCTCTACAGTCCGCTGTAGAAACACCTTCACAACCCAGTCACTACAACCTTTAGATCTGTAATCACTCAACTGGAAATCTCAACTCTTTCTACCAAAGTGCAAAGAACCCTGAACGTTCAGCCTGGGTCATTTCTGTGGAGGAATAACCCTTTGTTCTACAGTTATTCATTTCTCACTCAAATTTTGCAATGGCCAGCGACATCAGGAAGAGGTTCAGAACCTCTGGCAGAAACAATCTAAACAGTTGTTTGACCATTTTTGTCGATGGACAACATGTATCACAGCTCAGCAGCCTACTTATCAAATTCACTATTAGCTTTTAAAAACATGGCTCCTCAAGGGTTGTCTAGTAACTAAATAGGTCCTATACAGAACCATAAACACTCAAACGAATGCTTTGGATGATTAAAGGGTTCTTCATATCGTGAAAGTGTTCAGATTGGTGGTGTGCTGTATGACGGTTCTATATAGAACCTTTTGAAAAAGGTTCCATACAGTATCAAAATGGGTCCCTCTGTTATCACCAGCTTGAACCGCATTGTATAGCAGAGCACTTTTTGATGGTATATAGAACCATCTACAGCACATTTTCCACTAATCAGAAGAATGTTTGCATGATGACCCTTTGATGACCAAATGGTTATTTGAGAGTTCATTTTTCAATACAGAACCATTTTCTTCACTACAGAACTCTTTGTGAACAAGCGACTGCTCTCGTTTCATTTTGCTTGTCTTCTCAGTGTGTTTGATTATCATTGCAGTGTTTCCATGTTCTGGCCCCTGCAGTAATCTGTGGTTGTTCTGCAAAGTTGTACTTCAGCCACTGACAATATATCATCCAATAAATCATAAAAACCTAAACAAAAATAGAGGCCCTCAATGAGTCTGCCCCAGATCAAATGTAAAGCCTTTTCTACCTACAATCACACACATTTTAAGACATTTGTAGATACTACATTTAAGATGTTTTAAGACCTTTTAAGGATCCACAGGGACCCTCCCGTATACCATGGCTTCATCTTGACCACCTGTGGCTGCACACTAATGTCCTGTATTATTACATACTACACTGATTTACTGTGTCAATATAATCTGTAGGTATAATGTCAAAAACACATTTAAGAACTCATTATTTTGTTATTATTTCCACAATAAATCAATATTTTGTGATAACAAGTCATTAATTCAGGAAAAAAGTCAATATTTCAAAATGCTAAGTATATTTCAAGAAAATAAATCACTATTTTGAAATACTGCTTCAATAATTTAACATACTCCTGCCAAGGGCTGTCTTTGCACTAGGCAGGTGCCTGGGGCCCCCTATGAGCCAAGAGCTCCATGAAAATTCAGAGTAGATATACTGTATGAGTTCTACTGCATAACCAATTCTGAAATATATACATTTAAAAATGCTGTTATTTGTAATTGTAGTGATGGTTTTCAGTAATTCTAATGCAGGCCTCTCGGTCATGATTACAATAAACTTTTCCATGTTGTTACTTGATGACACAACTGCGTAAAGACAGACTGGTATGAACAAGGCAATTAAGTGATAATCTATATTTTGGAGAGGAGGTTCTTCAGCATGTATTTTGTGGGTGGAAAATCTAATAAAGTGTTATAAAGAGTTTACATTACTGTACCAAACAATCTCGCTGCATTGGCAGAGTTTTGCTCAATTTGAGCATATTTCTTAAAACAAGCAAAATGATCTACCCATATAATGAAATAATTTTACTTAATAATATTACTTATTTGGTATTTACATTGGCTGAGTTTCTCCCACCGCAAACACTGTTGTCTCCTCCTTCAAGAACAAATCCCATATTTGTAAAAGAGGGCAGTAAAACAAATAAAACAGCCATGACTCATTAATATTAATATTCACATCCCCATAATATACATACTACAATGGAGCAATGACCAATGGCAGACTATGTGAGTAAATCTACCATTCCAGGTGATGTGGGCTGTATTCATACCCTTTCCAAGGAACCGAACTGTCATCTATCTTTAAAACAGGCTGCAGTTGGATTTGGCAGCATCCAAATGGCAGATTGTACAGGTGCCAGAATGTAACTGTGGCACAATTTAAGGTGGAACCAAGCTGGCAATTAAGAATTTCAGCTCCCACATCGATAACAAGATTCTAGACTTCAGGCTTCAGATCTTGGACAATATGGAGCAGCTTTGCTCAGCGTTTAACACTGAAGAGACTGAAGACTTTATTGGCATCACAACTCCAGCAGCAGCCTGTTAGTAGCAGCCATGGTGTGTGACTGTATCAGTGTTTGCTGGTTGAAGCAGATCATCCTAAACTTAAAGTTTAACTTAAACTTTAATTTACTCTGTGTTGACACTGAGAGTGAAAGCAAGTGGCTAGTATGGGTAAGTAACTAGCATAGCTACCTAACTAAATGCACTCATCATCAAAAGAATAGTTGCACAAATAGTTGCACCCAGAAGGAATCCATCGACAGGAATGAAAACTTAGGTTTTAGGCTGGTAGGTTTGACATTGTGAGACATATGAATGATTCAGGTTTCACGCTTGACTATGTATGTGATTGGCCTTATCGCTGTACCTGACTGACCCAACAGCCATGATTGCGAACATTCAGCAAGCAGTGATGACCTGTTAGTCATCCTGTTAGTGCCAGCACCACTGGGAGACGGCTGGCTACACGACGCAGGACTACATGCACGTAAGACCGTTGCGACGACTGCCCTTAATACCACGTCAACATCACCAAAGACTGCAATGGTGTCGTACCAGACTGTCATAGAGTGACTCAGAATGGCAGTGGGTCATCTTTAGTGACGAGTCTCGCTTTTGTCTTGGTGGAGATGACCAATGAATCTGTGTGTGGAGGCACCGTGGTCAGCACCAAGACAAACGGTTTGTTGTCACACGTCCAGAAGGCCTGGTGTCACTCCACCTCCACCCCTACCGCACAATCTGCAGGAACTGTGTGAGAATATTCAAGCTGCATGGGATGGATTATCACAGGACACCATTAGGAACCTCTACAACTCCATGCCGGGACGTCTGGCATGTTGTGTTATTAAACATGGCGGCCCAACGCCACACTGAAAGACACTACTTCTGTATGTGTAGCTCAGTAAATATTGCCCATATCAGTTTAAATTTATCATCATTTATTGCTCCTGGTAACCTTTATCTTCCTTCCCAATAGCACTGCAATCCCACACTTCCTTCTGGGTGAAGCTATTCTTTTGGTGATGAGTGTAGTATGAGGAGTTTATTTAGATGGAGCATCATTTGATTTTCTTATCTGTGTCTATTCAGACGTGTTGCTTCCATGTGATCATCAAGGTGTCTCACTGTAAACCAACCAATCACAGCGAAACTCATCATATTGTTCATCTGCTCACCAAAAAAGGGAAAACAGCTCCTTTTATTCTAGTACCAAGTTGTAGTGTGTAAATGGGATTGTAAACCGCATCTAGGCATTTTTCAGCCCAGTCAAGGTTACCTAACTTCTGTGTTGAACATCAGAGAACAATTTGAAATGTTGATGCTAATGAATACATTCCATGGCACCTTTAAGTAAAGATGTCTAGAACATATTTGTCTTATCATACTCTTACAACAATCATAAAATAAGACATACTAGATGTAACAAGGAAGGTTTCGCTTGTCAGGATGTCACTATTTTAGCAGTGTAGACTTTTAAAAATGTGCATCCAGGGGGCTCCATTCCTGTCTCTTTCCTTAGACCCTCAGAACCATTACATCCACCCCCTGACTACTGCTAGAAACAGGAAGAAGAAGAAAACCTTGGATTTTTTTCTCTCTCCATTCTGGTAGAAATGTGCTTTCCTCACTTTCCCCCAAACTAAAGTCTGCTGTAGTAAATGTTTATCCGCAGGGTTTGGTTAAACTCCAGTACCTGGAGTGCAGGTACCCAGAGGGGCTCCTGCGCTGGTGGTGTTGTTTATGTCTGCTTCTCTGTGAGCAGTTAGACTGCTGAATGAAAGTAACTCAGCTCTCACCTCCTCACAGTGTTAGTCTGACTACTAAAGAAGCGGCAGCCACATTTATTCTTTTATTATTTCCACTTCAGGCAAAATAACAACCTGAGGATGAGAGAAGGAGGGAGGGAGAGAGAAAGGAAGGCCCAGGCGTGGAAGCGCCGCAGTGGAGGGGGCTGAAAGACAGCAGGGAAAAGCAGAAATAGACCCTCTGTCATTTCCCTCACCTGCTTCTGTCGACATGTCGGCGCTGACAGACGAGTCTAGAACCCACAGAGGTTTCTCGTTCTAATAGGCTGGAGTACGGGGGTGGAAGCACTGTATATGTGTGTGTGTGTGTGTGTGTGTGTGTGTGTGTGTGTGTAGCGTGGCCGCTGGCTGTGCCGTAATTGCTCACCTGGGAGCAGACAGACACACACAGGAACAGGCTGCTGCTGCTGCTGCTGCTGCTGCTCGGTGTTTACCACTGCGGGCGCACGGAACTCCGTTTGATGTCCTCAGGAGTTCTCGAAGCGCGGCGCTACAAAATTCAGCCACGCCGTCCGCAGCAGCAGTCTCTACAGTACCGGCCAAAAGCCTCAGCACGCCTGCAGAGCAAGTCAACCCCAAACTCAGGTAAAAGCAGTGTTACTCCAGTGAAATGATAGAAGTACGAAAGTACCGGATTCAAAACTACTTAAAGTGTAATCCCATCGATTTCACAGGATCTATGCATAACTCACTCACTAGCTGTGTTCGTTCTCGACGGAGCCTGACTGGGGCTAAATTTTTGGTCACCGTGAACTGCCTATGGCTGAGGGGGGTGGGGTATAAAAACACTGCCGTTATGTCGGACTAGCGTGAGCGCACAACAGTGGCCGATCTCATGGCATATTTGGCTTTCGGCTAGAGCGACACTATTTTACAGAGATGATCTTTCTGTTCTACTGAGAAATACATACCTGGGAATAAAAGAAAAATGAGAATAAAAGACAAACTTGAAAAGGCAACCATATTTCCAGGAAGGTGACAGGAACTCTAAAGAACAAAAGATTACCTAGAAGAGCATGGGTTCTGTTAAAACCACAAATTCATGAACTGAACTGTTTTACAGCTTTTGCCGAAAACTAAAATAATACTTTATGTGGTGGCCATACATCAAATAAAATGAGCTGCCAGAGGGAGGAAAATAAATAAATGCCATCAGGATCACCAGGAAATAACAGATCTGAAAACCGGGAGATAATGGATCTGATCACCAGAAGATAACAGATCTGATCACCAGGAGATAACAGATCTGAAAACCGGGAGATAATGGATCTGATCACCAGAAGATAACAGATCTGATCACCAGAAGATAACAGATCTGAAAACCGGGAGATAATGGATCTGATCACCAGAAGATAACAGATCTGATCACCAGAAGATAACAGATCTGATCACCAGGAGATAACAGATCTGAAAACCGGGAGATAATGGATCTGATCACCAGAAGATAACAGATCTGATCACCAGGAGATAACGGATCTGATCAGCAGGAGATAACAGATCTGAAAACCAGGAGATAATGGATCTGATCACCAGAAGATAACAGATCTGATCACCAGGAGATAACAGATCTGAAAACTGGGAGATAATGGATCTGATCACCAGAAAATAACAGATCTGACCACCAGGAGATAACGGATCTGATCAGCAGGAGATAACAGATCTGAAAACCAGGAGATAATGGATCTGATCACCAAAAGATAACAGATCTGATCACCAGGAGATAACGGATCTGATCACCAGGAGATAACAGATCTGAAAACTGGGAGATAATGGATCTGATCACCAGAAGATAACAGATCTGATCACCAGGAGATAACAGATCTGGTCACCAGGAGATAATGGATCTGAACACCAGAAGATAACGGATCTGACCACCAGGAGATAATGGATCTGATCACCAGAAGATAACGGATCTGAAAACCGGGAGATAATGGATCTGATCACCAGAAAATAACAGATCTGATCACCAGGAGATACCGGATCTGATCACCAGAAGATAACAGATCTGATCACTGGGAGATAATGGATCTGATCACCAGAAGATAACAGATCTGATCACCAGGAGTTAACAGATCTGAAAACCAGGAGATAATGAATCTGATCACCAGAAGATAACAGATCTGATTACCAGAAGATAACAGATCTGATCACCAGAAGTTAACAGATCTGAAAACCAGGAGATAATGAATCTGATCACCAGAAGATAACAGGTCTGGTCACCAGGAGATAACAGATCTGAGATTCCTATAATGAAGACGTAACCTATGTAACACCCTCATCATTGGAAAGTCTGACTTGAGAAACTGCAACTGTCTTGGTCCTGCAAGATTTTAAAGTCATGTGACACGGTGACATGGAGAAGACAGAAAACAGAGCTGTGTTCTCCTTCTGGTAGTTGGGGTTGACTCTTGGGCAGCAACTTTGATCCTGTCCATGTCTTTTCAATGTAATAGGCAGGAGAGACATTCTGAGTTTGAGTAGTGACCATTTATGCAGCTCACTGCTCAAACTTAGGGTTTGTTTAAACAGCTTGAAACAACAGCAACTCACTGCTGTAGCACAAACTCTACTCACCAGCCGCTGTAGCACACGCTCTGCTCACCAGCCGCTGTAGCACACACTGTGCACACCAACCGCTGTAGCACACACTCTGCTCACCAGCCGCTGTAGCACACACTCTGCTCACCAACCGCTGTAGCACACACTGTGCACACCAACCGCTGTAGCACACACTGCTCACCAGCCGCTGTAGCACACACTCTGCTCAAAAACGACTTCTATATGTACTGAACTGCAGACTTCTGCAGATTTTCTTTATGATTTGGGTTCCACTGAACAGTTATTAGAAACAGTACAACGAGCAGAAACCAAAAACGCTTTAAATAGCACTGCAGTTCCGTTCTGGTGCCAGCGCACCTTTAAAGTAACTTCTCCATCACTTAAGGTGGAGCCAAAAAGTGTAATAAGAAGCTGCCAAATATGATTAAGAATTCTGACTACAGTAATGATTTCAGTACATCACTCTCAGGTTCTTCTTATTATGTGAACTAAGATATATTCGCCATATTGCAGTTCTGTCTTGGTTAAAATTACTGACTCGATTCTAAGGACTCGATTCACTGTTGTAACTGTTGTGTTACACAAGTGCTGCACCTGTGCCAGTTAAGAAAGCCACTCATAACTTACATTTCAAAAGAATTTTTAGAGCCTGTGTAAAAAGAAAAAGACATCTTATTATGAACATTTCTTCTAACATTTTCAATTGTCATGTAAACCAAGCTGCAGTGGCTGTATTTGTAGAGGACTTCACTAGAATCCATTGTGTGCCATTGTGTGTGGTTTAATATGGTGGGGTTTATATACACGTTACTGCTGATTGGTTGACACCTCTGAGGCATCCTTCAAGCAAAAGACAATGTACCTCAAAGCCTACTGCACATTATTTTGACCTTGATCATTCAACCTGGAAATCGTAGCAGAACACTATACACCAGGTGAGAACCCTGGTGATTTCTGGGTCCGTATCTCCAGTTTACTGAAGGTTTGGCCAGGGAAATAGTTCATTGGACAAACACGTTACACTCTACTGACCGGTGGAATCTGGCTTTGTTCTAACATTTCTCTGCCAATCTACAATGCTTCAAAGAGCAGGTATTTATAGTTATCTAAATTTTTCTGAAGATTAACAATAAAAAGTCACATGTTAGAGAGGCAGTATAACGCCCTATAATCCTGTGAACTCAAAGTCAGTCACTCTTATTTTTGCTGATTTACGGCACTCAAAGTTTCTCTGGCCTTCTGGACCTTCACCGCGGGTGAGCATCTTGGCAAGGCTGCCTAGGCTGCGCCTAAGTAGGATACAAATTTGCAAGATTCTGGGATCCATATCTCCAGTTCCCTGAAGGCTAGTAATGTGAGCCAAGGCTCATTGAAAAGAGCAAGCCATGCTCTACTGACCTACTGGCCTCATAAGGGCCTGCACATCCCTCTCCACCATGATTGTATTCCTAAAAATATGATTTTGGCTAACCCACGGTCTCAAAACTATCCCAGGCATTTCATAATCGTTTCACGTAATAAATTTGTGATGTACCTTTTAGAGGCATTTAATGCTTCAGACCTCTGGTTCCTATCACCACCGCTGTTAAATATTCTGAATTGTTAAGTTTTCTAGAATAGAGCATTTCACACCAAACCACTCTGATTGATTTGCTTATGTCCAAACAATCAAATCATACAGTAAAAATCAATCTAAATATCAGTGGAGTTCCCCTTTAAGCTTTAGAAGTAATTGAGACTTTATATCCTTCATTTCCAGAGATAAAAATGTGCAGGAGGAGTGACATGCTTGTGCACGCGCACACACACACACACACACACACACACACACACACACACACAGATTTTTAATCTCGTTATGTGCTCTAGGCGCTGGAACAAAGGCTAATTGAAGTTAATGTCTGCTTAAGCTCCAAAAGTCAGATTTCCCAGGCCCACAAGTGGATGCTCTTCCTGGCTCCCAACCCAAAGCCCACAAATCCTGCACCTGGTAAGGAAATGCTGCAGAGTATTTCATAAATGCGCCATGGCGACACAATCGGCCATGTCCTGTGTGTATGAGCGGCCAAGCCCTCAATCACATTAAAATGTGCTCTGATTGGATTAGTTCAGTGTGGAGCTTTGAAGAGGAGTAAAGCCCACCGTGCCAGATGGCGACAGGGAGCCAACTGCGCAGTGCCGCTGTTCTGAAGACCGGAAAAAGATCTAAAATCTCCACTTGAAGATACAGGGAGCGAAATGACATTAAAAGTGACCCTCAGACATTGTTGTAACACATGGCACATGTGAGAAGTGACATTACGATGCGGTTCTGTAGCAACAGATAAATATTAAACCTGTCTTGATTATGTATATATACACTCATCCTCAAAAGAATAGTTCCACGAACGGTTGTACCCAGTAGGGATCAACCAACAGCAATGAAACTTTTGAGATCGTGAGACATGCGAATGGTGCAAGTTTAACGCTCGGCCTCACGTGACGTAAGCAAGGACAGGTCTTATCACAGCACCTGACTGACCCAACAGTCATGATTGTGGCCTGGTGCCACTGTGTGAGAATATTCAAGATGCATGGGATGGACTATCATAGGACACCATTAGGAAACTCTACAACTTCATGCCGAGACATCTGGCATGTGGCGTTAGCAAAATGGCGGGCAGACGTCATACTGAGAGACACTACTTCTGTATGTGTAGCTCAATAAATACTGTCTATATCAGTCTAAATTTATCATCATTTATTGTTCCTGGTAACATTTATCTTCCTTCCCAATAGCACTGCAATCCCACACTTCCTTCTGGGTGCAACTATTATTTTGATGATGAGTGTATGTGTGTATATTCAGAGGTAAAAGAGTATGGCTCTGTTTCAAATCCATGTGCATAAACTGTATACATAGTAGGGGTGGCTCGATACCACTTTTTGTCTGGAGGCATCTAAATAACATCGTGCTCAAACATCATGTGAAACAGAAATTCTACTCCCCTATAGGATTTACTACTCCCCCTTAGCAAGTGCATCTCCTCTGTTCTGCTGTACCTTTAAGCGGAGAGAGGGAATATCGGCGGTCAGCGAAACAACAGCCTGTAGAGCGCAATGTGCCACGCTTGGGAGGAGGCAGGACACATTTTAGTGGCTTCTGAACCAGACTTTTCAGTCCCTCTCACACATGGGCTTTTCAGCTTGTCAGTCTTTTTTATTGCTTCTGCTGCTGCTCATCCCACTCTCTCTTTCTCTTGCTCCATCTTTCTCTCTCTTTTCTCTCTCTGCTCTTTTTAAAGGTGCCCACGCTGCTGAAGCCTAACCAGGATCAGCTGTCTCTCATTAAGGCACAGCATGCACCTGAGCGGAGAGGGAAAGGAAGTTCACCGGTCTGTCTCCCTGTCGCCATCTCCCGCTCAGCAGCTCAACCGCCTGGATTGAACGTCAGGTATAGTCAGGCATTCTAGCTACATCTCGCAGCTGACATCCTCCTCCTTTCATCAGCACGTGACGTTTGGGCACCACCTTCCCGCCCTCTCTTCTGGCTGTCATTGGTGTCCATAGGTTGGTCGACTGGCACACTGTCCAACCCTATACCCCCTCAGATTGCACTGTCACCCAGCCAAAACTCACTCCCTGGTAAAATTGACTAGAGCGACCCCTGGACGCAGTGGAGTGTTCTCTTGTGCAGTGTTGCTTGCACAAACATGATCTATATGGAAGAGACCTCAGAAAGAAACTTTACCTTCGACTGCATCGCAGAAGTCAATCTGAAGTATACTAAACAGCTTCGAGATGAGTTAGAGGCACTTTGGAAACAATTGACTGATGAAGTAAATATTGAAATCATCAACAGTACAACTGAAGAAAAAAGGAGCAGCATTTGATAGAAAGATCACCTAAGGGTAAATGTGACTAAGTCTAGAAACTGAAACTGGAAAGAGGCTGGCTTCTATACCAGGACAATGATCTAAAACATACCTCAACAACTTGTGGAAGCTTTTGCAATGGCCCTCACATTCCCCTGACGTCACTGAGAATCTATGGGTAGATCTTAATCATGCTGTGCCCAAGAGCATAGTGCAATTAGATGTGCTCTGCAAGGAAGATCAAGGTAAGAGTAAGGCGAGGTAAGAGGAGTCAACATATTGAGTAAAAGTAAAATACTCTGGAAGTATTTTCCATCACAGTTCTACCTGAGTACATGTAACCGGGAAATGTAGCTAGCTACTACCCAGCTCAGGTGACTAAATATCAGTATGATGATATTTACATTTACATTTACATTTAAGGCATTTAGGAGACGCTCTTATCCAGAGCGACATACAACCGTGCTTAGTGTTCTGTTGGATAATGTTTCCCAGCTAGTATAGGAAGGTTAGAGTCTAAAACTCGCCATGAGCTCAGAGGCTGCCCGAACAAGGGCAAGTGCTGATACCTAGAGAGAACAATAAACGGACATATATAAAGCATAAGTGCACTACCTAGCAAGTACACTACCTGATATCGCCAGTGGGCAGTTCTCTGAGAAGACAGTTAAACTCTGTTATGAAATTTCCTGGTTTCATTCATAGTGGTTTCTAATCTAGAGTGGATGGATATTCTGTCACTCCATAGAACGCTAACAAATCCCCAGCTATGCAAATAAAACATGCAAGTCTAGGAGACCGGCTCCTGTGTTCCTATGTAACAGGACGATATTGACAGTGTTAAGGCTGATGGACTCAAAAGGCTGATGAACTCGAAAGGGCAACTTACTCAAGCTAAAAGCAGCAGGGAGATGCAGAATAAACCTGGAATAAAAATACTATGTTATTTTATGTCCTCATCTGGCTTTTTGATTGGGTATTGTCAGTATGCAGATTACCCCCTTGCATTCAGGGGGGACCCATGTTGTTATGCAAATATAATGTGCACGTCTGGGAGACCGGCCCCTGCTTCTGTGTAACTATGTGTGATGCGGATTACATATCGTCGCTGTCCGAAGAAAATCACGTATCTCCATTTTTGATGATTTTTAGTTTTATGCATCATTTGAACACATCAGCTGCTGTTTACATAATGTGGAAATTTCATGATAAATTGACCAACAGAAACGGTCCAAAGTTGCTTGGAAAAAAAGTCTGGTTCCATTGACATTAAATTAGAATTAAATTAGGTTTTTGGCCTCTCCTGTAAAGTTGCCATTTTGGAGATATTTGAGAACGACGATCTGAGAGCCAGGGAGACAAAAAAGCCTCAGTTTAATTTAATGTAAACAATATACAAAATGCATAGTAAACGCTGAATGGTGTTTATGCTTATTTAAAGTGTTTTGTTTGGTAATGCAAATACTGAAGTCATAACAAAACCTTGTGAGTAGTATGTTTAAAAGAGGATGGACAATAACACGCTCAGCGTTCATTAAGTACACCTGTGTAGTCCATCTTTTTCGCTGCATACTGTGTTCATCTCCTTTTACCCTGTTCTTCAGTGCTCAGGACTCCCGCAGGACCACCACAGAGTGGGTATTATGTGGGTGGTGGATCATTCTCAGCACTGCAGTGACACTGACGTGGTGATGGTGCGTTTGTGTGTGTGTGTGTGTGTGTGTGTGTGTATCAGATACAGCAGTGCTCCTGGAGCTTTTAAACATCCACTCACTGTCCACTTTATCAGACACTTCTACCAAATGCATTTTGACGCTAATACATTTAAAGGCAGACGATTGGTGTTAGCATCACTGGTTATTGATGGGTTTCCTGTTTACAGACATTACTGGGTGCCAGCAAGCAAATCCACTTTAGTAACTCAGCCGGTTACAGGATTGTACTGTTGTAATCAGTGTAGATCTCTCATTGTTTGCAAGTTCTTGTTGACCCAGTAATAAAATGCCATTTCATGGTTTGTTTGTAAAGCGTTACATACAATGTTAGCTAATAGTAGTTGACTGTTAGTATCAGCTAATCATCAGGTCTGTTTATATGCCTTACTAAGTTTTCTATAGATCTTTGCAAGATCAACATTATCTTCTGGTGCTTAATCATGATTGCTGACTATTCAGCCAGGTTTAGCTTGTCTTGTGTGTCACCGAGCCAATAAATAGAAATGAGCGAAAGAAGACCACTGAATATTTTCAGGCTTTTGAAAACAGAAAGCAATGAGAGCAGCACAAGCACAAAGTCTGCTAACGTTAGTGCTAGCATTTGCAACGCAGTAAGCCCAACAAGGCAGAATCTACTGAAGGAAGAATCCGCCCCCCCCCCCCAAATATCCTCTGTAGGTGGCACCTCAGCCTCTCAGGATCATATTGGCAGTGTTAAATAGAAATGCTGTTATTTTATGTCCTCATCTGGCTTTTTGACTGGATATTGTCAGTATGCAGATTACCCCCTTGCATTCTGGGGGGCCATGTTGGCTGTCATTTATTTATTTATTTATTTATTTATTTGCTTAATTACTTATTTGTTAATGGATGATGATGATGATGATATTGCTCATTAATGCTTTTTGCATAAGTCACCCAGGACATAAACATATCTTGGAATCTGCTGTATGCCCTTATGACAGATTATGTTACTGGTAATTGTCTTGATTACCCCTTAGCAGACAGATGCTGTTCCAGATGTGCGGCCTAGCGTATAAACATATACCTCCTAGCTATTGTCAGAAGCCGGTCCTCACTGTACGGCTGTGCTGGACCTGACTTCTTTTTCTGCATCAGAGCTTCTTCATCAGTCCTGTAAAGCTGTGAGGAACGAGTCGCTGCCAACATTAAATCAAGACACATAGTGGCCTGACTGTTCCGTGCCCTGCTAGAGGACGTGCGTCCTTATCTGAAATGTTTGAGCTGGAAGAAAGCAGGCCTGCAGGGGGGCTTTAATAACAGGGGGGTTGATGTATGGACGGCTGGAGGCTGGGCAGGTTTGTGAGAAGGTAAAGGGTCTGTTTGGAAGTCTGTGCTTTGAGATATGTGCTCTATGTGCGTCTCTGCTTTGATGCGTCGAATAACGGCAACATAAATTTGATCTCCTCCTCAGAAAAGCCAAGAACACTCTGAAACCCAGGAGTCCTACCCAGTACAGTTCTACAGCTGCAGAACCGGCACAGAGATCAGTCTGATATTCAGCAGCAGAACACAAACCACCCCCACCTCCTTTATTTATTCCCTTTCTCCTCTCTTTCTCTCTCTCCCTGTTTCCCTTTCTGTTTTCTTTCTCTCTCATTTGTTACTCTATGCCTCCCTCCATTTCTGTCTGTTGTTCCCATATCTTTCCCTCTCTCCTCTTCCCATTTTCCCTCTCTCTCGCCCACTCCTCTCTCACTCTCTCTTTCTTGGTCCCTTTCTTTTCTTTCCCTTTTTTCTGTTTTCCTTCTTGTATTTACCATCTTTCTGTTTCTTTCTCCCATTTCCTTTCTTACACTTTCTCCCCTCTTCTTTCTGTCCCTCTCCCATCTCTTTATCCCTCTTTTCACCTCCCCCCTTTTATTCTCCCTGATGTTTCTTTCCCCCTCCTTCTATAATTTTTCTTATCTTTCCCATATCACCCTTTTCTCTCCCCCTCTTTTTTATTCCACTTCTCTGATTTTCTCCTCTCTTTCTCTCCCTCTCGCATCTTTCTTTCCTGTTTCTCTTTCACTGTTTATATCCCCCTCTTTCTATCTCCTTCTTTCACATCTTTTTCTCTTCCATTTGTTATTCTCTTCCGTTTGTCTCACTCTCCATGTTTCCCTCTCTCTCCCTCCGTTTTTTCTCTCACCCACTCCTATCTCTTGCTCTCGCTCTCTCTTATTTTCTTCCATGTAATTGCTCTTTCTTTTCCCTTTTCCACTCTTCCTCCCTCTCTTTCTCTACCGTCTATCTCTCTTCCTCTTTTTCTCTTCTTCTAATCACTTTCTTGGTCCCTTTCTTTCTTCTCGCTTTTTGTCTCTTTTCCTCCATGTATTTACCATCTTTCTCCCCTTTCCTTTCTTACATGTTTTCTCCTCCCCCTCTTTCTTTCCCTCTCCCTCTCCCATCTCTTTATTCCTCTTTTCACCTTTCCCCCTCTCGTTTTCGCTCTTCCCTCTTCCTCCCCCTTTCTTCTCCTTGTTGTTTTTCTCTCTCCTTCTCTTTTTTCTTATTTTCCCATATCACCTTCTTCTCGCCCCTTCTTTTTTATTATCTCTTCGCTGCTTTTCTCTCTCTTTCTCTTACCCCTTTTCAGTTTCTTTTCCTCTCTCCTTCTCTGTTCCTGATTTTTCCCACTCTCTCCTTCTCCTTCTCCCTCTTTCCACCCTTCTTTCTTTCTCTCTCTCGTCAGCGCTGCACTGGGGTGAGTGTAGAAAGTAGGCTACACTGCATTTGCATCTCATTCTCATGGACTGGCTCTTCCAGGGAGTCCTTGGAGTGAGAGCAGCGGAGGAAGTCATTACAGAGTCGTCACTTAGAGAATGTCAATGATATGTAGTAACGTAGCCCCGTGTGACTGTGGCCACAGTAAAAATGAAGAGAGAGAGATTTTGGGATGGCTTTGACATTGAAGTGCTGTTTCTGATGACCTGGGCCGTCTCATGCAGCCTCGCAAAGAACCGTAACATGTTTTCAGAAGCTCAGAATCATTCTGGTTCAGCAGCTGCCACTGTTCCGGTTCCGCAGCTGCCACTCTTCACTGAGAGATGCTGTTACATCTGAAATATGGAAATATGGACTGAATGAGCAAACATGTGGACACGGCATGGACCCGGCATGGGCACAGGCATTTCTTTAAGGAGGTGTAATAAGCATAGGGTCTGTAATGCTCTGAAGCACATCGACTGCTGGCGACAGACCAACAACACTACAGAAATGACTCTGTAAGGAAACTGCAAAGCATTAGGTGGGGGTCGGGGGGAGGGTTGGGGGTAGGTAGTAACTATGGCAACAGGGTGCTAGTCCTCACCAAACTTCTTCACCCCTGTGGCAAGAGCACTCACAACATCACCCTCTCACTCACACTTACCTCCCACACACACACACACACACACACACACACACTTGTAAGAGCCTGGGTGATACTGCTGGGGAAAACTTCTGTCACACTTTGAGCTGGAGCTGGAAGCTTTTCCCAAATTTTGGCAAAGCCTAGGCATGACATAACTTTGATGTTTAAACAGACAATTCCACCAGAAACCGTACGCAGTTCTAACTAGGGCAGCATAATATGTTGTTAAGGGGAACAGAGGATGCTGCATCATGCCAGGGATCCAAGAAATCAGGTTTTGTTACAGTCAAAACTATTTAAGAGGAACTAAACGAGGGAAAGCCGGACCACTGACGTCAGAGACAGGGATCAATAATCCCAGTGACGTCTCGATATCGATGGCCTATACACTCCCTGCCCCTTCACTCGACCCCTTTAGTCTAGGGATGGGCGGATCAATACCTAAATATCGATACTTCCGATCCTTGTGTTTACTATCGATACCATTTGTTTATGTATTTAGTAGGATGGATGTGTAAACTACCTCTCAGTGAAAGTAATAAACATGCTGCTGTAAGTGATGGTGTGGTATAGGAACTGCTTTTCCTTCCGCCTTCTTCCTCTGCTCCCCAAAAAAGCTAGTGAGTAAAAAGCTCCTTCACACGTGATGTACGTAGATCTGACTCTGAACTGTTCATTAATGGGTAGACTTCTCTGAGTGAATTATCAAAAGACTCATGAGCAAAAGTCTGACAGTTTAACAACAGCTCCTGTAAATAACAAACTCTGAAAGCACCAAGCAGAATATTAGATATACTTATTCATTACCTTTAACTGGCATAGTTTTGATAATGTTTAACGTTCATTAAATATATAATTAACTCTTAAATGTAACTATTGAGATATTAATCTAACAAATACACATTCAGGGACTACATTTTCAAGTGACAGTACTAGTTTAGGTGAATATATGATTTGAATTTTATCAAAAACTGAACTGATATTTGTTATTACTGAATTGAGTTGCTATTATAAAAGAAGCACAGAGAGAACTTTCTGATTTCTGAAGGGTTATTTAATATTAATATCAGACTTTCTGTTATAATTTTGTTCACATTTAACATTTATAGTTGTTGAAAATCGCAAGACTTAAAGTATCTGTATTGGGATAATAGCTGTGGTATTACTTGGTATCGGATCAAATACAAAACCAGTGGTATCGTCCATCCCTACTTTAGAGTCAGATTTAGACATACACACATTCAGGACTCCAAAGCTTTGGATTTTATTGCACACAGCGATTTTCTCTCTCTCATTTTCCTCCATGTAATTGCTCTTTCTTTTCCCGTTTCTCTCGTCCTCCCTCTCTCTCTCTGTCTCTACATCTCTTTTTTCTCTCCTTCTAATCACTCTTTCTCTGCCCCTCCTTCCTCTCCCCTTTTTTCTCTTTTCTTCCCTGTATTTACCATCTTTCTGGTTCTCTATCTCCCCCTTTCATCTTGCGAGTTTAAGGTGGTGGTAACATCAGGCTCCTGCAGATGGCGCTGCACGAGGATGATGGGTCTATAAATACCTGCGGTGCGTGAGTGACGGGATTCATAGATTGGGAAGAGGTGGTACAGTGCAGAATAAAGAATGTCTCATTCCATGTGTGGAAAATGGCTCCAGAGCAGATGTTAATGATTGGCTAGAAGGAGTGATTGCATTTGGATGTTGCCAAAGACCATAGTGTGAAGGAAGTAGCTGAATTCGCAGGTGAATAGAAGCATACAGGTCATACGGGTCTACCAGCAGTGGCTAAAATCCCCGTCTACAGGGAATTCTCCTCAGAATTGTGCCAGGGAAGGCATCCACCAAATCTGGCCAAAGTGGGCAATTCTTTGATGCAGGAGTGTCTGAACATTGATGTCTCCTACATCCAGAAACTTGTCCAGTCCATGCCAAATCCAATCACAGCTGTTATTGGTGCTTGTCGAGGTATTACATGCTACTAGGCACACTTCAGTCACAGGTGACCTTGAGAAGATGACCAAAAGCATGTTGAACCTCTTTAACTACATGAAATATCCATGCTCCATCTTAACCAGCGTTTGGTTGTGCCCCCTTCTTGAACGATGTAATAAATCTGCATTACAGTCACTTTTACAAATGTACTACTTTTACAAGTTTACTGCTACAAGATAACATTTGGTATTGATATATTCAAGTGAGCATGGATCAGAATATATCAATACTTCAGTATCCCCTTCAGAAACCCCTTCCTTTCTCTAGTGGAGCCATCTGCGCTTGCTCTCCATGCTTGTTAAAATGATGCTTTACCAGCATTTGGGTTGCATGACTGTTGGGCCTTTACCTGACATAGATCTGGTTAATAGCTGCTTTGGGTGGGAAGTGAGAAAAAAAAGCCTCAAGACATCCTCATCCTCAACTCTGTCACTACTCCCAGCGAAAAGATTTATGAACCCCCGTCAGGCCATCACAACTAATGAGTGGGAACGAGGGAGGAATGGATGGGGAAAAGACTGTGGGAAATGAAAAGAGAATAAGTAATACGGAGGTACGGCTTTACTGAGGTGCAGAGTGGAAGAGAAGCTGTTTTAGTGGGAGTTGGATGCTCTGCTTGGAGTGCACATGAGGTGAGGGGTCTATAATGCATAATCTAGCAGTAGACTGCTACCAGACTCTTCTCCATTACATTAATCTCCTCACAGTAAGACAAACCACCCTCGGCACAATAGATGAGGCAATGAACTGTTACGTCATTGGAGGTTCGTGTTTAGGGGAGAGAAGAGTATTGGAAATCCTTACTCCAGCAGTACTGCTGCTGAAACAGAGATTTAGTGGAAAATGAGCAAATGTAAATACACGCATTGTTAAAAACATAGTTGCACAAACAGTAGCACAAAGAAAGGAATCAACCAACAGGAATTCAACTTGCAAGACATGCAAATGATTCAAGTTTCACGCTCGGCCACGCATGTGACATAAGCAAGGACGGGCCTTATCACTGTACCTGACTGACCCAACAGCCACGATTGCGGACATTCAACAAGCAGTGATGCCCTCCATGAGTCATCCTGTTAGTGCCAGCACCATTGGCAGACAGCTGCACAACGCAGGACTACATGCACACAGACCATTACGATGACTGCCCTTAACACCATGTCAGCGTCACCAAAGACTGCAGTGGTGTTGTGCCAGAGTGTCATGGAGTGACTCAGAACGGCAGCGGGTCATTTTCAGTGACAAGCCCGCTTTTGTCTTGGTGGAGATGACCAACGAATCTGTGTGTGGAGGCACCGTGGTCAACACCAAGATGAACGGTTTCTTGTCACATGTCACATGTTCTGAAGGCCTGGTGTCACTCCACCTGCACCCCAACCGCAAACCCGCAGGAGCTGTGTGAGAATAATCAACCTGCCTGGGCATGCACATGGCAAATATCATACCAAATCTTTAAGTATTACGGCAGGAGAGATCGCCAGTGTTCACAAGATCTACATTTAACTGTTTAACAGGACAACCATTCGCAAAAGTATTAATTTTACCGTATATAATCAGAATCATGCTTATTTATTAATTTATTTATTTATTTAGTTTGATGACTAAGAATAATCAAGACTTTGTGAAATGCATGATCATTGGTCATTTTGTTAGGTACACTTTGTTGTATCTACTCGCATTGTCCATTTTATCAGCTCCACTGACCATACAGGAGAACTTTGTAGCCGTACAAATACAGACTGTCGTCCATCTGTTTCTCTGCATACCCTCTTTTTACCTGTTCGCCAAGGTTAGGATTCCTACAGGACCATCACAGAGCAGGTATTATGTGGGTGGTGGATCATTCTCAGCAGTGACACTGCTGTGGTGGTGGTGGTGTTAGTGTGTGTTGTGCTGGTACGTGTGGATCCGACACAGCGCTGACCAAGCTGCCTCAAACGTGCTTTCTCAACTGCCATAGTGGATGAGCAGTGGAGTCTCCACAAAAATAATTTGCTCACATAAACCTAATGACACACTATCACCATTTCATTCCAGCAGGGCAGGAAAAGCAGATCGCACCTCCACGATTAGCTGTTGAGGCTGCTGCAATAACAGTAGATCCCGCCCTGATATGTCCTCTATCGCCCCCTTGAGTAAGGACTGTTTTAACCGCCACAGTAACAGTTTTTTACAGCAAGGCTGTGCATCCGCAATGTGTAGGCCAGTTGCATTCGCGTATTTACGTGGACTTTGTTTCTGGCCTTAGACTGGATGTCGTGATTTGGTACTTGCCTGCTGTCCTAACCCTCTGCCCAAATAGAGCTGCAACCCAGACGGATAGAGATGATTTAGAAGATGAGTGAGTGAGTGAGCTTACTGCCTTACTCAGAAACATATTTCATGCAAGAACAGGGACACAGACGCTCAGAGCTACACAAACATGATATCATTCAAACATGAGTCACAGTGCAATTCATAACACAACATAAGCACTCTGAGTGTTAAAGCAGGGGGCGCTATAACAACAGCCAAGCCTCACCGGTCTCGTACCGCTAGCCTGCTTTCATAACTGCCTACATATTTGAACAGTTCAGTCTCATGCAACAATGATACACTAACATTTCATCACTCCAACGCCTCTACTGCCCACTTTTAGCGGTTGGGGCTGCTGGAATAACATTAGTAGATCCCGCTCTGATTTGTCCTCTATTGCTCCCTTGAGGACTGAGAGTTTTAACCTCCACACTAACATTGAAACACACGTTGAGGAATGTGATGGCCAGGTATCGGCATCTGCGTTCTCATACTTGCGTTGAGTATGATACTGGCCTAATACTAAACCTCAAGTAGGAGTAAAATATATAGTATAGTTTACTACCTTCTACTGTTCCTTACTGAAGTACCTTCACAGGAGTCACTGTAATTTCTTACCTTCCACTTCAGGTTATATTACCTATAGACCATATATAGACCATTCTGAGTCACCCCATGACAGTCTGGCATGACACACTGCAGTCTTTGGTGACGTTGACGTGGACGTTGGCGGTCTGCGTGCATGTAGTTCTGCGTCGTGTAGCCTTCTGCCAATGGCGCTGGCATTAACAGGATGACTCATGATGTCAAACCTACCCACCAGGTTTCATTCCTGTCAGTTGATTCCTTCTGGGTGCAGCTATTTTGTTGATGATGAGTGTATATGTACATATATGCTATGGACATATATGTACAATACATAGATCATATACACCCACCGGCCAATGCACTGCAAGACGATGGAAATGCAATGGCCAGGCATCGGCATCTGCGTTCTCATACTTGCGTTGAGTACGATACTGGCCTAGAAGTAGAAGTAAAACAGTGGTTTAATTATGTTTACTACGTTTTACTGTTTCAGGAAAAAACTGACCTATTCAAATACCTTAACAAGAGTCGCTGTATTTTCTTACCTTGCACTTCAGGTTGTATTACCTATCGCAGACCATTCTGAATCATTCCATGACAGTCTGGCACGACACCATCACAGTCTTTGGTGACGTTGATGTGGTGTTAAGGGCAGTCATTGTAACAGTCTGTGTGCGTGTAGCCCTGGGTCGTGCAGCTGTCTGCCAATGGTGCTGGCACTAACAGCATGACTCATGATGTCAAACCTACCCACCAAGTTTAATTCCTGTTGGTTGATTCCTTCTGGGCGCAACTTTTTTTTGATGATGAGTGTATATGTACATATATGTTATGGACATATATGTGCAACACATGGATCATACACACCCACCAGCCAATGCACTGCAGGACAAATGTGACGGACAGGCATCGTCATCTGTGTTCTCATAGTTGCGTTGAGTATGTTACTGGCCTAATACTAAATCTCAAGTAGAATTAAAACAATGGTTTAATTATGTTTACTACATTTTACTGTTCCAGGGAAAACCTGACCTACTCAAGTACCTTCACAAGAGTCGCTGTATTTTCTTACCTTCCACTTCCAGGTTATATTACCTATTGCAGACCGCAACGATCTTGGAGCCTCTGCCACAGCCGTGCTGCATAATAGAGGGAGTGAAGCACTGAAGGAGGGGAAAAAAGGGACATTTTATTTTGCCACTTTCACTCCAAGCGACTTTCCCCTGAAAGTACTCAGACACATGCAAATCTGAAGGAGAAAATTTTCCGCAGTGCCAGTTTGACTTAGTTCTGCTGATTTCACAGGAGAAGCCCGAGTCCGCCTTCTCTTGAACAGTTGAACATAAGTTCTCCCTGGAGGCACCACCGGAGCATAGGAGCAGCTTTAAAGTCACAGTATCACACATCAGCACGCACCAAACAAACAGGTAGATACAAGAAGCCCCACGGCGCGCTGAGCAATTATGCTAATTTCAACTCCAGTGAAATGTGTGTGTACACTGCGTGCTTTAGTGCTAAGCACAGGCCACAAGACTTCACCACTGAAGAGCTCACCAGATGCGAGTAATGCGAGTCAAATTTTGAAAAGGCCTAGACTTCCTTTGCCCTTGTAGAACATTCATTTCTTTGCCTCTGATATCTTGGGTTGCCTTTGCAGTATGCGTCAGGTCATTCCCATAGGGAAATCAGATATATGGACATATACAGGCTCTGCATGTATTTCAAAATACACTCATCATTAAAAGAATAGTTGCACCCAGAAGGGAGTGTGGGATTGCAGTGCTATTGGGAAGGAAGATAAAATATACCAGGAACAATAAATGATGATACATTTAGACTGATATGGGCAATATTTATTGAGCTACACATACAGGAGTAGTGTCTCTCAGTGTGGCATTGAGCCACCATGTTTGCTAACGCAGGATGCCAGACATCTCAGCATGTAGTTATAGAGGCTCCTAATGGTGTCCTGTGATAATCCATCCCATGCAGCTTCAATATTCTCACATAGTTCCTGCAGAATTTGCGGTAGGGGTGCAGGTGGAGTGACACCAGGTCTTCTGGGCATTTGAAACGTGACAACAAACCGTTCATCTTGGCGCTGCGGATTTGTTGGTCGTCTCCACCAAGACAAAAGCGGGACTCATCACTGAAGATGACCCACTGCCATTCTAAGTCACTCCATGTCGTCTGGCACGACACCATTGCAGTCTTCAGCGACGCTGACATGGTGTTAAGGGCATGTAGTCCTGCGTCATGCAGCCGTCTGCCAATGGTGCTGGCACTAACGGGGTGTCTCATGATGTCAAACCTACCCATCAAGTTTCATTCCTGTCGGTTGATTCCTTCTGGGTGCAACTATTTTGTTGATAATGAGTGTACTGTATGTTATGGACATATATGCATAATACATGGATCATATACATCCACCAGCCACTGCATTAGGTACACCGTACAAGCCTGGGGCGGCAGTGCTATCATCTCCTTGTACGTCTCAGGTACGTCTCTGTAGGTCATTTCTGCATACTTTCTTAGCCCCCTTTTCACCCTGGTCTTCAATAGTCAGGACCCCTGCTGGACCACCAGAGCAGGTATTATTTGGGTGGTGGATTATTCTTAGCACTGCAGTTACACTGACTTGCTGCTGGAGTGTTTAAACACTGTCTCCACTCACTGTCCACTCTATTAGACACTCCTACCTTGCTGGTCCACCTTGTAGACGTACAGTCAGAGACGATAGCTCATCTGCTGCTGAAGAGTTTGGGTTGGTCATCCTCTGGTTCCTCATCAGTGGTCACAGGATGCTGCCCATGGGATGCAGTTATAGTTGTGTTTGGTGGACGATCCTCAGTCCAGCAGTGACACTAGGGTGTTTACAGGCTCCAGCAGTACTCTTATGTTATCGACAGTGGAGCTGCTCTTTGGGTGCCACTGTGGAAGCGTCTGTAGCGTACAGAAGCTTTTTAAGCCAGAGCTGGTATGACAAGCTGCTCTTAACAAACGGATTTATTGTTTTAATTTGTTTCAGGGGACAATGAACACGCACCTGTTCAGCCACAAAGGATCCTGGGTCTCTCCGGCAGCCTAAATTTATCCCCTCATCAACACCAGCCCAACCCTGGATCTCTCTGTAATAACCCTTATATTTCAGCTCTGATAGAGCAGCGCTCCAAATCTGGCTATTACAGTCAAAAGTAAGAACCCAGACAGAGCGTTGTCGGATATCAATGTTTTCATGGTACCACTGCAGTGTATAAGTTCAACAATTCTATATATTGTTGGTGTTTTTGCTATATGTAAACCATTTGTTACCCTCTGGGGAGAGCTGCTTTCCCAGAACAGAACTTGCATTTTAGACCGGATCCTGGGATAGGATTATCATCAGGGGTATATAGCTACAGTTTAAAGGCTGTCTCCTCAGCCTGTCTCCTGGCTCTCCCTTCAGTGCAAGACAGAATCAACTTCAGTGTAACCCACAGTGACACATGCATTACAGACTCACTACAACTTATATTAAAGCTTTTTATAACAGAAGACTCATACACACACTGCATGTGCGCGAAATCATTCCATCTGAATATAAAGCTGCATTGAATTTATGAGAAACTCCACTACTCTCTTACATTGCTTGCATAATTTAATGCTTAGAAAGTTCAACAAAGTAATTCAGGTGTTTGGTGTGAAAGTTTGAGACAGTATAGTTCGCAGTGGTTTTGAGAGGAACCTGACATTTGAAGATTTTAGAATCATTAATTTCGTATATGACTATAATGTCTATGTTTGGAACTGTTCAGAACTGTTCCAAATACAGCACCCAGGAAAATAGTTATTAGAGAAGATAGTACATAATGTAAAAAGTGGCCTAACTTTTGCACAGGCCACATTCAGTATGTCAATAATTCAATAAATAAGCAGCTAAAGTGTAATAAAGTGTGCAACAGTGTGTTGTACACTGAGGATGAGCTTACATTTTTATCACTTGAAAAAAAAAAAAAAAGTTAATCAGGTGCACTCAAACTTTTGCATACTAGGATTCAAAAGTGCTCAATAAAGTATAATTACAGTACGGTGGCAGACTAACATATGAAATCATCCAAATGCACTAATCCTGGCTAACTTCACGTTTATAAAATGACCAATAATTAGTAGGAAGTTGTAAATCATAATCAAGTCATTCTACAATGTTAAACTAGTTCACCTGTTCAACTAGCTGAATTGGTAAGAAAACGAATATCCATAATGAGCTACATTTCCAAACAACCGCAGCGTGAGACAGGTAACTTGACACAAAGTCCTGTAATCACAATTACAGTTATGGTCGAAAAGATTCACAAAATTGATGCTAACACTTTCTATGAATCGGATATCCATAGTGCATTATAAGTGCATTCATACTGTTTTATAATGCTTGACATAAGCCTTTGTAACTGTACATAAATGTTCATAATCACACACATAAACTGGTATAACATGGTAGCATAAGGCTTCATAGCCCAAAGAGATATACATGTATGTTAAAATGTGTGTATAGATTTTTCCTGTTAACATTGTTGAGACCCGTACCATAAAGCTTAATCAATAACATCACTTTACTTAAAGTCTGTCAAGAAGGCTTATAAGTGTTCATTAGACGCGCTGTGCACTTACAAAATCAGTTTTATTTTGAAGATAATGAGGAACTGTAGAGAGTGGCCCTCTGTGGCTCCTTATAAAGCATTGCACAAATGAGCACAACATCAGTTCTTCAGCTTTATGATAGCGGTTTCACAGCTAATGTTAATGACAGGTAAAATACAGCTCTGGAAATAAATAAGAGACTACTCCAGTTTCTTCTTAAATCACCATCTCCACATGCACAGCAGGTTCTTAGTGAGGAACAGAAGGTTCAGTTCTGGCTTTACTGGCAGGTACAGTGAGCGTCTGGTTCATAAGAACAAGGTCAAGCAGCAAACACACAGGACAACACAGCTACAGACTGGCAGAGGGCCAAAACCACTCTCTACTAGGGCCACCTCATTCGAATGACACTTAACCACCGTAAGATGACCTCAAGTGACCTACAGAAAGACTGGCGAGCGGTGGCTGGGGTGAAATGCACAGTGAGCATGGTTCAAAAACCAGGCTTCTGGAGGCGTCATTAGTGATTTTCTAAATAAACAGATCTAAAATACAATATTTGATCTGGAATTTGGGAGACGTGTTTCCAGTAGTCTATAGAATAAAACAGAACTGCTCATTTTGGTCAAACACAAACCCAGATACTGTACAACTAGAGAAACTGATCATTTTGAGGTGGTCTCTTAAATGTTTCCAGAGCTGTATATGCATTTTAATGCATTGTCACTTTGTGCTATGAAGCCTTATACTGTTGTGTTATAAGTTTGTGTGTTACTCTTAATGTTTATGCACTATTACAAAGGCTTATGCGTAGTATTATAAAGTGTTATAAAGACTTTATAGATCTTTACGAACGCACTTATAATGCATTATAGATACCTGTTTCATACAAAGTGTTACCAAATTAATTATTTGATTTGGCAAAAAGAAGGAGTGGCTGAAAATTTGTTACATTACGTAAATGCTTCTATTGTCAGTATATTAAAGCATTGAGCAAAGAACTACAATATTTGAAACAAACATTGCTTTGCTCTACAATAATCAGATCTCATGCTCTAGCAATAGGATACAATGACAGGACATGCTGTAATACAGTACGGGTACATCCCTAAATACAGCATGTTATTAACATGTAAATATCTACTTGCAGTTGCCAAAAAATGTACTGACTAAAACATCTAAAAGGTACCTTTTCTTATCTAGTTCTCATCTACCCTGTTTTAAATGCTACCGTAATAAACTAAACAAAAATATTAATCTGAAATCAAATTTGATTGGAACTTTTTAACAGCATCCATTCATGGAAGAGAGGTGCAATTTCTATTTTGTGCATGTAAACAGTCTGCAAAAGTTAGAAAACCCAAAGTACACACCAGCTTGAGAAACTCTCTCCCACAGAAACCACTTTTCTCAGCTGTCAGAAACACCTTGGTGGAATTCCAGCCCTTTTCTCCATTACAAGGTGATGGCATCTCATATCACACTCCTTGGTGCCCACCTACCGGCAAGCTTGGCACAACCTCACACAACACACAGAGAGTTAAAACAGTAAAAACTTACCACTCTGCTCCAGACTAGCTTGTAAAAGTGGATCTACCAACTTGTTCTAACTGACTTTCAGGATCGGACTCTGGATCAAACTGATACAGTAGAATGGATGCCATGATAAGAATATCCGCAGTGGTGTGGGTGCGGAATTTGTAGCAGAAATACCAGTGGTCAATCAATCCGAACTGGGTAGGCAAGCTGACCAGGCAGAGCACAGGAGCTCTAACAGATTTAAAGTACAATCAAAATATTGTTTTGGGAAAATTGAAAAATTGTAAATCTATTCTAGTAGACCCACAAAATAAAATTATGAACACTGAAAATGAGCACAATAGGTTTCCTTTAAGGCAAAATAGTCCCTAAAGAAAACATAGTTCTCAGATTTACCACTGTTTTACCATCATCACTGCATGTAAAAACCCAGAACAGAAGAAGTGTAGGATGACTGGTGGGTTTGGACAGTTTATAGTAATAAAAGTACTATATCTGCGTTACAGTCATGGTGGCCCCTGCTTCCTATTACTACTGTTAAGAAGTCAGAGTTGGTAAGTTTCTCTACAATGAACCTTTTCACATGAAACCCCTCTGAATGACTTGATTTACATTTAACATAAAAAAATGGAATTCCCATCAAAGTTAGTCTGTTCACTTGTTAACATAGGCTTTATGATAGATAAACTTGGGCAAAATTGATTTATTTATTTTTTAGCATGCCTTGAGAACTCATAATGAACCAGTAAAAGGAGCTTTAGATTTCAAAGGTGACAATAAATTAAAATTGATACTCATTATAAATGAATAAACCAATCAGATACATAAACATTTGGGCTCTAAAGTTGTCATTCTCTGATTTTGACGCAGCTCTATCAAACCAAAATGTTGTGGACACTCCATTGCTAAAAAAAAAAAAAAAGAAAAAAAAAAAGTACCTTTAATCTTTTTTTCCTCCATATCTCTATTATTCCACACACAACATACAGTATTGCTACAGGGGCAGTGAAAAGAGAATGTCTCTTTTTCAACTCAGTAAGTTCTTCATCCTCAACAAGAAAAGAAAAACCCAAACACCTCAAAGTCTGTGAGCAGAATTCGTCATCACCACCACCGTGATTATCATAACTGAACATTTTATTATGTACTCCCTCTCGCTAATCAGTACTTCCCATATATGACCAAGAGAACACAATACAGTCAAGGTTTACACAGATTCCCCAAAGTGTTTGTGCGTTTTTTTTTTTTAGGGTGGGAAACAGTGTCGTGCTCTTTGGAAACACTGACCGAAGCAAAGCGCCTCCGAGGCTGTACAAAGGTGGGAGAAAGAGATGGAAGTGTTTTCAATGAGACTCTGTATATGTATGTGTTTATGGCTAGGGAGAGGACCTGCATCGAACATGTACTACATCCAGCAAGCTTCACCCCAATGTACAATTCCTCAATATAAATACAGTCCCACATAAATAGGTCCGTCCCGTGATAAAACAAGGAAACGAACTTCGAAAAACGACAAAATAAAGAGAGTAAAGAACAGGTAGTAATACTGACCTGATCTAATCAGTGCAACCATGACCACTTGCTTAATCTGGGTCAGAGGCTACGCTGGTTTAGAGCAGGATTCTACAATGGGGGGGTGTAGAGGAGAAGTAGCTGATCGGCAGGGACTGAACAGTGAAAATCAGACATGAGCGTGTCTATACATTCTGGAAGCACTGATGGAACAAGGGAGAGCAGAAATGACCAGACAGCAGGGAGCAGGTTCAGAAACGAACCACAGACTGAAGATCAAATGCAGCAGACAGGAGATATGGGACTCGGCAGCTAGAAGGTCAGTTCATAGTTTAGACTCTGGTCTGAGCCGTGAAGTGAATGGAGGTGTGGGGTACGGGCGCGGTTTCAGGGCATCTTTAGATGGGCAGCTGGAACTTCACATCCACTTGGGCCTCTTTGGCCAGTGACACAATTTCAGAAAGCTTTACAACCTAGTAGGGGAGGGGTGTTGAAAGAGGGAGAGAGAGAATGAAAAGCACAGAAGTGTTAGAGAACAGAAGACAAAAACGGAAACGTGAATAGACTTCAGACTTATTATTCAGTCATTAATCTTAAGACTTACTATTTGGTCACTACTATGAATTATAGGGATGGCCCGATCTTGGATTGTGTTCACAGGTAATCCAGGTATACTTGAAAAAATCCAGTACTGGTTATATTAAGTCTGATCCAGTTTAAATCCTTTTGGGAACGTTTTATGACGTTGTCGTAGAGGTTCCATAAAATTACATTATCCACAGTCTCCTGCAGTGAGGCGAGTTTTCAGATCAAGATCTATCCAGGGCTGCCATGAAGGCTTGGAAGATTAGGACTATTCCAAGAGCTCACTATTCCAAGGGATTGTACTTTTTCCTGTATCTACTGTTGCCAAATGGAAATGATGTGACAGAGCTGTCTAAACAAAATCTCATGTCATACAGCTACTTTACAGCATCATAAACCAATGGTGCAATATATCAGTTTTTGTGTACAAATAGAGCACAAATTAAAATTATATATTTTTTAAAATATTTTTGTTTGTAGAGATTTTAGGCCACTTTTACACTGCATAGAACCAGCCTGACTCAACTCTATATTCCCGGTTTTCGGTTTCCTATTAAGCAAACCAGGTATCTAGTACTAGTTTTGGTATCACCTTTGTGCAGGTTCCAAACAAGCTGAGCCAAAACCAAAAGGGGGCGTAAAACGCTGTAGACTAATGACTGGTCGAAGAGAATCATCACTCTCACCCTAAACACTAGCCACCAGGTTAGCACACCCTCTTGCATCGCCTTTGAGCAACCAGAATCGTCTTGTCATCTAAACTATGATGTAGTATTTCCCAAAATCTCCTGTTTTTCAGCAGTCTTTTCTCTTTCTGCCTCTTTAGAACAACATTTGTCTTCCTCACATCACATCTCACTATGGTGTCCAGCTACCTTGAGGGGATACAACATCTGCAGTGCAAAATAAAATAGCTGGTACCAAAAGCAAGTGAAGTCAAACCATACCATTAAAAAAGTAATGCATCTGTCCCATACCAGTCACAAACAAGTTCATTCTAGAGTTTGGCTTTGACAGCCAACACAGGCTTTTAAGAGGCACGCTTCAAAGTTGCAACAGGTTAGCCTAAAGGAAACGTGGTAAGAGACCTATACATAATATTTTCATGGGGCAAAAAATTCCTGGTGGCATCTTCGGAACTACATCTGTTTTAAAATGGAAACTAATATGTGCAGGAACAGACTAGTACCACTTCAGCTAAAGATGGACATTAAGTCTAAGTACATGGATATACGCTTTGAGCCAAACATTCTGCTTTTCCACCTGTGCCACAAGCGCTTGTTTAAAACCACCACAGTACCAGAGCAAGAGAAACTGAGGGAAAGGAGCAGCTTACTGCACACATATTACAGCAATATGAAAACGTTTTGCAATTACAACAGAAAAAAATTATTATTATGTATAAAGAGTCTACAAACCCCCCAAAAGAGATCCACCAAGAGTTCATTAGAAACTCTATGTGATTTCACTTCTGCATTTCGCTTCTGGTTTTTTTAGGGTGGGAAACAGTGCCATGCTGTTTGGAAACACTAACTGAAGCAAAGCGCCTCCAAGACTTTACAAGGGCAGGAGAAAGAGACTGGAGTGTTTTCAATGAGACTCTGTGTATACATGTGTTTGTGCCAAGAGGGAGAAGCGACATCAAACATATACTACTTTTCAGGGGGGGGGGGGTAAAAGTAGCCAAAGTAGCCAAAACAGCCAATACATGCTTTTGAATAAGCTTTGGAATTTCGGAGCTATAACAAAATAACAAATAAGGCTTTAAACATTTGGGCACACTTGGCACAATGTTACAAGAGGTGAAGCAAAGGACCTACATAAAAAACATTCAGAGGGGCAAAAAACATTCCTACTGGCACCTTTGGATCTGCCTCTGCCTGTTTTAAAATGAAAACTAATATCCGCAAGGACAGACCAGTTCTGACCATTTCAGCTGAATATGGGCATATTAAAGGTTTCACACAGCTATACGCATTGAGCCAAAACATTCTGCTTTTCCAGCTGTGCCAGCTGTGCAAGAGAAAATGAGAGAAAGAGGCAGCCTACTGCACATATATCAAAACGTTTTACAATTACAACATACACAGCTGAAAAGGAACCCAAAAGATGTCAGATGAGAGTGCATTAGAAACTGTAAGTGATTTTTCACTTCTGCATTTAAAACTTGTAGCCAAATCATCAGATCGGTTAATTATCGGTTAAGTCCACATGGCATATTTTCATAATAAGTCCATACTAAACATGTTATAAATCTAATTATAAACCCTTTTATAAGCCCTAGATATTGCCATATTTAACCAAAAAGATCTTGGTATATTATGCATAAAAGAAAAATATTACACAAGTTTTGGCCATTACTTGGATTGGAACGCTCGGATTGGATTGGATGGTGTGGTAAAGAAACTGAATCGGGACATCCCTAATATATTCACTGAAGCTAAGTTACATAGTAATGGGAGGAAGAAACCGAAGTGTGAGCCCATACGTGGGCCTTTAAAATTTGAGAGATTTACAGCATTTGATTGTTTTGTGTTGTTTGTGAAGGTTAACAGTGCTGTACCATCTTAGCTGCCTCGTCCAAGTCATCGCAGGCCAGAATCTTCAGAGGACTAGCAGCGATTAGTGCCTTGGCATCATCCACTCTCGTTCCTGCAGCACAAACCAACAGCAGAGTGCATTAGGGATCCACACACAAACACCACAAATACAGTTTTAGCAACATTGTTCATGAATATGTCTACAAGGACTTCTTTATATTGAGCTCTATAAATTTCTGCAATGTTCATATGATGCATCCAGCAATTCTAGCTGATTGCCACTAGAGGTAGCTTTGGAAAGCTGCAGTCATAAAGGCTACTCTTATCTTTTACTAACTAACCTGTAGTAATACTCCAAATGTGGTGATTATCCCTCTCTCAGTGTTCTATGTATGAAACAGTAATGGATACCGTTACAACAAACCCACACCAAATAAAAGCTAGTTTTTGGTTTTATTACCCCCCCCCAGCTGTAGTTTGGGTTGTATCTTTGCACTATGAAAGATCATTTGTCATACAACTGGCAAAGGACGAGTAACTGAAGAATACATAACAGACAGATCAATTAATAAAATAATAGTTAGACATGTGAACTGATCATAGAACTCATGATTAGTTCCAGGCCTAATTGTTATCTGTTATGATTTAATCCTTTTATCCCTTTCATCCCCACAAATCTGACACCTCGTACTCACTGTGCTACACTGATCTCTTCTCACTTCAGCTGCAAGCTGTAATATTCCATCTCTTTATCTGTCCATCACTTTTCTCACCACTTAAAATCCTTTCTTTTCATTTTTATTCCCCCCTCACCTTGTAACCGCACTACAATGGGGATTTTCAGGTCCAGGTCAGAGACAGCCATGATGATACCCTGAGCAATGACATCACATCTCATAATCCCACCAAAGATGTTCACCAGAATAGCCTGGACCTGTTACACAGCAACCAAATTGTCCAATCAGAGCACGAGTTATAATGAGAATTAGTCAGTTCTGTCCGGCCACAAGCTGGATGCACTGCTGGTAGTTACCTTTCTGTCCGATGTGATGAGCTTGAAGGCTTCCGTCACCTGATGCGCTGTGGCCCCGCCACCGACATCAAGAAAGTTGGCAGGAGTTCCACCATGGAGTTTGATAATGTCCATGGTTGCCATCGCAAGACCAGCCCCATTGACTATGCAAACAGAAAGAGGTCATTATTTCTTGCTACAGACAATACAAAATGCAGAATAAACAACTGGTAAGCATTTTTCGTCTGTATAAGACATAAGAGAGAAGGGAATAGTAATCTTGGAATGTCCCGGTAGACAGTGTAATCTAGGAACATCCTGGGTACCATTTTTCTGTTCACCAAAATGTGCTTTTCCCATAAGCCTATGCTAATAACCACATAACCAGATACATATTCCCAGTGTTAACAAACTCTGTATTAAAGCTGCTATCAACTGTGTTATAGCAGTTATCGTCTGACTCACCCAGGCAGCCGATGGTGCCGTCCAGGCCGATGTAGTTGAGGTCAGCTTTAGCTGCTTGTCTGTCTCTGACGTCTTCCTGACTCCAGTCCCGCATGTCAAACACTTTCTGCTGTCTGTATGCAGCGTTGGAGTCAAAGTTGATCTTGGCATCCATGCACATAACTTCAAACAGCAACACCAGGAGAGAAAATTATTCACTGTTAATATGCAACACTACGTAAGTCTTCTAAGCTGCTGTGGTCTAATATAGGGAAATCTACCAAGGCATATGTTTTAAACATAGCTTGCCTCTGCATGTCAAATAAGAAAAGAAAAGAAAAAAAAAGAATGGCTGGATTACTACTGGCTACGAAGGGCTTTGGTTTGTTTTTCCACGTTCATTCATCAATGGCCTTGCACTAAAATAGCATGCATTATGCCATACAATATGTCATACAACCCCTCTGCAGTAAAGAAATAACCTGATGACAGTATATAGAGTGCATATATGCATTTTAAATAGCTTGCCCTCATATATTCAACCAAAGCGCTAACAGTCTTAGAACAAGGCTACCTTTATAAGGGATTTATAAATGGTTTAAAACTAGTTTATTACTGCTATTAGTTAGGTCATAAACACTTTCTAAAGTATTAATAAGCAGTTATAACATTAATGAAAAGAGCAAAAATGAGCTCCTCAATATAATGTATATGAATACGTATTGAAAGTGACAGGGTTTATGCAGACCGATGGAAAAGATTAAATAAGATCAGCAACCATCAAAATCTGAGCTTTAACAGTATAAAAGTATGTGTGTTCACTGTTAGACTAACAACAGGTCACTGTTGCCCATCTTATTTATTTGTTGTAACTGCTTAGTAATGATTTTAAGGTGTTTATGACCTAATTAATAACCATTAGTAAACGCTTTTTAAACCATTTATAAACTCTTTGTAAATGTAGCCTTATTCTAAAGTGGTACCCATTCTTCTCATCATCAAGATTACATCATAAGAAGGTGATTTTCCGGAGAATCTGGAAAATCATGTTTTACAGACTACTGGAAACGATAAGACATTGTTACAACCGATGTAGTGATAGATACATGTCTCAGTTTGCAGAGTGCCCTTTTATCTCTCTTATAGTAATGAATGACCATACGCTAACAAAATTGGAAGGCTAGATTGTAAGCTCAAGAATAAAACAATGGACACCATGCAAGACTAGTTAAGCCTAAACACATTGGAGCAGTGCATTACATTAAGACAAACTCTGTTAAAACGCTGCAGATTATTTGTGTACTAATTAGATTATGTTAAAAGGGTGTATTTATTACTGCACTGGCTCTGGACAGAAAGGCAAACCAAATTTACAAAATGTGTGCATACCCTTCAAGTGCACTCCAGCCGCTAAATAGATGCTTCAGCAATAGACTCTCCTCTAGCCAACACTGTTTTATGTATTTCTAATCCATATTCCTGATCTCTCATCCTTGGAATGAATATACCCATGCAAGAATTTGGGAGAGGGCAGAATTAGCTTGGTTTATATGCCTATATGTACAACTGCCTGCATGTGCTTACCAATGCCAGAAGAGTCTTCCACCATAGGGTTGATTTCCACCATAGACGCGTCGTATTTGATAAAAACGTTATAGAGTTTTATCATCATTTCTGCTGCATCATTAACCAAAGCGTCAGGGAAACCCATCTTCTTGGCTACCTAAAAGGGAAAGAACGGAGGAGTAGAATAATGTGCTTTAGTCAACAATTACTAAGTAACAAGTCAACAAGTACTAAAGTTTCTGCATAATCAAAACGCTCCATTCTAGAGAAACTTGTCAGAATTGTTTACAAAGGTGGTGATGGGAACCAAATGTCTGAAGCTGTGAAAACTATTAAAAGCTTCCTCGCAGAAAGCAGCAGGGTATGAATATGAATATGCCATTTCAAGATAATCCTAATAAAAATTTAGGCCTAAAAGTTATTTTTAAAAAACACATTTACATGCAAGATCCCAATGAAAACTTGCTTTTTCAGATTTTAGCATTATCTAGATACACGTAAACATATTGGTATAAAGATTCTTTGGTCATTTAGGATAGTGACTGAAACAGCTGCATTTATAACGTGCCGTGCACGTGTGACAACTGGTTTCCATTACACCACTGATAAAAATTTCCCCTTTAAAAGTACACCTAGCATTCTTCCCTAGTGAACAAGAACATTTCAGATTAGGATCCTGAACCTTAAAACTTAACGCTTATACAAGAATCGTTTAAAACATAAAAAGGAACTACAAAGACAGAAACAATAAAAGAAGAGTAAAAGGAAATATCAGAACAAACAAGGAAGGAAATAAAGAAAAGTATATACTTTATAGGATGGTATTTACTGCCACTCTGTAATGATCCATCTTGTGTCAATATGCCTTGTTATTTAACAAGAGTACTGTGCTCTTTCACCTTTACTGCTTGATCCTTCTTTATGCCCTCTACAATGTCGATAGGTTCTTTCACAATGGCATCTGGATTCTCCGCCGCCACATCTTCAATGTTCACACCTCCCTGCGAGCTGCCAATCAGTACTGGGCCCTGAGGAGATAAGACCACCACCACCACCACCACCATCATCAGTGATGGAAAGCTAAAAAATCTCAAGAGATTTCGCAACCAATGAAATTCAACCATCTATTGCCCCCTGTTGGATAAACATGGCAATTTCCGTTCCTTCAGAAAGTTCTCCAAAATCTCCTGATCTTCTGTCATCCGTAGTTCATTACAGCTTCCATTCTTTTTAGGAAACTCGCTTTCAGTTTTTCAAAGAAATCTGCAGGTCATTTTTTTTCACACCTCCAAATTGGGTTGCATCATTTTCTGCTTCTCACAATCTACACATATTCGATTATGTTGAGGTCTGTGGCCGGTCAAGTCGAGCTTTTGGCCTTATGATTTCCCCTTTACCTTAAGTGAGCTGCTTAATATCTGTTCAGGGAAGTGTTTAAGTGGAAGGTTACAAAAATAAGCCATAGTAGTAAAAAAAGAGTTCATAAACATACAGCTTTAAAATTGATCCATTAAGCATTTTTAATAAGCTTAATACTTATAAAAGATAAGGGTACTTTGGGCTCTGGGGTGATCAGTCCATTGTTGTGAGAACACCAGCAGCTTCGTTTGATGTGTTAATTTTTTTATTTTTTGTCTGCCTTCTTTTCTCATTGAGAGGAAGAGATGCTTCCTTTCAGATCCACAGCCTTGAGTTGTCTTCTCACAACGGAAGGCTGCATTAAAGCACCACTGGTCATCTAATTTTCCTTTGACTTTCCCCCTCCTTATGCACTGTATACTTTCTTTAAAATGTCTTTTGAAAAATGATCAGCTTGTAATAAACGACCGTTGTTTCTTAATTTTGCCTAGGAGAATATAGTACACAATAATATTTAATAATGTATGCAACAGTTTTCTGGGCTAAAATAACATTATATGTTTTAGCATATACATTAATATTCCTCTGCTGAACAAATGCCCCCCAGCCACATTTGTGTATTCAGTGCATTTTTACAATAATTCAGAATCATACCTAAATAAACGAGCCGAATTGATTTGTGATGAAATTTAAGATTTCATGATGCATTGAAACCTTTTCTAAAGAAACGTAATTGAATTGTTACGAGGTCAGAGATTTGCACCCCTGTATGTTATCATGTTAAATTACATTTCCAGCAATATCAGCGGAGCTCTGACCTGGAAGGACCTCTCCATGGTGATGGCAAAGTAATACTCCCGGCGGGGATAACGGCGCTCGCAGATAAACACCTGGTTACAGATCCGCCCTGCCTCGCCTGTCTGCTTAGTGTACAGCTTTCTGCCAATCATCTGTGAGGAGATGTCCCTCGCTTCCTCTGGCCTATGGACATAGAATAGAATTTTGTCATTTACAGCATACGGTGCTACTCAAAAACAGGAGACCATCAATAAAGGGAAAGGTAATAGTTTTCATTTCACATACTGTATATATGTGTATATATATATATATATATATATATATATATATATATATACACACACATATACATACTGTATATATATATATATATATACACACATG
>CM067476.1:5835630-5870145 GCA_034552555.1 Semaprochilodus insignis | reverse complement strand
AAACAGGGACCCTGAGATGGTCAGAAGGTCATCTGTTTCTCTTTCTCAGTAGCAGTTTCTTGACAGCTACACATCCTTTCAGACCCACAGAACTTCTCAGTATTTTTTTTAGACCTCTCTATTTTCCTTTGACTTCCTCCCTGGAATGATTGTAAATGGATTATCTTATATCTTATATCTACTCACAGCTCATGAAACGCATGTACTTTGTTTTGACTGGAAAGTAAATAAATTAAGGGACTTTCGTGCGACACTGTATTTGTGTGTGAATATTGTGTTGGTGCTCACGAGTAGACAATTTTCACTCCTCCTTTCAAGCCTCCCTCAAATGTTCCTTTGCCTCGGCCTCCAGCCAACACCTGGGCTTTCACCACCAGGTCTTTAGAGCCTGTGAAAAGAGGCAGACAAAGAGAGAGTATAGAGAAGAATTACAATCTGCATGACCTCAAGACCCCCCAGATATAGAACACTGGGCCACTTTGGTGATCAAGTAACACACACAGCATTACATACCAAGCAAAGGTGATCTAAGTTAAGGAACAGGGCAGCGAGCTTACGCTTGCCTCTGAAATGCTTTTTCAAATGCCATATACACTACTACGTCCTTATACCAGCACTAACATGTTAACATGACAAAGAGCGCAAATACTGCCAAGGCTTGGAAAGCTGCGGCTTTATCTGTTTAATAAGCATGGTCACAGGAGATTTACACAGATATGGATATAAACTGTGCACAGGGAAGACATGCTAAAAGAAATCTGTCCCTTACCAGACAGATGATTACCTTAGCTCGCCTTAAAGCTGTGGACAGCATGCTGACTGATATTTAAATGCCAGAAACGTTTGACTGGCATTTGCAATAGATGAAATTTTCTTAGCAATTTGCAATACCATCATAACTGCACCTTTAAAGCTTGAAATAAGGGAGAAAAGCAAGAACGATGATGAATGATGAACACTAAGAGTACTTCAAGATGCAAACATCAATCCACAGCAAGCGGCATCCAAATCTAGGGGCTTACTTTATCACTAACAGCGAGCGAAGCAAAACTCAATTAGTAATGACAGACGTGTCTGGATCTTTGTGTGTCCAGTCAGCTCTATTGGAATCTGTTCACTGTAGAAATTCATATGTCAAGAAAACCAATCATATTATAATCTGGGCTGTATGTGCAATCTGCAGTAGAAACACTGACAATTAAGCCCAAGTACTTAGTAATCAAACACCTATCAATGATTAAACTACACGATGACATTTTCTGCTCTGTTTATGCAATACCAAATCATTTTAAAACGCACTGGAAAGTACAAAGGTAGCACAAATAACACACCACCCTGCCCAATTAAATGTCTCGTTTGCTTGACACAATGGTGCCAAGGCTACAAGTTCAAGAAAGTTATTTTCAGAAGCACAGACTGAATATTGGTAATAAGAACCAACCCACATTTCCCATGCTCCTGGAGTGGCACGCCGAATACATACATGCATTGAATGCACAGCTTGATGAAATCAGTGACTTCATTGTAACACAACATAAAAGCAATTTCAAGGAGGATTCTGTAGATGTTGAAAGAGTTGAGAAAAGAGTTTAATGCCTCTAAAAGCTCTATTACCACACTGACTGATATCTGAGACACTGATTTACAACAATTTACCATAGATTTTGGCCTAAAGTTAGTGATGGTAGAATGAGAGAGACAATTAGACACCGTTTACACCTGGTCTTTAGGATTATCAGGATAATTTCATTATAAGGCCAAACCACATACAACCACACACAGATGCATTTAAAACCCAAATGCCTACATCTGACCAATCCAATCACCTCAGGAGGTGATCTGAGACACATTTAAGCCACCTGTTACAGCAGTGTAAACACACCTGTCTCTTCAAGACACATTCAACAACGAACCCCCCCACAGAGTACAACCAAAACCCCTCCCCAGTACAACTGAAACCCCTCCCAGTGCAGTAACTTCCTGGGCACGTGATCCATACATTTGAAACCTTATTGCCAGGGGCGTTAAGTAAATCTACAATTAAGCATTTCACATTAAACCACTCTTAATTACTCTGTTAAACAGAAAAGTCGGTGGGCTTCCTCTTTAACTAATATTTGTGGTCACCAATCATCACAACATTCTCAAAACATCTAAAAGCACATGTGAATCTGTTCCAAGATTGCAAAATTCTAACTATGTGGCAATTTTGTAAAGTCAGAAAAGAATGCTAGTTTTCCCAAACCCCAAGGCTGCTATCATTTCCCTTTCCTTTGACTCTGAATAACCCATCAGCTTAGCATACGAGCTACATCGTTCAAAAGACATGATCAGAAATTCATTTGTCCAAAAGAGTGACCAACCCCTCCCCCTCCCTCATTCATATGCACGGAGCCAGTGAGCGTGCAGGACAGGTGCTGGCTGTGTGCTGACAGCTACACACATACATGCACACCCACAAGTACGAGCACCAAGCTATGTTTAGACCCAAGCGTCTGTGAAAACAGTACACAAGGAAAACCATACAAAAGAAATCGGAGAGATTCTGTACTATTCCCACAGTGCACATTTACACACCAACGGAAACTGAATTTCAATGAATTTTGTTCATAGTGTGCTGAGGGGAACCAAACATTAAAGGTTTATGGCTAGTGGTGAATAACTGCTGACAGTAAGTCTTCAGTTCCTTTGCTGTTGTTTACCACTGCTGCATGAAACACTACCAACTCCAAACCACCAACTTTTCAACAGAGAATAAAACAGCCTTTTCTACTGTTTTGTTGTAAAAGCTGAATATTTATTATTTGTTTACTTCCAGCTCCTGGCAATATAAAACACCCGGAGGGCATAAACAGAAGGGCCAACTTTCAAAGTACATAAAAGAACAATCAAAACCAAAACAAAGGTAGGGGGTGTAAAATGCATCTGAATGTGATTAATTTAACTGCATCATTTTGAAACATTAAATTTGACAAAATAAAATTCTTAGGCTGTTTTCAAACGTAAAGGAAAAGAAAGCTTGGTGCACATTTTCTTAATTAACGCAAATAGGGAACAATATCTGGCAGTATCGTATCAGTGACAGGGATACCGATACCCGTGACCAACACCACAAAGCAATTTCTGACGCGCTCACGCAGCAGACAGAACTTAACAACAAGGCGGCGATGTGGGAAGACAAGCAGCAGTAAAAATGCTCATGGCTAAATTTGTAACACCAGTATTCCATGGGAGAAACACATTGGCAGGAGCTGCATACCTGAATAGCTGAGCCAGGCTTCTTTCAGTAATCACTCATCTGCTGTTATGTAGTCAGTTATAGTCAAAGTCAGTCCAAACCGTCTAGCCTTTAACCTTGATTTAGCCTTTAGTTCTGATTTTTAACTGTTTTGCGCAAAGAAGACATTTTACGTTTACTTAAGTTGGTAATAATGGTTATTATTAATAATTATATAATAGTAAATAGTATATGTACATATACATACAGTAAATGAACAAAAATTGGTTTTCTTAAGCATCTAGTTTATATAACCAACTAGTAAATGTCATTTAGCCAGGTGACAGGTCGGTTAGGTTAGATAGAGTAAGTATCTATACTCAGTAACAGCCTATATTTATGGATCAGGTATCAGAAGAGAAAAAGTGCCATCAGTCCATCCCTCGTTCTTAATGTCTATATTTCACTGTATTTACCGTAGAAACAGTTCCTTTAATCATATTTGCATATTCAGTCTTCTTTTGCTGAATCTGAATCAAACTAGTTGAATCAAAGATTCACTGAACGGTCAGAGATCGGCAGGACGGATTTGATGGTCACAGTACAGTGAAACACTGTTCCGCTCTGTACTTACCGAGCTGCTTAGCAGCAGAGTAGGCCTCCTCGGGTGTGCTGGCCACCATGCCAGCAGGCACCGAGATGCCCGCCTCCTTCAACAGGCCAATGCTCATGTACTCGTGGAGGGACAGGTTCCTCTGCTGCTGCAACGTCACCTGTGGAGACGGTTGGTTGCCATGGTTACCGAACAACCCTGGCGTCCCAGCGAGTACCTGATGGGAAATGAAGCAGAAAGAAATGCAGTGAGATAGACTGGGAAGATACTCCTCTGTACCAAGCTTTTATTGGACATGACTTTTACAGCAACATGGATGTGGGGAGGGATGAATCTCAGACAAAGTCTGAGAAAGTCAATAATCTAGTCTAACTGTAATACAAGTAGAGCCCACCCCTTCCGTTCCAGTGACATTGAAAAGCATCCAAGATATGACACTAAGACCTTCTTAACAGCATGCATAAGATAAATGAATGGCCTTGAACGAAGACTGTAATATCATGTAATATCATGCCTTACCATATACCTAAAACAAATCAGCACTTACAATATAGGGACAGTACAGTGCAGTCCATCTGTTTCTCCGCATACTTTGTTAGCCCCCGCCCTTTTCCCTGTTCTTCAATGATCAGGGCCCCCCACAGGACTACCAAAGAGCAGGTATTGTTTGGGTGGTGGATCATTGCCAGCATCCTGGTGGTCCTGGTGGGGTGTTAGTCCATGTTGTGCTCGTACGATGGTAGATCAGACACAGCAGTGCTGTGTTTAAACACTATGTCCACTCTTATTAAGACACTCCTATTTCGCTGGTCCACATTGTAGATGCAAAATGAGAGACGATAGCTCATCTACTGCTGCACAGTTTGTGTTGGTCACCCTCTAGTTCTCTGCAAAGGTCACAGGACACTGAAGAGTTTTGGATGGTGGACTACTCTCAGTCCAGCAGTGACACTGAGGTGACTCCAGCAGCACTGCTGTGTCTGATCCACTCACACCAGCACAACACACACCACCACCACCACGTCAGTGTTACTGCAGTGCTGAGAATGATCCACCACCCACATAATACCTGCTCTGTGGTGGTCCTGTGGGGGTCCTGACTATTAAAGTACAGGTGCTAATAAAGTATGCAGAGAAACAGATGCACTGCAGTCTGTAATTGTAGAACTACAAAACGCTACTATATGGTGGGCGGAGCTGAAAGTACAAACTGTACCACACACTAAAGCTTTATTCATAGCTCAACAGCATAGAGTCAGTAAGCTGGTCAGCGTTTGCCTGGTTTTGCTGACCCACACTGTCTGTACTGAAACAACACAGCAACAGCATCAAGAGCCACAACAAAAACTCCTGACAGAGTCACAGGTCGTCATGATTTATGGGAGACAAACGAAGGGATTGGCCAGCTGAATGTCACCTGTTAAGGGGGTCCCCACTAAAACAAGTTCATTCAAAGGAGATTGAAGTGGGTGACATCTGTGAGCGCTAGCTAGCTAAACAGAAGCTAAGCTAGGCTAAGCTAACTTAGCTAACGTTAAATAGCGGATGTTTCATGGGACACCGGGGTCCTTGTTTGGGTCCTGCTAGGCCCCCCTAATTAAGCCCCCAATAAAGAAGAACTGAGTGTGTGAGAATTCATTCCAATGAGGTCAAACTGAGCTGGAGTAAAATGGAGGGAAGTAACAGTTAGCCTAAGAATAACGTTAGAACCTTTAGTACAGAGCTCTGTCATTCCAGTCGGCCAACTCCTCCAAGCTGAAAGCCTGGTTTTCTGAACTGTATTGTGGCTATAATACGTTTATAAAACACTCAAAATGAGCCGTTATTAATGACAAGTCACGGCCCAGCATTAACGTTAACAGCTCGCAAACTAATCCGCCAGGCATTACTGATGTTGACAGGCTGGGCCAGTTAGCTCTGAGCTACTGAGCTAATGTCAAATGGGAAGCCCTTCTCTTTGAGGTCATCCCAGGGGGGTTACAAAAGCCCACAAGCGCACGAAAGAGAACGGGCATAACCACTCAGTGTGTAATTCTTCTGCAAACCAACCTTAGCAGCCGAACCCAAAGTCGTCCGGGACCCAGAACTCCTTAGTCCAGCGGACAACCGGCCGCAGATCAGGGACGCCGCCATGTTTCTCTCTGCACTAGCACTGCTATGCAGTAAGGGTGTCACAACACTCGACAAAGAATCTTTTTTTTTGTTCCGGTTCAGTTTTAATGGAACCGATACAATAAAAGTGAATCGAATTACGCTGTGATCATGCACGGCTTCCTCTTTATTTCTATTCGCTTGTAAGGAATTAAGTGTGAAATGCGCATGGTTTGAATGTTTTCATACATGTTTATATATACATAAACACCGTCATGGTCCGTAGGGATCTTGTCGCAGGGAGCATTTCATTACAAACGAAAATTAATAACTGACTCGGATATCTGATTCGATTCATTGAAAGAATGGTTCAAAGGATTGTTCAAAGGAATCGAACTCCCGTGCCGTCTCCAGCCAAACGCGCATGCGTAGTCGCACTCGACTGATGCAGCGTTCACGAATTCCGCTGCTGAAATTGCAATTTTATGAACTACATACACATTATTAATTTGGCAATAACAGCTATCTTGACTTTTAATGCAGTGCCTCTGGATTTTTTAAACACTGTGTCCACTCACTGTCCACTCCATTAAGACACCATTTCGCTGGTCCACCTTGTAGATGTAACGTGAGAGACGATAACTCATTTTTTGCCTGCACAGTTTGTGTTGGTCATGCTCTAATCCTTCAGCAAAGGTCACAGGACACTGCTCACAGGATTGGTGGAGTTTTTTCAGTCCTGCAGTGACACTGAGGTGTTTAAACACTCCAGCAGAACTGCTGTGTCTGATCCACTCACACCAGCTCAACATACACTAACACACCACCACCACGTCAGTGTCACTGCAGTGCTGAGAATGATACACCACCCACGTAATACCTGCTCTGTGGTGGTCCTGTGGGGGTCTTGACTATTAAAGAACAGGGTAAAAGGTGCTTATAAAGTATGCAGAGAAACAGATGCACTGCTGTCTGTAATTGCAGAACTAAAGTGCAGAACACTAAAGCTTTATTCATAGCTCAGCAACATAGAGTCAGTAAGCTGGTCAGCGTTTGCCTGTTTTTGTTAACACATACTGTCTCATACTGTCTGTATTGTAGAATAATTTAATTCACGAAATTCTTTTACAAACTCTGAGCCATAAAGATTTCAGAACAGCATCAAGGACCATCAACCCACATTTTAACCAGGAACCTAAACCTAAGGAGACGAGGGAAAATCAGAGATAAATGTGCCCATGACTAATTTTAATACAATGCTGCTGAAAGTGCAATTTTATCAACTACAGATACATTACTAATTTTGCAATATCAGTTATCTTGACTTTTAACGCAAATTGAGTGTATGTAGTTCTCAGGCTACATCTGCAAGTTACTTCTTTTTATGCCTCAAAAGTCATGTTAAAACCAAATACTTCTGATTTAAAATTGTACATTCTCAGGCACCACACTATTTTGGTTGACTTAAAAAAAATTATTTAATGAATGAATTGCAATGAATCAGATCTCTAAAATAAAAGCATCAAGAACTGTTTGGATATGTAAATATTTCAACATTTAATGTACAAATGTTTATCCTCCTATTTAATTGTGTATGTGTTTGTGTACGTGTACTTAACATGTATAAGCTGCATGTACCATTCTTCATTTGTTTTTGCTGGCTACAAGTTAGGATACTGATGCCACTGATACAAGTTAGGATACTGAGGCAGCTTGCTATATTGAGGCCACAGCTTACTATCCTGTGGCTACAAATAACTACATTGAGCTCACTGTTTACTATATTAAGACTACAGATTACTACACAAATTATTATAGTGAGGCTCCAAATTACCATATTAAGGCTATGAATTACTATACTGAGGTCACACATTACCATATTCAGGCCATAAATTATTATACTGAGGCCACAAATTAATGTATAATTATTGAGGCTACAGATTATTATATTGAGATCATAAATGATTATATATTTGTTAAGCAGCAATCACAAGGTCAGATTCACTGTAAGGGCTCTGTACCATAAAATAAGGAAAAAGGAGAAGAAAAGGCGGGAGGGACGGGCGAGTCAGGTGAGTGACGTTCATGTGATACAGCAACTTAACTAAGACAACTAGACCTATAAGAGAAAAGCAAACTGATCTGGTCCTCCAGCTCTTTGTGATTTTACTCCGCCCATTTTGTCGTGGCTATGGGAAACCTTCCGCCCTCTCAGCGGCCCTTCACCCTTCGTCCTGATTGGTCGATCGCCAAAAAGCGGTTGACGTCACGCGGCGCTACGACGTTAAACTTTATGACGCTTAGCGGTAAATTCTCCGATCTGCCAGAAAAATCATCTGCATTGTTTTTGCATTTTCATTTTCCCTCATTCTGAGTAACACATAGCCGTATAGTTAAATGACTTCAGGTAAGGCGCTCCGTTTTACTTAGAAAAACAGCACGTCGCTTGTGAATGCACCTTTACGCCATTTACGTATCGCCGCATCGTGAAAGGCGTAAACTCCACTACCGTAAATAGGAGGACTTACTTTCTTAACTCAGACAGAAAACCTCGTTTTAGGACGTTACATGTCTCATTAAAATAAGTGCTAGAGTTAGTAAGGCTTCGTTGTGACTGACTGAACGTGTTTTACATTTTTTATAATGACCTAATTTCACTGTAAATATGTTATTAGCCAGAAGATTCATATGTCAAGCAGGACAGCAGTGAGTATTGGCCTTTCAAGTGGCCTCATGTGAAGACTGACTGAAAGATGGAGATATTGGAGTGCTAAACCCTTCTCTGCTAACCACCTTGTTGTGTCTCAGGTTAACTAAAATGGCAGATGTTGTTCAGAGCCCACCCCTGAGGCGGCCTGGTGTGGGAATTGGAGTGCTAGTCACTGATCCCACTCGACCAGGATGTGTGCTCCTGGGGAAAAGGAAAAGCTTGGTTGGAAAGGGTGCCTATCAGTTACCTGGAGGTCACATAGAATTTGGGTGAGTAGCCTGTGGAGTAAAGAAGAAGGGTGTCATTCCTGTACACTCTTCAAAAGATTGTTCCTCAAGGGTTCTATTGTAAAGACAATGGCAAAATAAACATTTGCGTGCCTAAATGGCTCTTAAGATCGATGCATTGAAACTTTATGAAAATGGTTCTGTATAGCGCCACATAGAGTTCTTCTGTTTCAATGTCAAGCTCATATACTATATGTACATTGCCTGTCTTCAGGCAGAAGTAAGTAACTGCAATAAAAGAGAGAATGAGTAAAGAATCGTATTCGTAGGATCAGTGTAAATAAAGAAAAGGAGCTACTCCGGGCATATTTTAAACCTGATTCATGTTCAGTCCTTTGACCCTGTTTACAGGTCAGGCATTTTGAGTATCTGGATTATACCAAGTCAGATGCAAATGTAAACGCATCCAGGATGGATTAAAATCAGATACAAATCTTATCGCTTAAATCACTTCAGAAGGTCGTCTGAGATGCACATGTTACAGCAGTGTAAGCACATCTGTTTCTTCAAGACACATTTGACAACAAAAACCCCTCCCAGTACTACCAAAACTTCTCCCAGTATGACCAAAATCCCTCCCAGTATGACTAAAACTCTTCCTTGTACAACCAAAACCCCTCCCAGTACAACCAAAACCCCTCCCTGTACAACCAAAACCCCTCCGAGTACAACCAAAACCCCTCCCTGTACAACCAAAAACCCTCCGAGTACAACCAAAACCCCTCCCTGTACAACCAAAAACCCTCCTAGTATGACCAAAACCCCTCCCTGTACAACCAAAACCCCTCCCTGTACAACCAAAAACCCTCCCAGTAGGACCAAAACACCTCCCTATGCAATCTGCAGAGAAGATGATCATGGAGCACAAACAAGGCTGGGGACCAGACAAAATAAAATGTGGACAGAAATATGGACAGACTGTGCAAAACAAACTGCAGGCAATAGAAGCTGAACGGATAAACAGTTGATATTTGGCTGCCATGTAATTAGCTTATTTGCATATTCTCTCCTTACAGCAATATGATTTCAATGCACATGACTACCCAGTATAAATACATCAGGCTAAATTCTTATCAGAACACAATCCAGATACTCGTCACATGAAGTGACCAGGTGTAAATGGGGTCATGGTGTCTTGTTTTTTGTGTTTCACTTACACAAAAACTTTCATAAAGATGACAAACATGCATTTTGTCAGGCATGTGTACAAAATACACTATAAATTGGTTGTTTTACACAAGAGGTCCACAAAAAGGATACCACTGTGCATTAAAAGTGAAGTGCGTTTACTGCACAGTATTAAAGTAATTGGTAGCCAAATCAAGTCAAGAAACAGAACCTATCAGTCTGGAATATTACTTTATGGACGTACTAAAAATATAGCAATTTTACTCTAGTATTGGTGTGCCCATATGCTACATTATTAGTTTTTGGTACTTAAAATAACACAGGTGTGAATATAAAATAAAAGGCAGAACATGGGCCCTTTAATTGGCAGCCTAGAATAGCTCACCTAAATGACATATGTGTATGACACTAAATGACACTGCATTATCTATGAAAACACAAAGATCAGGTATTAGATATGTACTCAGGTATCATGTTGGAAGGCAAAAAACTGAATTGGGGTGTCTCTCTAAATGCAAGCATGAGATTTAGCACTTCAGTAATTGGAATGTTAATCTGAATAATGTAATAATAGTGTGTTGTTTTTATCTTTGTTCATTTCATAAGCAGTTTTTATAGGTTTCAGAGCCCTCTGCAGTCCAGTGGCAACTGTCATTACACCTTTATACGTAGTGTAGAGGAGCCCTTTACCTTTACAGTGACAAGCCTACCGCAGAATCTGCTTGTAAATCTTTTTCCTAAATGTTTGTGCAGAGAGACGTGGGAGCAGTGCGCACAGAGAGAGGTGATGGAGGAGACCGGCCTACGGCTGAAGAACATCCATTACGCCTCTGTAGTGAACACCATCAAGCTAGAAGAGAACTATCACTACGTTACAGTGTTCATGCAAGGAGAAGTGGACAGGGCTTTCCCGTCTGAGCCCGTAAACATGGAGCCGGAGAAAAATGAGGGTAAATGTGTTTGTTAATTGAGGCTTGGTGGTCTGAGCATCACATCTCCTGCTGGTTTATTCAGAGGAGTGGATGAAACAGTGGTTATTGTGTCCGGATGTAGAAGAATCGCTCAATACGTCTCCATTATGTTATCTGTAATAGTGTTAGGAACAAACTGCTCACATCACCAACTCATCACCAAGAGGCTGAGTGGACACTTCAGTTCGGAATTCATTGAGATCCCAACACACTGTAGACAGATTGGCTGTTTATAACTCTTTTAAACTCTTAATCTTTCAATATAACGTTTGCTTTGCTTGGACTTACTTACTCCAATAGCCAGATTCAGCAATTATTCACCATTATTTATGAATGTTATGTTCACACTAGGGATGCACCAATCAGATATTAGGATCTAATATAGATCCTGATATTAACAAAATTAACTGGAACGGGTATCGGATAAATAGGCCGAACCTTGGAACAGATCCAAACAAGAACAACAACATGAAGCAAGCCAAAGAGTCAGCTGTATGGAGGTATTTTGTTTTACAAACTTAGTAAAGTATGTTTACATAATCCTGACTAATCCTAACTAAAGTCTCTCCCACATGGTGAAGTATATGGTTTATTAATTAATCAATGGCAGAAAGATCGGATCAGTACCAGGTATTGATCGATACGCAACATTTATGTATCTGTATCTATATACTAACTGAAAAAGTTGGATCGATGCATCCCTAGTTCAGACTTATCAAAAAAGATTTTGCATTACAAAGTTTGCTTGGTAAGCTAAGTAGAACTGGCAAGTAAGTACATTTTAAAGCCCCAGGGAACCTAGATCTCTGTTTTTTCATTAATAAGTTGATCTTGATCCTCTTTTATCACAATATACATGTACAGAACCCACACAGTTCTCAGAAGGGTCTGGTCAGCCCTTTTTAAGCTGTGTTTTTTCATAATTATACTGCATCTTATATTTTTATATTTAAACTTTGCTGGATGTTTAATATATACCACAGTATATTACTACACTGATAGTTTTGACTGTTTTCTCTGTTTTACATCCAGGCTGGGCATGGAGAATGTGGGAGGATTTCCCCCAAGAGGAGCAACTCTTCTTCCCTCTGGCTAATTTGAGACAGCAGGGTTTCCAGCCATTCAGAAACAGAGGCAAAGATTTAATGTAATCATGTTTACCTCACTGTGAAAAGGGATGCTCATGGCTTACAGCAGAAAGAGGACTGTGTGTCCAACTCAGTTGAAGTCGGTTGGCTTTCTCTAGCAAGTGCAGTGGCGCAATCCGCCAAACTCTCCAGACTGATTATTTGAGAAGCGTTTTATTCAAGATGTGTTTATTAGTAATGATACAGTAACTATGCTGTAAGTCATACTACATTTTGCTAAATGACCTACAGATTCACACGTTCTTCATGTATATATAGAATGTCCATATACTGTATGTATATATAAATATGTGTGTGTGTGTATATACACACACACACACACACACACACACACACACACACACACAGTCGAGTCACATTATTATGACCAGCTAATGTCCAGAGTAACTGCCGTGTGCAGCATGGACTGCAGCTAGACGGGCTGGGAGTGACTCAATAAGGTCCTGGTAGATTGTCACAGGTATATGAAGCCATGCTGCTAGGCAGTGCATCCGACAGCTGCTGGTGGTCCCACAGAAGCTCAGTTGGGTTCAAGTCTGGGAAAGCAGGGGGCCAGGGTAGTACTTGGTCATGCTTTTCCAACCAATGCCAGACATTTGGCATGTCGCATGTCGCATTGTCTTGCTGGAAGATCCCATCCGCCCCAGGGAAGTCAATCAGCATGTATGGGTGTACAGGATCTGCAAGGATGGATTCGTACCCAAATCAGTAGAGAGTGTCTTCCACATGGATGAGTGGGCCGTGAGAATGCCACGAAAACACGACTTCCTTCATGAGCTATGCGCTGCTGCTGTCAAAAGTAGGAAGTGGTCATAACAATGTGACTCGACTGTGTTTATACAGGATAAGTATCTTGCTGCTGTCAGAACAAAACACTCTCACAATCTCCAAAATGAACCATGCTGTAAGTAAAATGACATTTTGTTAAATGACCTTCAGGTTTACAAGTTATCCATATACAGTATATATAAAATGTCCATATACTATATGTGTATATATACAGTATATTAACATTTTATATATTCATGGACAGCTTTTAAACCTGTAGGTATGCAGTGTAAGTACCGTGCTGTCTGAACAAAACACTGTATTTCCAAAATGGTAACATATTTTATTTTCAATGTAAGTGATCTTCAGATTCATCCGGGTTACAAGACAATAAAACAGAAACATTTTAAATGTCAATTTTGTTTAGTAAGTAAATAGTTGTAGTAATTATGTTAATGTAACTGTCAGTTGTCAATGACTGTTGGACGATGGCCTTAAATTGTGAATGCAACTTAATTTTAAAGCTTAAAGCAAAGCTTAAATTAGCCTAGTATTTTTAGAATAGAACATTATCATCAGTAATTTTAAGAGGTAAGTGCTATGTTTAGAAACAAGGTTTATGTCCTCTTTTACTGCCTAAAATTCAGAAATATTTTTCATGATACAGTTGTTGCCATGTTAGAGAGATGGAAGGAGCTTCATCAAGAATTAGGAACTAGTAAGAACATGATTCCAATTAGTAAGAACATGATTGCTGTGGGTAATTATCCATGTGTACAGCGTAGCAGTGCTTGTAATAAATGTACCAAGTATCAATGTATCAAGTATGTTAGAGTGTTTTACACAATACAGATTTTTGTTAGGTTGGGTTCAGGTACACTGGGACACATAGGCTAAAAGGCCTCAAAAGACAACAGGACATTCTTGGAGTGTATGTGTTAAAGGGGAATTCCAGCAATTTTTCAAATTTTCCTCAGAATTTAAAAGAAGTAGTTCAAAGTGGTGTAATGTGAAATGATTTGTTCAGCAGAAACCTTCAGAGTCAAAATTCTACAGTAATGGTGATGGAAACCATATATCTTGAAATGCCTCAAACCATTCTCTATAAACCCTACAGATGGTTGTGCTTGAAAATCACAGTATATCAGCAATTTGTGAAACACTCACACCAGCCTGTCTAGCACCAACAACCAGGCCATGTTTAAAGTCACTTAAATCACCTCACCTCCCTTTTATGATGCTTGGTTTGAACTTCAGCCGGTCGTCTCGACCATGTCTACAGGCCTAAATGCATTTAGTTGCTCCCGTGTGATTGGCTGATTAGATATTTGTGTTAACGTGCAGTTAAATATTGTGAACATTAAAAACTGTTCTCTCCTTCTTCAAATACAAATCCCTTGTTTGTAAAAGAGGTTTCCAATATCCTAGACTGTTACGTAACAGACCCGGCTATTACATAACCTGACTGGACCCAAAATTACACCCCCTCCAAAGCTGACCAGCCAAAGTTCCTGCCCAACAGAAACAGCAATGGAGAGATGCCAGATTATAGGTGCCAGTTTATAATCTTTTAAACAAGGCTTAAATCGGCTTACTGTTCGCAGCTTCTTAATCAATTGTTCCACTTTGGAACAGGCGCCAGAGTATAACTGTGGCACCATTTAAGGTGGAACTGGCAAATTAAAAATCCTGACAATGCATTCAGTGGCATCTTTAAATCAGCCTGGAAAATGCTTTTCTTCCAGCCTGGAAATAAAATGGCTATAGTTATGGTGTAGACACCACAGGCTCTTATCAGCACCACAGTACAAAAAAGACCACCAGCTAAAGATCACCACCACTGTTTACATCTTAATGGCAGAATGTATGTGTTTTACACAATGGAGTTCCTCGGTAATCTGAGTCCCCTGGTAATGTGAGCTGTTTAGTGTGTATTGGCAGCAGCGCCCCCTTCCGGCTCCCTTCAGCGTCTGCGTTTGCCTAAATGCGTCACAGCAAGTTAGGAGCAGAAGCGGACATTGTTCGGGTCTAGCTTAGATAGGATAGTTCAGGGCAGTTGAACTTGGTGCAGACCGCGGTGCTGTCATTTTCACAGAGTTAGTGAGGGTCAGTCATGGTTAAGCTAACCTTTAACTCGGCCCTTGGCCAAAAGGACGTGAAGAAAGGAGAGAATGATGAAGTGCTGATTCCACAAGAAGGGGTGAGTTTACAAAGGCAGACGGACCAGTTTTGTTAGCTAGCTGAGGCAACTTAAGCTAACGTGCCTTACGACGTCGGTTACGACGGTCCTCAAAACGAGTACTGTTATATATGGTTTTTAATGTCTGCGTGTTTTACTCGCTGTATAATAACAGAAATGTGACTTGGAGGAGCTTTAAATGGATTTTAACCTGCGTTTTGCCAGCTGACTTGTGTTAGCCACCAGGCTAATTTTTTTATTTTTTTTTTTACCACAAACCGAAAGTATCGAATGGCGTCTTATCAGAAAGTCCCGAAGGTTGTGACCTAAACTGTGTGGAAATAACACAGAAGAAATGTTTTTAGACATGCCAGTTTTTGTTTTTGTTCGAGTGGTTTTGTTAAAGTCACAGGATACTTTATTTCCTGTGGCTCTTCGAGCTCAATAACAACTCCGTGAACAGGCTCGGCCCCCGAACATGAAGGCAGAGTGTGGGAAAATGGCTGACTTCAGAAAATACTGCTTGTGGTCGAGATGGCTAGAGATTGACAGCCGCCTCGGATAACCATACGGCACTCATTGATATCGGAGTCCTTAAGACTGGCCTGAATTGATCTACTAGCACCTTAAAGGCGCTATTCTGTTGTTTTGCTTCGTCCACCCCGATTCGTTTATTTCCAAAACAGAAGTTGGAGACGAAGCAACTGTTACTGCTTTCAGACTGTTCAGTTCTTCTGGCTAGAAATCCGTCCTGTCAGCTATTTTGGACTGTAAACTTTCATTTCCACGAAGTGGGAACAGGCTTACATGAGCACTCTCAGCCTGTTTAAATGCGGAGGTGCCAGACTGACTGTGTGAGCACGTCTGTCTGATGTCGTGGGCGAGTCGAGGATGCAGCCAGACCTGCTCTGAAATCTGCTAATGATGAGTCAGTGTGATATGGGCCAGTTAGGCTTTTCACGCTGAAACGTTGTGAAATATTAATGAATTACAACTAGAACTGCGTACAGGAAAGAGGGCACCATTCTGCTACACAGCCTGTTCCAAATAACCCAGGCAAAAAAAGGAAGTAGTAGAGAGAAACTGCCAGTGAATGCTGTTTTGGTCCTGCAGTGTGCTCTGAAAACAGTTTCTTAAAAGGAACCTGGTGTTTTCGTAAAGTCTGTTTTGAAACTGATGATTGCACATTTGTTTGCATTAAATGCAGGCCGTGACCTCTCTGCCAAGCAGATGCATCTTGTTGTGTATGTATTGTATTTACAATTTGCAAACACAGTTCTGTGCCAAAATCCAGTCAATCAGTTAGAACAGAGAAAAAGGAACCAGTAGTGCCGTATTTACTAAAACATACTATCAAAGCTAAATCCAGATAAATGGGACTAATTTTGCACCCTTTATCATCAGTATCTAACAAGATATGTTCAGAAAAGCATATTGTATTGTACTTTGACAATTTATCATGATACTGATTAAATACTCGAGTCACATCATTATGACCACCAGCTAATATCCAGAGTAACCGCCATATGGACAGCAGCTAGACGAGCTGGGAGTGACTCAGTAAGGTCCTGGTAGGTTGCCACAGGTATCTGGAGCCATGCTGACTGCGGTGCATCCATAGAGCAAACATGACGATTGAGGTGGTCCCACAGATGCTTAACTGGGTTCAAGTCTGGAAACAAGGGGGTCAGGGTAGTACATGGAAGTCTTGGTCATGCCCTTCCAACCAGTGTCGGACATTTCTAACCGTGTGACATGTCGCATCGTCTTGCTGGAAGATCCCATCTGCCCCAGGGAAGACAATAAGCATGTATGGGTGTATGTGATGTGCAAGAAAGGATTCGTACCCAAATCGGTTAAGAGTGCCTTCCACATGGACCCAGAGAATGCCAAATGTGACTTTCTTCGCACTGCCGCTGTCAAAAGTAACGAAAAGACGTGATAATGTGACTCGACTATGTAGATTGCCATTTTGCCCAGCACTAATCTGGGCAAAATCTCCAAGGCATGTGGCCACTTGGTCCACGGGATCTACATTTTTAGTAGCCAATGTCGTGGCCAGGGACACAATTTCTGTACCCTATTTAATGCATAGGTTACACACACACACACACACACACGTCATATGTGAGTATCAGTATTGATAGGTATTAATATGTGGCTGATATCAGTGAAAAATGCTGAATTACGTGTCTGTGGGGAAAAATAATTTTGATCCAGTCCTGTAACAGACAATAGCACATTGTCACACTGTGTATGTGAGGATGTTATTTCTTCTTGTAGTAATTGAGATCATCACAGGCTTCTTTTTAGATGTTTGTTTTAAAGTGGAATTCCACAGATTTTTCAAAATATCTGCCGAATTAAACTAATAAGATGTGAACTGAGTCTTTCAGAGTGGTTTGATGTGCTGTACCGTGGTGAAACCAGATGCGTTTTTAATCTAAAATCTACTCAGCAGGAAGGTATTACAAGAAATAGATATGAAGCCTGATGCTTGAGACATTTTCTCAGTATTCGCTTCTCAGTAGCTTGAGATAAGCTTCTAATATAAAGCATTTTTTTTATCCATTCATGATGAGATACATGCATTATGTTGTAGATCAAAATAGTCCCCAAAGAAAACTTGTTTCAGATTTACCAGTATTGTCAACATTACATTAAAATCTCTTCAGTTTGTTACAAGCAAATGGAATGGGTTTATTCAACCCAAAAATATTAAATAATGATAATAAATAAATTGGCTATATTTACGTTGCAACCCCTGGTTCCTATCACCACCACTGTAAAACCAGACAGTAAATGTATCTACAGTGACCCCTCACATTAAACCACTCTGAGTGAGGTTTTCTTTCTTTCTTTTTTTTTTTTTTTAATGAGATTGATGATGGAGTTTGTGTTCAAGCCAAATGCTATCTCATGTCGAAGCGTAGTAACCGTTCAGCTCAATATCACCCGATGCTCAAGGTTTCAGTATCAGTATTAGATATCAGATATATATCAGGAAAGGAAGACATTTGATAGTATTGTGCCATCTCTTAACATAAGCCAATCATCAGTTAAGAGGATTGTGTCACCGTAGTTTGCTGTCACTGCTTCCTTGTTAGATTAGCACTAAGAACTGTGTGTGTGGTCTGATTCTGCTGAAGTGTTATACACTGTCTCCTGGCTCTCTGTCACACAGGTGATCAAAGCCTGACTGAGGCCGTCTGGCCGAGGCTGATCCTTTAAACTGAGATTTCTTCCCTCTTTCAAAATCTTCTACCAGTTCTACCATTTCAACAAAGACTGTCTCTGTTAGGCCTAAGCTGGTGTGTCTCTGTGTGTTTGGGAGTGGAACAGGGCGAGTGTGTGTTTGGGAGTGGAACAGGGCGAGTGTGTGTTTGGGAGTGGAACAGGGCGAGTGAGTGGGAGTGAATGAAAGAAAGCCGGAGTGAAACTGTAGCCCTTCCTTGTTTGATTTTTGGAAGAGATTTAAGGAAGCAGCCGGTAAGGAGTTGGATTACGTAACTGGTGTATCACAAGTCAGATCGGTATATGTTTTCCAAAGGTTCTGATTAATGGGCAATGTGGAACATTTCAGTAGAGCAGATCCGATTGTTTTTCCACTCCTGTTTTGTTTTCCTGGTTGAAATTGTGCATTTCGGCAAACCACTGGCTTCTGGTTGTGTGCTAAAAAGCATTTTTGTGACCCTTCAGTTATGTTAGATTGAAAGCGTTCCGGTTTAGTGTGTCTAGATAGTGCTACCTNTGCTCAAGGTTTCAGTATCAGTATTAGATATCAGATATATATCAGGAAAGGAAGACATTTGATAGTATTGTGCCATCTCTTAACATAAGCCAATCATCAGTTAAGAGGATTGTGTCACCGTAGTTTGCTGTCACTGCTTCCTTGTTAGATTAGCACTAAGAACTGTGTGTGTGGTCTGATTCTGCTGAAGTGTTATACACTGTCTCCTGGCTCTCTGTCACACAGGTGATCAAAGCCTGACTGAGGCCCTCCTGCCGAGGCTGATCCTTTAAACTGAGATTTCTTTCCTCTTTCAAAATCTTCTACCAGTTCTACCATTTCAACAAAGACTGTCTCTGTTAGGCCTAAGCTGGTGTGTCTCTGTGTGTTTGGGAGTGGAACAGGGCGAGTGTGTGTTTGGGAGTGGAACAGGGCGAGTGTGTGTTTGGGAGTGGAACAGGGCGAGTGAGTGGGAGTGAATGAAAGAAAGCCGGAGTGAAACTGTAGCCCTTCCTTGTTTGATTTTTGGAAGAGATTTAAGGAAGCAGCCGGTAAGGAGTTGGATTACGTAACTGGTGTATCACAAGTCAGATCGGTATATGTTTTCCAAAGGTTCTGATTAATGGGCAATGTGGAACATTTCAGTAGAGCAGATCCGATTGTTTTTCCACTCCTGTTTTGTTTTCCTGGTTGAAATTGTGCATTTCGGCAAACCACTGGCTTCTGGTTGTGTGCTAAAAAGCATTTTTGTGACCCTTCAGTTATGTTAGATTGAAAGCGTTCCGGTTTAGTGTGTCTAGATAGTGCTACCTGTATTAAAGCTGTAGTTCAGCACAACAGAAATAAAGTTTACAGCTTTCCTCTCTCACCAAAGTGCTAGTCAAGACATGTTTGTTGTCTGAAGTTGTCCAGACTGGACTGTAATATAGATGAAATTCAGGCTTCAAGATGGATTCTACTAGGAATGACACTGGACATGTAATGAAGTTGTGATTTTACTAATATTTCTAATCAGTATTTGATATAATATTAGCTTTGTGATTTGAATAGTTTAAATTTACTTTAAATCTAATAAAAGCAATTAATCGTGCAGTCCTTCTAATAGTGTTAATTCCAATTAGTTTTGTTAATATTAATATATTATAATATATGAATATTCAAGTATCTGCATCTGATCTTCCATCAGCTGACACCCAGTTATCCACAGGGAAGGAAAAAGCAATCACAGAAAACAAGAAAAACTGCTCCAGGCAAAAATAATGCAGGGCTGTATGCCTACGTTTTTAGCTTTAGTAAATTCTTAGGATTTTTTTTTATCTTGGATGATTAACTGACGGTAACACTTCAAGTAAGTTCATGAGCTGTCATTACAAGTGCCACGTTGGATGCTAATGAGGACATGTTGTCTTTGCAGAAGATAATTTGATCATATTTTCAGTTCTGCTGGATCTAGCTAGCATCAGCAAGAGTAGTTAACCTTCTCAGCCACGTCTCTGGTAACATGATCACTATCAGGCACTTATGTTACTGATAAAATGTTAAAATGAAACTAAAGTGTGATAAACTGGAAGTTAGGATTAGTAATTTACGCTTGTTGTAGCAATAATCATGTTTCCCATCACTGTGTAAAATAGAAACTGCCAGTTAGAGCAGAAGTTGGAACACTGTTGTGGTTATCCTAGTTAGGACAGTATTTTGGACATTTAGTCTAGTTAGGATGTTTCAGTAATACTGAGTAAGGAGAGGATAATGAATGTAAGAACTGAAGTTAACATGAGCCCTTAACGTCATGTTTGATCATTGACTTTAGTCTGGATTAATAAAACACTATTGCATGAATGCAAATACTGTAGTGTGATAGTGAATCAACCAGTGTATTAAAGAAAGGAGTAGTTTGCATTCAAAAGGTTTATTCAAAATAAAAACACAAATTTTTTAGGCTTAATTTTTTTTCTTATTTTCCATGCAGATGAACTCCCATACAAAATTACAACAATTGTTCTGGAATGATTAATTCTTTCCAAATAGATCTGTTTATATCACAGTATATCAATAACAAAAACATTGTTGTGGTATCAGTTTTTCTAGCATCATGCAACTCTAGAGTCAGTGCAGTTTGAAGCAGATGTGATGATTTCGGTATGTGGTTTGCTAATAAGCCTCTATTACTTGTTTTCTACATTAGCCTCGCAGCTCCAGGACTAAAGAACTAAAGAAGAAAACGTCAGACACCCAAACATGTTGGGCTGATGAGCTACATTTAGGCCAGGGGACAAATTTGTGCAAATGAATTTTCATGCAGAGCTACCTCTTTAAGCTTAGCTTTAGATAGGCAGTCCAGTTCTGTGCCTGGGGAGAAGGAGAGCGATGATTCTGCTCCATTCTGCAATTGCAGCATCATCACAGGGGAAGGCGACAGAGCGTCTCCCTGAGGATTTATTGCCTGTAAACATGCCTGTATTTACTTCACTGTTTTCCACTTGCTGCTTCTTCAGCATGTTCTGATAGCTTGTGGCTTTTGCTTAGACTGCTGCTGAAGTCTTTTTTGTTGAAATTCCAGGGATTTTTCAACATTTCCATGTAGTTCGATCACTGAAACACAACCAAAGTAATTGAGTGGTTTGATGTGAAATGGTGCATTGAAGGAAAACTTGGCTGCTTGGATTTCTTTACAGTGGATGTGATGGGAGTCTAATGTAGCCATTAAAAAATGTCTCTCAATTCTTTTGTTTGTGTCGCAGTGATCAAACTACATGGAAATGTTGAAAAAAATCAGTGGAATTTCAATAAGCAACGCTGAATCTTTAATTATGAAGACATTTTGGAAAGAGTGGTGGAATTCCTGTTTTGCTTTCACTTATTTCTCCTGGTGTCACCTCTGTACCCTTAGCTGCGTCCAGATGTTTTGCCCTGTTCCATCATGATTGCTTTGTTTTTTCCTGCCTCTGAGAGAGCCGGGGGGAGTGTTCTTGGAAATGTCCCAGCATCCTTTTCCCACAAAGCTTTTTTTTTTGGCTGCCACACCCAGATTGAACAATAACACGATCAACCCAGAAATTCATCTGGTACATACATGCACAAGACAAACGAAGTTAGTGTGCTGTAAATCTCATGTAACATGGAAATAAATGAATTCATAAATCTCATGCAATGAAACTGAGACAGATCTAGGGAGGAGGTTGTTACATAAACACAAATGCCCTTTGTCCCTGGCTGCTCAGAGCCCCGGAGAGAGCATGCCCTTTAATCTGCAGCTTCCACTGTGGAGCTGAGGTGTGTCTATACTGTTGCCGTAATAGACTTTATATAGTAGATAGTGCCAGTTCTGAAAATCTTATGTGGCTGAGCCTGATGATTTGTATTCTATTTTAATTCTCTAAATTATTAAAAATCTGTGAACACAAGTACAAACATGCCTTAACTATACTTCGGAATAATTGATAGAATTATTTAGGTTAATGTCAACAGTCATCCTGATCCTTGCTCAGAATGTATTATGATCAGAATATATAAACAGTAGTGTTTGTCACATCGTGTTGTCATTATATGTAATGCCTCACTTCATGCCTAATACCCCTTAACTGGGTAAAATGGCCTCTCGAGGTTTGTTGCTTTCATAATAACCATTATGACGGTCCCTCAGGATATCACAAAAGAATCAGCACAAAACAGAAAAAAGCAGAAGCTTAAAGAATAAGGACGTGATGTCCTCTTCTGAAAGAGGAAGTCAGCAGTAATGCAGTTTCAGTCTGAGTGGACCAGCCCTCTGACCATTTCTGTTTTGCTTGTGGTTAAATGCCAGCCCACTCAACATTGCTTTGATTAAATTGTACAGTAGCTCTTCCTGCATTGTAGGCGGTTACATGACATAATCTAATATGAACTGTTCCAGGCTTTATGCTCAGAACTAAAGCTTGGGTCTGGAGACTAACTGCAGCACATCAGTGCCTCTTGAGATGTGTGATAAAGTTGTTGGACATTATGATGTTTTTTTTTAATAGACTGCATTCACCTGCATTAGCATTATAGAGAAACATTTAATTGTAGACAACAACTACGCTCAAGAAAGTGGAAAAACATGCCTTCTGCTCCTCTAGAGTACAGTAAATGCATCCTCAAATATTTGTTTGAAATATTGGTCAAAGCTCTGACCGTTATTTTGGCCAATCGGCCCATAGTAGTTAATAATTTTTTGCCAAATAGCAAATAACCATCTACATATAATATTGTAAGTGCCATGAGTCAAAGCACAGCATGCCATTATGTAACCTGTATAAATGATGGTTGAACAACAATTGTGAACAGACTTCTAACGTATAACCCACGACCGATGTGATGCACATTCTATATAGGCTAGTATGTTTTACATTTTACTAAATGATGCTGGACCATGCTGAGGTGATTGTTTTCTGAAATTTTCATGTTTTCACCTCTAATGAGTTTTCATATCTGAGCTTGAAAGCTTTTACAATTATCGTCTTTTAGATGTTGTGTGAATCTTGGCTGATTTGTTATTGGAGCCCACTACAATGAGTTAACCAGGAAAACGTCTGTTGTGTTGATCAAATTATAATACATTGTATTTTACAGCTCTAGCGCTGACTCTTGTCTCTCTTTCTTTCTCTCTGTGTGTGTGTGTGTGTGTCTGTCTCTGTCTCTGTCTGTATGCAGGATGTGGAGGAGATTCTGCGAGTCAGACAGCAGTCCCGGGCCTGGTGCTGGTGCATGTGTCTGGGTCTGGCCCTCATGCTGTCTGGCGTGGTGGTCGGTGGAGCATACCTGTACAGGTATTACATCTTGGAGGTGAGGGAGAATGCTCCAAACACACACACCCCCATATGTGCAGGCCTAAACATTTCCTGGATCTTCCGTTTAGATGTAGTACATGGTGTGATTTTAGCTATGCATATGGTCTTAACAAAGAAAACAAGTCTACTTTAGCATCTAGTCTTGTTCCCAGTCTAATTCCGTTTTTGCAGAGTTTAGACAGATAGCAAAAAGTGGTGAGAGTGGAAGATGATTTCAACCATAAGAAATCAAGAATTCCTACGCTTAATTCAAAGTGCCACTAGTGAGATATAATTAATTCTAAATTATTATTTTGTTATTGCTAAAAAGAAGTATGACTTCTAAGGGTTAATCAGAAGGGTAGGGCATTTATTTCCACAGGATATGGCCGCTGTTGAGTTTGGTCCTGTTGCTCTTCAGGAGGAGAATACATACTTTTGTGGCGTGAACTATCATGAGGAACGCTATATGATGCGGGAGAGCGCTGAGGATGAGGTATCGCAGGAGCTGGCAGGCATGCTGAAGCGTCTGGACGAGCGTGTCAGGATTCTGGAGGAGGACCAGGTGGAGCTCATCAACGTTCCAGTGCCCGAGTTCAGTGACAGTGACCCTGCTGATATCGTCCATGACTTCAACCGGGTGAGAACTAGCCAAATAAATATAAATATTATTTATTAATTTTTGCAGCATTCCAGGCAGTTAACATGTCAGAATTTGGCAAAATGCAATGATCGTTCACATGAGTCATGAAGAATTTTTGAAGAATTTGAAGGTGAATGGATTCTGACATGTTTTGAGGCGAAAGTAGCAGAACATTACCGTCAATATTCAGATAGTCTGTAAAGAAAAAAATTCAGTTGATCTATCCGGAGTTTGGCTCATGCAGTTGAAAGTGTGTGGTAAAGCTGGTTTCATATTTGTGTATTCGATATTTAATTTTAGCCATTTATAATGATTAGTTTATAAATGATCTTTAAAAAAAAGAAGCCAAATGGTTTGAACACTCACTTAGTGGGATACATTTACAGTGTATGACCTTGCTTTGTGTGTAAATACGCAAACATCCTACACCCACCCAAACTGCATTGTAAGCATACAAACACACACAGGCACAGTGGCACACCCTCACACTTCTTCCTTCCATGTTTTGTCCCTTCTCCCCATAGAGAATGACTGCCTATCTGGATCTGAATCTGAATAAGTGCTATGTCATCCCCCTCAATACCTCTATCGTTATGCCCCCCAAGGACTTCCTGGAGCTGCTCGTCAACATCAAGGTAACTATGGCAATGGAAGAAGTCCGGCCAAATGGGCAAAAGACAGTGACAGTGAATTCTTTTCTAGCGACGGGACCCAGGATCCAAATTACAGAAACTTCTGTCTTTACACTTTCTGTCTTTTGTCCCAAGATAAGATCTGCACAGAATTCAGTGTGAATCTGCAAGTTCACAGTACAGAAGCAAACCCTGTCCTGAACTGGGAATTTTATCATCTAAACGTTGTATGTCAAGTTAAACCATAAACCATTCTATCAAGGTTTCTACTCAGTAGTCCTGTCTATTACGAAGCAACGGTCCATACACACATAAACACCTAATCAAAATAATGGCTACAGAAATGTAGTTTAGATAAATAGGCGGCTAATAACGTAAGAAAATAAGGCATGTGAGAAACATGTGAGAAACAGTGTGACTCTCCCTGCTGTTTAATGGGGGTGTCATCACTCTGCAGTTTCAGTTTTATTTTTGCCAAACGGAACACTGTGTCATTTCTCCTCATAAACATTCACATTTCTTCAAACTACCGCCAGTGTTGTAGGCATGGTTCCAACTCACAAACATAGAATGTGTTGTTCTGTAAAACATGCATGTCTACATCCAGTCCTAACTGAATTTGGCATGGTGACTGAAACGGATACGATTTTAAAGTTCTGGAGTTCCTGTAATACGGCTCCATGTTCAGAAAACCAGGGTTGATGTGTAACAATGTTAGTGTGAGGCAAACCTTTAGAACTTAACCTATGTAATCACAGGATCATAGCCATGCTATTGGGCTGGGGTGTTGTATCTGCCTTTGTGTTAACCACACAGAAAGTAACACTGTGTGTGTATATAGGCTGGCACGTACCTGCCACAGTCCTACCTGGTGCACGAGCAGATGGTTGTGACGGAGAAGGTTGAGCATGTGGAACAGCTGGGCTACTTTATCTACAGCCTGTGCAGAGGCCGAGACACTTACAGATTACAGCGCAGGGTAATTGTACCGGGTGAGTACTCACACACACTTACATATTTCTACCCACACACACACACAGAAGAGTCCATAGTCCACTATACTTGGAAACCAGTATGGGTAAAATCCACCCAAGTACTGTTTGTATAGGGTTGGTTTTACTTGGGAATGATGGGATAATGTGATCGTTATCTGTGTTTCTCAGTGACTTTAGCCCCATTCACTTCCGCTAAGCTCTCATGTCAGTAAAGATCCAGCACCTTTTAACTACAATTACACAAAGCATAAATAAATACCCCTAGTTCTATTAATTACATGTGAATTAGTGTGCCAGTAAGCATTGTTGTTTCTTTAGTTTCCTTTTTTTTTCTCTCAAAAGTGGCTGTTACTTGTATAAACCATTCACTGTTAAAGTGGCAATGTCTACCTTGAAGTGTCAGTAAATATTACAAAAGCAATGCGTGTGACCCCTTTACCCTCGTCTTGTTCTAATAATGGACAGCCGAGAGCTGTTCAGACATGACGTTATTGAGGATGGGCACTTACGTGTCGTCTCAGGACTCAGGTTTGACGAATGTGAATAGCATTTAAACAATGCTGGCGTTAATAATGTATCGCTTAAACATGTCAACTTAATATCTTTGACAGCCCTAGTAAGTACATGTAACTGTGACTTATCTTGTACCGCTCAGTAACTCTTCTAGGCTGCTCTCAGTGTCCATACACATCATGTGAACGTCATACTGTCATGTAAAGACAGAAAATGGTCCATCTAACATTTTATACGAAGCAGTGCGGGTGATGTTTTTGAGAATGTGGGTCTGCTTGGATTTTTCAGGCCCTTGTTTTATGAGCTTGTTCCAACTTGTCTGTTCTTCACAGGAATCCAGAAGCGCGAGGCTCCCAGCTGCCACAAGATTCGTCATTTTGAGAACAAGTTTGTGGTGGAGACACTGATCTGCGAGCAGTAGAGCACAGAGCCTCTGCCAGAAGCAACTGAACCACTTTAACCAATTCCACTTGAGTGCAGTGAGTTTCTGGGACCCCTGCCCATCCCCTCTTTCTCTTTCCTTTTAAAGCTCTTCCTGTTCCCGTGTGTGGTGGTCTTCTGCTTTGTGTGTCCTCTTTTCTGTACAGCAAAGACGATAGTGGAGGGTGAGAAAGGATGGGACTAAAAGCCCCAATCATCATTGTATATTCACCAGTAAGGTTAAGGCCCAATCTCTATTTCCCTTTCAGAGTGAATTGACATGATGTTTGGCTTTTGGCCAAGTATTTGGAAAGAGTTTTTGTTTTTCATTTATTTTACTTAATGTGTTTGTAAGCTGTCCTATAGGAGAACAGATTTTGGGAAAAGAGATTCAAAGCAAATTCTCATCAATGAGAAATGTTCATTAAAGTATACGTTTAAAAACGAGGCAATAAAAATCACCGTTTTGTCTTTGCTGAAACTGTGAAGTTCTGTCACAGCCTAGTTCACCATATTATACACTGGAAGATATTAGATGACAAATATGTAGGATATAGCCATTAATGGAATATATATACAAACAAAAACAGAAATCATTTTTGTATTAGATATACTTATTAGTCTAGAACGTTGTGTTTTTTTAACTGGTCTATTAGCTGAAGCATAATACAGGTAAATAAGAGTGTCTGACATAAGAATGACATACGGGGACATTTTTATCTAGGCTCAAATTGCTTTAAGATATCGGATATAAAATGCAAGATTTTTTTTTTATTTCATAGTTATTTGTGACAATACAAAAATATTGATAGAGATTTCAGAATGTTCAAGTTGAATGTGTCAGGATTTATATCTGAATTCTACCACAGATGTTGAACTCGTTGTATTAAGAACAAATCATGCATAACATTACATAACGAAAGATTAAATGTTAAATGATTAACACAATAAAACTTGGAACGCTGTCTTTTGTTATTTTTTTCTGTTCCTCACACAGAGAATAGAGAATCACCCCAGGTACTGGTTTGGTGTTTTCTATTTCTCTGGCCAGGAGTCGAGCTCTTTACTTGTGTCGAAGGCTGGGTGTTAGCTGTGCTGAAGATGCAACTATATTCATCTCCCAGTTTATAATTACAAGACGTTTTGTTTTCTGCCATAATAAACGGTCAGTTATAGAAGGGAAATCAAGCAGAATATCTTGACTTCTGGTCACCTGTTTATTTAACAGCAAGAAAAAGTTAAATCACACTCTTTAGTTAGGGCTGGTGGATTAGTTGATTGTCTAGGTATGTTAGATATGGACATGTTAGGTATGTTAGATATGAACATTATTCATGTTCTGAATATTTTTTTTCAGTGGCTTTCAAATAGTGGGTGAATAATGGGTAAATTGTGGTCATTGTTAATAATCAAGCTTTCATTTAATTTTTGACTGAAACCGATGTCGAACAGTTCATCAGTCAGTCGCTTAGCTCTTTTAATGAGAGCCAATCGATTGTCTGCATATTACAATGTAAGTATCGGTCACTGGGAGTCCAGTGGGGAGCTAGTAGAACACAAACTGTGGGCAGTATTTTTAATAGATGTGGATTTAAACTGCACAGTGGCAATAAAACAATTGAAACTAATTACATGCCACGAAAAGATAAGATAATAAATAAGGTTCTTCATCTTCTATTTGATTTATGTTCATATTTTCAGGTAAAATGCTACCTGATGTTTGAGTTTTGCGTTACATGTCTTCTACAAGTTTGTTGGCTGGTTGAAAAACAGAAATACAAACACTGCCTGATTGGCGTAGACCCAGAGTTTTCCCCACATTCTCCCGATTTCCCAAATGTAAATGCATTGAATGGAAATGTACACAAAATCTGCTTTTATGCTGATTAAGTACACTCACTGTGAGAATACTGAAATCCTTTCCTAATAAATGTGGTTTAAATGTACGAGACACATTTAGAAGGGTTTATTCATGGGAGACTTTGTGTTCTGAGCTGTTGAACAAAAGATGCTCATATGCAAAGAACATGAGTATGCATACTAGATAAATCCAGTTTATTCTCCATCAGCAGGGAAAAAAAAAGTCACAGAAATGATCAACATGCAAGACTCACACACAGCCACAAACCCTCCATCGAAAATAAAAAGAAATTTGCACAGACGAGCAAGTCAGTCACCAATAATCCACAGTTTCACATCATACTCTCACACTTGCACACATCCTCACACACAGACTTACGTATAGACATCAATGTACCTCATAGAAAAGAAAAGAAAAGGTCTGTGCTGTTGGCACAGTTCTGAATGAGTGGAACAAACCACATCGGTGAGAGAATGTTCTGAAGTTTGGGCTGGTTTCTCTTTGTGTTCTTATCTTTACTCACACATGAGCTTTCCCTTCTTTAAGTATCTCTTTCCAGGCCTCTGGATCATTTCATTTTTTTGCTTGTGCTTTCAAGACCAAAGCCTCCGAGTGAACACAGAGACCTTTCTAACTGTGCCTTCATTATTGCAGATAAAGTGGGTGTTCTCTTGTTCTTATGTCAGTCATATACACCAACGCATAACCATTATCTTAAAAATCAATAATATAACATACATATAGTGTTATTTCTTGAGTTGGTCAAAGCGATAAAGAAAAGTCCACCACTTCTGTTTTTATTCGACGAACACAAACGACGGTGGAGAGAATCTTAAAGAATCTTCTTCATAAACTTTTCTGACTATCTATGAACACTTCTCTTATGGCACAAGCTTAAATTTCAATAGTGTTATCATACATACAAAGAATATAGATCATTGCAAAACTCAGCAATAAAAACTCTGATGGAAAACTGTCATGTAAAGGAATGATGGGAAAAAAATAAAAATTAAGAATCTTAAGGTTGTATTCGGTCATGTTGTCGCTGCACGGTCCATACCTAAATGCATCTGAATCCTTTGGTATAGCCTATAGACTTCAAACTGATCCCCTACTATCTTTTTTCATATAGTGAAAACAAAATCACCGGAAAAGAAAACGAACCACTTCTAAAAAAGCACAACTTACCATTAAGTGTTAAGGTCCACAAACCTGAACAAAAAGCCTATCGTTTCTTGCCTGTAGTGTAGTCATTTGGCCAAAATGAGGGCGCATCGCCTGCTGGCTCAGAGCGGTCGACCGCTGTGCCCCTGCTGTTCTGTCAGACAACTGAAAACTCAGAAAACAAGTGGAGATGAAGGTGGCAGAAGCTGGCTGTCCTTTCTACTTCATTAGACTCTCACCCCTTCTCCAGAGTGCAGGCGGTTCACTGGAAAAGGGTGAGTTAGGGGGGCACTACGGGGTCACCACAGGTCAGCATTTAGTGTTATACTATGAGATTGAAATTAAGACATGAGAAACGGTCCTTAGAAATCTTTAAGTCTATATATCTTACAACTTCTGACCACTGTCTGCCAATGTACAACACTGCACATCTTTCACATCATAGAACACCATTCATTTGCTGGGATAAAGCCGAGTCTGAAGGAACTGTCCTTCACCGATCAAATATACAGTGTATCACACCCGGTCCTCTCCTCCACATGTTCCTCCTTGTGACTTCTTTCATCCATCCATTTGAAACTGCTCCCCATCCAAATGTTGTCTGTTTGTGAAAATGTGTGTGTGTGTGTGTGTGTGCGCGTGCAAGTCGTCGTGTTCTGCAGTCCCTGTGTGTGTAGTGTGTATGGGTGTGTGTGTGTGTGTGTGTGTGTGTGTGTAGGAAGATTTTTGGATGTGAGAGAGGAGTAGCACCCCCTGCTGGCTCAGTCGGCGTAGTGCATGATTGACTCGACATAGTTTCCAGGGAAGAGACCCGTAGTGCCGTTCATCACCCCCTCGAACCAGCCGTCATCGTTCTTCTTGATCACGTAAATGATTGCCCCCTCCTGGAAGGACAGCTCATCCTCCTTATCGCGTGTGTAATCGTAGATCGCCACCACTGCCAGAAAAGACGAGAACAACATTTAGAGGCCCGCTTCATAACTGCTATTAATATTCATCTTGCGTGACCTGATCACAAATGGACAGTACAACGTACAGCTGTTTAGGCCTGGCATATCCATGCGCCTTGGAGGAGTCAGCACATGGACTGAAAGGGCAACTTTTTTTTTTTTAAGCCTCGTCTTGGTATCGAGACAAAAGTGCAACTCTTGGTTCGCTTTAGTGTCTGCACTACAAATGTTAAGTGACCACATGTGTCCCTGACCCCCTCTGACCAGTTGTGTAAGTGATCAGATCACATTGCTCCTCCAAGGTGCACACTGGACGCCCCTTCCTGTACTTAGTGTTGTCCAATTAGAACAAATACAGTACAGTGCTGTGGTCAGAGACCTCCCTTCATTTAATTTCCAGTCAAAACATCCATTAAGTATTAGTTGCTCATTTTTCAGGGGATATTTCTAGACATAAGACAATATACTTGCATGAGGAAAGTAAACAGGGAAGGATCAGATGAACTCCCCATCAGATGAACAGCTTTCATCATAATCAGTAAAAAATAAAGCTTCTCTCTTGCTTCAGATCTGCAAAAATCCACAGGTGTTTCTGTTCATTCTGTGAGAAGACCACACTTTCGGTCTAAAAGGATGTGTAGCTGCCAAGAAGCCGTTAGCTGTTACTGAGAAGCTAAAAGGCTCCTGAACAGAATAAGGGTAACGGGTGGACACACTAAAACATGATGAAATGTATTAAACTTAGTTTCTGAGGCTTCTGTAATTTCTTTGTTAAATGCGATTTCTGTTTTCTTTATTTCATACTTAAGGAGTAATGTCATTTACAATGAAGCCGTTTTACCAAATGAAGGCTAGTCTGTGCCTTTCGTACAGTATGTTAATAGTAGGTGTCTTTGTTTAAGTAACTGCTTTTATTTATGACAAGTAAATAGAGTGAGAGGGAAAACAGGAAGTCAATGAAGAACCTTTTTCCATGTATTGGCGTGGGGCCCACGGTGGATCCTCCTCAGCATAGGGGTCGCTGTACTCCACCACTGCTGATTCTTCATCTTCTTCACCTTCCTCATCCTCGTAGTCCTCTGGTGGAGGTGGGGGCGGGGCTGTGTCCACAAACTCCACCTCTTCTGCAGGAGGCGGGGGAGGAGGGGCATCCGAGACTAGGTTGAAGAGAATGTAGAAAGAAGTTAAACATCACACGCGCTGACTGACCGAGACGATCTGTTTAAGTGGTGCTCTCATGCAAATCCTGAAGAAGGACTTCAGCACGTTAGTGAAGGAAATACTGAAGCTCCTGAGAACAGAAAAGCTCACTGGTCACAGATCAGCCTTCCTCCTGGAGTTTACCATGCTGTCAGTTTCAGATGCAGTGAAGTAGAGAAATGTAGTCATACCAGGAAGGACTAAAATTAACACGCACGAACCCCTGAACATGCAACAGATGAGCAAGAATGCACACAGCATGCAACCAAAGTATCTAGAGCACCCCTGCATTCAGACAGTGGTATGAACATGCTATCACACCTGCGCACAAACACACAGCAATACATAGCTGGTTTTCACCTGGAAGAGCGGCAGTTACTGTGCAGTGTGTTTGGATGTGGGCGTTGGCTAAGAAGACGAGGTACCATCTCAGGTTAGCAGACTTTCAATTAAAAATTGCTTTTTTAAAAGCCAAATAAGAGAAACTGGGAAAACAACAACGCTGAGGGAACCTGCATGCACACATATACATACGGTTTGAACTGCTGACTTACTGGTCTCCTGAACACGAGCCACAAAGCCCATCAGAGGGAGCTGAGGAGTGATCTGTAATATGGAAGGGGGAGGAGGGGCCATGGGGGCTAACGGTCCAGTCACAAAAGGGAGAGAGGAAAAATACCAATATGTGGTGGAGGAAGAAATGTGGATGAATGACAAAAAAGAGAGAAAGAAAGAAAATCAGTGTCCTTGCTTTGATTGTGGGTTCCCAAAAAAAAAAAAAAAAAAGAGCGCTCAGTACTGCATCCATTAGGCATGGCTCAGGATAAGCACCTACCTTGGTTTTGGTTGTAGTGTGGACCCCCATTAAGCTGGTTCTGGCTCAGGTTTGGGTGAGTGTTCTGTGGTGCGTTATTCGGCTGATTGGTGACCGAGGAAGGCCTGCGATAGGGCAGAGACCCTCCTACTGAAGGCGTGGTCTGTCGTGTCATTGGTCGGTTCATACTGTAGAACTGAGGACCATTTCCTGGAAGACAGCACATCAGAACAATCAAACACACGATGGAAAACATGTAATGTCAGATCTTACATCCTAAAATAAGAAAATGAAAGCCAAAAAAGGAAAGGCATGCAATAATGCATGTAGGGATGGAAGGGGGAAATACAGCCCCTCGTGTCTGATTTGCCTGAAAGCCAGATCTGAATAAACACAGGGAAAACACACCACAAAACAGCAGGCACGGTAACAAAGACAGACTTTTGCTGCCTACACATGTTATTGGACTCAAATACAAGTTCTACGAGTTGTGCATGAAAACTGGATATAAAAGTGGGAGCTGAATACGCGTGTCTGATTTGGTATTGACCTTCTGAGCTTCACCATTGTGGAGGAAAGGACAGTTTCAGTACATGATCTTTATGTTTCTAACTAACTTAATTTTCGAAGTCAGTACATACGGGGAGGAAAGTTTGAAGATGCCAAAAAAAAAAAAAACAGACCAGACTATCTAATGTTAGCAAATACCTAAGTAATGTGAGCAATGCATTTACTACACAGTCAGCCTGGGAACCAATCCCCATATTTGTCTTTAAACAAAGAAAATCAACTTTTTTTTTTTTTAACAACTAAGTGGCTTTGTCGGTGCTAAAACATCTACCCACCTGACACTGACAAGAATAGTTTAGCAAACTCCTTACAGTCAGCTAATATACAGGGAAATTGTCCCATCATTATAAAGAAATTCAAAGTGGTGACAGGAACTAGGGCCTCACAATGTCCATAATGCAAATATAGCCATTTTATTTTCCATCTAAAACCATCAGGGAACCTACACGCAGCTTCTGAGCTTCCGTAAGTTTTCTTTTACAACTATTTTGCCTTACCACGTCCTGCATGTAACACTCCATCAAGAATGTATATTTAAAAATAAAAAAAAAATACATAAATATAAAACAATCATAAAACAATGGTTCAGGCATTCAGCATATTCATATCTGTTTTTTTATGCTTGTCTGGTTCCCATCACCACCTCTGTGAGCAATTCTGACTTCACAAGTTTTTCTAATATGGAGCATTTAACACCAAACCACTTGATGATTCTTGCTTACACCTGAACCCAGAAGTTTAACATTAGTGCTTGGCATTGCCTTAGTAAGGTCCAACAGGTCTTATAACTGACAAGTGACTGATATATTTTGTTTCTACATGAAGTTAATCTCTTGTCATGCATACCATCATCACAACTGCGTGTTGCGTACTTAATCTTGTACTTCTCATGTTGCCGGATCTCATTCCCCACGTTCTGACTTTCTGAATCAAGAAAACTGAGCGGAATCTTGGGATTGAGTCCATTTCCCTCACTCAGAATCTGACTCTACTCCAAAATTCCACATAATCAAACAGCCTGAACATCTTAATTACAACTTTACCATGTTGAGATTGAGTGGACACAGGAAACAGGACTATCCGATGACCATATGAAGGCAGCGTTATAAAGTAAAAAAAAAAAA
>CM067476.1:5747803-5835242 GCA_034552555.1 Semaprochilodus insignis | reverse complement strand
GGAGGGATAGGGGGAGCTGGTTCGGGGGTTGGCGGTGGAGGCGGTGCTGGGGGAGCTGGGATGCTAGGAGGGAGCTTGGGGGGATTCGGAGGTGTGGGGGCTGTACCTGCTGCCGCATTGGTCGCAAAACGAGGGAAAGAGAGAAAGTGGGAGAGAAGAAGGAGGAAAGAGGAGAGACGGTATAACCATACGTTTGACAGTAAAACAGAAGGGAGAAAGAAAGAAGGATGTTAGGTTACAGACGTAGGTGTTTCTATTTGAACTAAGAGAAGAAATCTGTAAGTAAACTATAGTCACAGATCACACAGAGGTTACACGGAGTTAGTAGAAGATTCCCCGAGAGGTGGAAGGAGAGGACCTTCACAAAGACGGACAAATAACTCGGATCAACCTTTAAATAGATCCAGTCCTGTGCAAAAGTCAGAGACCACTCTTCATTTACTTAAATGGTAGCCAAAAATGCCAGTAAGTTAAATTTCTGTCTCAGGAAAGCCGCAGAAAACATATTTAACATTTACACAGAGGTCTCAACAATTAATTCTATATCCTCACTGTCCAAACAAAAACGAATCTCCAAAACTGCAACTTTACAGGAGAGGGAAAACCTCATTTAACTTTAATGTAAGTCAATGGAACCAGACGTTTCTGCTGGTCAGTTCATCATGAAATGTTCACACAGTGTAAACAGGAGCTGCCGTGTTCAAATGAGGCATAAAAGTACAAATCAACAAAAATGGAGATAATGTTTCTCTTTGGACATTGGCGATATATTTCAGTATATCATTTACTTATGTTCTTTTCAGGAAACCTGCTTCAGTTTTTCAAAGAAATCTGCAGGGATACTTTTCCAAACCTCCAAGGTTCAAGTCTTAGAAGGTGGTTGTATCTGCTGTATTTCTCCAAGGAATCACGAACACGTTCAAAGATGTTGAGGTCCGGACTCATTATGTTTGATAATGAGAAGAATCATTATTCATATAAAGAACTCCAGCACTTTCTTTACAAAATTTGTTAATCCACATTTCCTTTTCTTAATAAGGGCTTCTTGACACCCACACATCCTTTCAGACCCACAGTGTCATCTTGTCTTCTTACAGTGGAAGGAGTGCTGGAAACACCTGTGGATTTAATATCCTCAGAAACATCTCCTCAGACATAAATGAAGGGAGTCTTTGACCTTTACTCAGTATTGTAGTTCGACAAAAATCTAACTTCCGCAGTTTACTCCAAATGCCGTTCAGAGGGCAAGATACTATGTATTTGAAGCTGGCTTCTTCAGTTTTATACTAGAGCTACTTTGGCAATGAAGCTAAATAGGTATTAAAATTACTACTTAGCATTATACAATAATGCATAATTTATTACAATAATTAATTACAAAATCCGAAAAACAAACTAAAATCTTGATTAAATTCAGGCTTCTAGATGACTACTACTGTTTTTAGCTATCTGATGCACTTCTGTCAACGTTTATCAATAACGATATGGCATCCCATGTCACAAACAACATCTGCAAGCCGAGATTTCTTCTGAGGTTATGAAAACTGCGTACCATATCATATATCAGTGAGCACAAGTAGGGAGGAGTTCTTACCTGGGAAAGCGGAGGGTGGAGCAGGAGTTGGAACAGCGATGGGCACACCGACACTCCCACTTCCACTGTTCTCTCTGCTGCTGCTCCGACTGCTGGGGTGACTGCCTCCACTACTGCCACTGCTAACAGAGAGAGGGGGAGAAATAAAAGGAAGGAATCACACCATTTGAAAAGAAGACTCGTCTCGGATTAAATTTCTCATTATGGATTCTGAAAACACATTTTGACGTTTCACCTGTCCCAGGAAGCTAATTCATAAAGTCCAGAACGAGTAGCTAAATATCTTAGAATATTACAGATTCAAAACACTGCAGTGCTGATCACGTTACAGACCAGCACCAATTTCCGTATAACCCATCAACAGCTATGTTTCCATCCAAACTGTAAGCAATAAACTGAATGTGATTTTTGCCACCCAGCAACTTGCTCTTAGTGATAAAATGATGTCACTTACTGCAAAACAGGCTATCTATTCTAAAGACGTTTTGGTTTGTTATTTAAAAAAATAATAATAATAAAATAAAAAAAATGTGTTTGACTTCTCTAATTCTTACATTACAACAAATGTACATTCTCTGATATTCCCACAACCTACTGATAAGAACATTTTATTGACATATATATAGATAGAACTGTTAAGCACTTTCCATTTAGAAAGGCTGTAGAAATATAACTCTCTGTAAGAGCTGAAACGTTATGTTTAAAAATGTTCTCGTCTCCTGCTCATTCCTGGGCCTTGTCTCTCAGAACAGGATTTCCTCCTTAACCAGCAGTCTATGATCTTAGCTGATCTACCCTGGATTGCCTGTCTCACAGCTGTGGATCATTCTACATATTTATGTAGATTATCTGGCTGCTCGTCATAAAAGTCACACATTCATCTGCATACATATGGGGACTAGCCACAGCCTGAGCCTCTTAACCTGGAATAACAGAGAATTAACTGTCTTTGTGAAACGAGTTAACTAGTTAGTTCCACTTGTTAGTTTAGGAAACTTAGTCAGGAACTGTGTTCATGTTGAACTTGCTTTCTCTCTCCATCATGCTGCTCGCATAAGAGACATGTGATGTGCAAATGTGTTGTCTTTTCAACAGGGGAAAAAAGAAGAAAAAATAGGTTTTCACAATATTCAGGCATCGATAAACAATTTTTAAAAAGCTGAGCCAAAAAAAAAAAAAAAAGTATCAGCATTCACGTCTCGTTTCCATAGCCTACAACGGGATATTCAAATGTTATTGGCTAGAAAAATCCTTTGGATGTAAACATAGCTATTGGAGTAACAAGCTGCCGAAACATGCGGAAAAACCGAGGAGAGTGTGCTTTGTGACATTCTGATCATCAGGCTGCTCTCGCTGTTCCTTTCAGTTTGATCCCCCGAGAGACTCCGAATAAAAGTTGGCTGTTCGGCTCAGGATGCAAACGGCAAAGAGATGAAGAAGAAGAAAAGACTTTTAGAAAAGAAGACTGAAATAGAAACAGCAAGATAGAGCAAGAGAGTATAAGAGAGAGAAAGAGGGAGGGAGGGAGAGATCTTCTTAAAAGGATGCTATGGCTATTTGAAGATGAAAAGCTCCGAGGATGAAAGAGCAGAAGCCAAAGAGAGAAGGAAAGAGGAAGTTAGTGAGTGGCTGTTATTCTGCCAAGACACACCGACAGAGACAAAAAGACAAAAGACAGACAGCTTACAAACACACAGAGCCCCAGAGAGAGCGACAGGTGGAAAGACAGACTGAAATAAGGGATGGGGGGAAAAGGAAAATGGTGTGGAAGGAAAGGGACCGCATCTCCTGCTTTCAGCGGTCAAAGGAGAGGAGAGAATGACCTCTCACAAGAGTCTCAAAATACAAACGAGTGTGTGTTTCATGCGAGTGTCAGCCTGGATGCCATGTCAGTGGAGGTGTGTGTATAATGTTTACTGTGTTTGTGTGTGCGTGTGAGTACCTGTACGTGCGGGTCCTCTGATTAACGGAGGCGGTGCGTGCCGGGCTCTGGAGGGGTGGGGCCGTGTTGCGGGTCGGGCTCGGCACATAGTCGTTAGGGACGACGGGGGGACGCACGGGCTCGAGCGTCCGGTAGGGGGAGTGGCGCCTGCCGAGGGGGCAGGGTTACAGTTTAACATCCTAACAGCACTGATGGCAGTAATACTGGCCCCCCAATTACACCTTAGGACACTGGCACACGCCTGCTTCATCTCAGCACTCAGGATGTGTCCCAACTGTATACTAAACACTATCACTAATGCTAACTGGTTATACAGCAACCTGGACAATACTCATCCTTCATCCTTCTATCAAGATACATTACATTACAATTTGGTTTTCTGAGAATATCGGCCAGTTCTAAAAGAGCAATGAACAACTGCATGTTTACAAAGAGAGCAGCATTAGTCCTGTTTAATGAGAGAATTCATTTATAGTTTCTGATGTCTTTTTAGTTTTTTTGTGAACTTATCAGTGAATATAACTTCATATGTATCATAAAACATCCTGAAATACTGGCATACATTTTGCCACCACTATTGTACAGTATTTAGTGTATTCACAAACAGAAATGCTGAAAGTACACAGAAGTATGTTAGACACTACTGTGGGGTCCATTTTGGGCTTTCTCACATTTATTTATTCAGTAATTAATTTTTTCAGTAATAACTTCAGCAGTTAACTATTGAAACTATTGAAAACTAATCAACGCGTTTATAACAGAAAGATGTATAATTCATAAGCATCCTGAAAATGAAACCTATTGCAGTTTCATTTTGGGTGATGACCTAAAAGACCCAAAACATATCCCAGAAGTACACAAATAAAGCCTGTACTCAATGCTGCCAGTACCACAACCACCATGAACTGATCTGAGAATTTTACTGGAACAGAGAAACAATTCAGAAGAACCTTTACTGATGTGCCGCACACGCTCCGATGTAGCGGTGTGTTACAGGGAAGAAGCATAGTATCATGATACCCTTAAGAAATATTCATGGAAAGGACCTACCACTGACCTACAAGGCAACACAAAGCAGAACGAGAGAAGCTACTAATGGATGGAAGATCATGAGTAAGCTAGCCAAGCTAACAATATAAAGCTGTCTACAAGTAAGATTAGTGCACAAAGCAGAACATGTCTATAGGAGTGGTTTCGTGACTCAAAAGAAAAAAAAAAAAAGAACATTAATAAACATAACATTAAATCTGATCATTTTTAATTGAATGCAGTTAAGGTCACAGCTTGACATCAATGACATGCACTGATGTACGAAATTAGTACCAAAAAATCATGTTAATTTCTGGAAATCCTTTAAACTTTGTAACTCAAATGTCTTAACCTTATTATTATTATTATTATTATTATTATTATAATCGCAGCACAACATATGCCTTATAATATTAGTGTTTAGTACACAACTTGGACACAACCTGTAAACGACTTAAACACTAACTTCTATTATTTATGTTCTGTCAATTTTGGCCACAGTCCTGAGTTTACGCTTTAATGTGGCCTTTCATAAAAGGAAAGAATAAACAGACCAAACTTGGGGAAACTCAGTTCAACAGTGCTTGATGTTGGTGATTGACAGCTGTGTTACCATGGTAGTGTGAGGTTAGGGCAGGTGTAGGAGCATGAGGAGGGGCCACACAGTAAAGGGAGAGCAACAGAAACAAACATCGGCATTAAAACACAAGCACACGGAATCAACAGTTCGCGTACGACAACGACAGAGGTAACAAGTTCTATTCCACAGTGTCCTGCCCAGGGAGAGAAAGGCACACATGTTCACAGACAACAGCACAATCCACACTGCCCTGCCAAAGTGGGTCCTCAAATTCAAAACTAAAACAGGACAAGACAGATTAAGCTTGGCAAAAGAGGCAGAGAGAACACCGGTAAGCACAACAGCATTTACGTTAGGTTAAGAGCTTCTAAAAAGAACAACGTTCTTAATGCACACTTTGATGGAAAGCCCGAGTGTGGTGCTGACCCAAGGTCGACAGGGGAGAAACAGCAGTCATACACATGCACATACCCAAGGGTGCCTTTCCCTGGGCCTGGAGGGCTGGGAGGTTTCTGGGTCGGGGCAGTTGTGCGTGGGGTCGTACCCGCCTTCATGTTCTGCGCATTAACCTGAGGAGATTGACAGACAGACATCAGTTCCAATTACCTTATTCACAAAGATACAACACAAAGAAAACCCCAAATTAAGCTTACCTTGAACCTTAATAACCACTACATTCAGTTATGAAGCAAAAAAGAGGGGCAAAGAGAGAAAACGTACAGACTGTTAGTGTGTAGAAGTTCAGAAGAGCATGCACACACACACGCACACACACACACACACAGTGAGTTAGTAATGCAGGAGAAAGCCTGAAGAAATCTCATTTTGAAAACTTTGAGGCATTTGTTATTGTCACTTTAATGTGCAGGTATGCGTACGAGTCCATCAATAAACACAACTGACGCTACCTTCACTCCATGGCCAACATCATCCAGCAGGCCGTAGTCAATAGGTTTGCGGATGTAGCGCACAGGCCTCTCAGGATTGGCTGGCGCGATGATTTTGTGCGTGCGAGAGGTGTTCTTATTGGTGGTGAGGATGCCGATCTCACGTCTGGCCACCTTCTCTTTGTGGATGTCCACCGTCTAAAGCAGAGCAAAGAGGGCATGAGGGAGTATAAAGGGGCTCGCGGTACAGTGTCCTATAAACTTGTATGAAATATGAAATGAAATATGAATACAAACGGTTTAAAAAAAAGGTTGTTATAACAGGTACAATATGCACAATGCATGTACAAAGTGTGTGTGTTGTACTTTGAATCTGACAGTTTCAATCCAAATTTAACAACCTTTTACAACAATCAACCAAAAATGAACCAGACTTGGGCCATTTTTAGCTGCAGCTCAAATGTAGGCCTGTTTACATGTGTCCTTGTGTGTATACCTGTGAGATGTGGTTGATGGAGGACTCCATCCGGCGTAGCTGAGACGCCTGGATGTCCAGCATCTGCAGCACATTGTTGGCTAGTGTGTTGATCAGGTAGGCGACGCTGGCCAAAGACTGGGTGGTATAGCTTTTGGTCTCCTCTAACGCTCTCTGCTTATCTGGAGACTGAAAACATGAGGAGAGAAGGCAGAGGGGAAAAACACTGATATTAGTCAGTATACAATAACAGTCGTTGACCGTAAGTCTGTGCTTATTTAAAACGCCTGGGGGGAAAAAACCTGCTGGAGTTTGAAACATGATCTTTCCGCTCACCTACACTGGAGGTCTAATTTAACTTGTACTTCAAATAGTCGAACACAGACAATTCCACCATAACAGAGACAGCGAGTGAAAGAAAGAGGTGAAAACACATCACAAACAGCTTCACACCCTCGTTCCTCTCCCCCCACTCACTCACTCACTCATTCATGACTAATCTCCTCGGAGCGAGAGAGACCATAAGGACTGCCACCGCATTAACCAATCACAGGCAGCAGCCATCATTAAAACCACCTCAGGGTTCACTTTACTGGACGACTTACCCATCGATCATCTCCTGCCAGCGCAACCATGGCAACACTGTCAAGATTCAACGATAAATGGGACTCCAAAAAAAAAAAAAAAAAAAAAGGGAGGGTGTGAATGTGTGTGTGTGAGTAAATGTGTCAGTATGGAAGCAAAGTAATGCTTTATAAAACAGCAAGCTGAATCCGTTTATGGTTTAAAAGCTAAAGGTTCTTTTAAAATATGATATTTCTGCATCTGCACACACCGATCAGCCATAACATTAAAACCACCTCCTTGTGTCTGCTCTCATTATCCATTATATCTGCTCCACTGACCATATAGGAGAACTTTGTATTTCTACAGTTACAGACTGTAGTCCATCTGATTCTCTGTATACTTTATTACCCTGTTCTTCAATGGTCAGGACCACAAGAGAGCAGGTATTATGTGAGTGGTGGATCATTCTCAGCTCTGCAGTGACACTGACATGGTGCTGGTGTGAGTAGATCAGATACAGCAGTGTTGTTGGACACCTCAGTGTCACTGATGGACTGAGAATCGTCCACCAACCCAAACTATCCAGACAACACCGTCCTGTGGGCGGCGTCCTGTGACCACTGATGAAGGACTAGAGGATGACCAACACTGCACTGTGCAGCAGATGAGCTATCGTCTCTGACTGCACATGTACAAGGTGGATCAGCAATGTAGGAGTGTCTAATAGAGTGGACAGTGAGTGGACACAGTGTTTAAACACTCCGGCAGCTCTGCTGTGTCTGATCCACTCACACCAGCACAACACACACTAACATCCCATACCCACCACATCACTGCAGTGCTGAGAATGATCCACTACCCACATAATACTCCTATATGGTAAGCAGAGCTGATAAAATGAAGAATGAATGTAGATACAAGGAGGTGGTTTTAATGTTATGACTGATGAGTGTAAGCAGGGCAACATGAGAATATTTATTGTTAGTGCAACAAATTAAATCATTATGTTTCACTGCAAGCTTTTCTGAGTATTTTGTCGCAGTCCAAAGAAAAACATGTCTCTCCATTTAGCCTATTTTACTTTTATGTATCATTTGAGAAGCTGCTGTTTACACCGGGTGAAGAGTTCATGATGATTGGACCAACAGAAAAGGACCAAAATTGCTTAGAAAAAGTCTGGTTCCATTAACTTGCATTAAAATGAATCAGGTTTTTGCCCCCTCCTGTAAGGTTGTTGGGAGATACTTGTTTTTCTTTGGACACTGACGGTATGGTAGATACTGTCAGCATCTACACACACTTCCCAACTGCACAGAGAGCATAATTAGTCCTGAGAGCGTAATTAGTGAGCATAATTAGTCCTGTTTAATTGAATTTGGTGCAGCACAGTACGTGAAATGTTAAACACAAGTAATTAGATTCAATTTTGGAACTACTTGTTTGCTCCAACTTACTGGATGTCAGAAAAAAATATTATGACATACTGTGTATACTGAAGTATCTTGAGACGTTAACATTAAAGCTTACCATTATAAGAGGACGCATATTTCTGCATCCATCCTTCAGATGGTCATTTAAAAATAGACATTAACCTTGGGCTTTAAAAATGGAGCACAACTACAATGAGCAAAAAAAGCAGGCACCTTGTTAACTGCCGTCATTTATTCCTCATTTCTCAGGTTCTCTTTTTTTATTTCCCCATCATTTGTACAACCATTCTAATCCAAAGTTAGTTCAAAACAATTTTTTGCTCTGTAATTAAATCATGGAGATGTAAACAAATTCATTGAGAATGTTTTGATGTGAAATGCCTTTTTTCTAGAGCCAGAATTGTAGAGGGCCAATTTGGCAATATTTTTGCTTCCAAGCAAACGAACAAGGAAAACCTCTATAAATTATGATGTTACTTGCCTGATATTACCATCAGGAAAAAATGAAGATAGAGAGGAAGCCTTAGTATTGCTCACATGTGGTACTTCATAGCTGAGTTCAGATTACAATGAAAACATATATTGCAATGATTCTGCAGACGATAATCGCTTGCCTAAATTTTACGTTCGCCCAAGCCTAGTTATTCACACGTGCACATTCACCTACACTTTCCCATGTGCTGTAGGACTAAAAGACTAGTCTGCAGTTTGTATTAAAAGTCACTGAAGCTGTGTCCAAAGTCACATCCTACTTTACTACACCCTCCTAACAAACACACGTCTAATCGCCGTACACTATTGACATACTATTTAATTATGGTCGTGTGTGGTTTTGGATGCAGCCTGAATCTTTAATCATTGTTACTCAGAAGTCAACTCCTCCCATCTGGTGGTCTCTGGATCCGTTTACGCTTGTTAACATCCGTCTTTACTGATCTGATCACAGACAGTGAGACGTAAAGCTATTTACAACTGGCATTTCTGTGTCAGTCTCAAAAACATCTCTAGTGACCCCTCATGATTGGATTTCTATAGAAAGGGTCCCACACACATTTACTACATCAGTCTCTACGCTGGTCCTTCTTTGACAGAAGGTCCGTTACACGAAACGTCTGATCTGACCCCACAGAGATCTGAACAGTATCTTAACAAAAGGGGAATTCCACCATTCTTTCAAAATTCCTTAACAATTCCTACATATACAAAGTCATTCAGAGCAGATTCACTGTAGAGAAACTTACGGACTCATTTCTTTACAGTGCTGATGATAGTAACCAGATAGTCACACCGTCTACAACACAAATATCCATTTTATTTACTATCCAATCTACCAGTGAGCCTACACGTGTCTTCCCATTTTATAATATGTAATGTTGATGGTGGTCAAATAGTCATAGATCTAGAAAAAGAAGTTTGTTTCCTTCGGGGATTAAAATACATTTAAAGGCAAAACTCAATCACTTTATCCCATCATAAAACATTGTGTCAAACAACATGCAGCACATTCATAAGCATTTCGAGTAATAACTCTTTGTGAGGGAGTTTTTGGGGGTATTTAAATCATCAGACGTCTGGTTCCCATCACCACTACTGTGAACAATTCTGATTCTGCAGTTTTCTGTAGAACTGAGCATATCACACCAAACCACTCCGGCTGGTCATATTACGTATGATTCACAGCATCATTTAAAAGACACAATTATTATTTTCCCACAACTTCCCATCAAGAAGTACTGACTTCTATCAGCCTGTAAAACAACGTCTGTGCACCAGCAGGCAGGGAACAATAGTAATAACCAATACTCATGTTCCACCTCCCTCATCTATTATCAAGAGAAAGCTCGACTAGCACTGAGGCACTCTCCGGTCCTGGGTTTCACTTAGAACTAAGCCACAGAAATGGGCTGATTACAAACCGACACTGACTTTAACCTTTTAAAAGGTTCTGCATTCTTGCACATCTCTTTTATACATACAGAGACAGCAAGCTACCACTTTTTAGCTGACGTCTTTCTTCGTGACATTTATGCCATCAATCACGTGAGCAACAGGTCATCTTCAGTGACAAGTCCCGCACTGTGGGCAGTGCCAAGATGATTTTTTTTTTTTTAATCACGCATCACACGTCCAGAAGGCCTGGTGTCACTCCACCTCCACCCCTGCCACACAATCTGCAGGAACTGTGTGAGAATATTCAAGCTGCATGGTTAACCCAGGACACCATTAGGAACCTCTACAACTCCATGCTGAGACGTCTGGCAAACTTGCCGGCCCGACGCCATACTGAGAGACACTACTTCTGTATGTGTAGCTCAATAAATATTGCCCATATCAGTCTAAATTTATCATCATTTATTGTTCCTGGTAACCTTTATCTTCCTTCCCAATAGCACTGCAATCTGACACTTCCTTCTGGGTGCTACTATTCTTCTGATGATAAGTGTATTTCAGAGCAAGATGCTGTTGTATCACTGTAAAAGTGGAACAAATCTGCAAACAAGCTGCTCCTTAAATAAAATCATGTAATAGCTTGTTCGACAAATCATACTGACCAAGTTCGCAGGCTTTTTATTACCAAAGCCTCTTGCACTGATTTTCACGAAACCTAATCTCAATAGGTGAGGAAGTGGTTAGAAGAGGAAACATTGAGTTTCAGCCAAGCAGTAACCACAGACCACACGCAGGCAGAAAATATCACTGAAAGAGACCAAGCAGGATCCGGAAAAATGTGAAATGACTCACTCGGTTTCAGAAAGATCACTATATCTAGGATCACATGGCCCTACCCGCAATGCTTTAGAAAAGTTGGGCCATGGCTTCCAAAAAAAAGCATATCCACATAATTGTCCATTCTGCCGGAAATTAAGCTATTCCCCACTGGCTAATCTATCAGATGTAACCATTATCACTTAATGACACTCCAAGTGCAGCAGACAGAGATTCCCCTTAAACTAAGCTGTTACTTAGGTTTAAAACCACATACAGCTTTCTCCCTCGTCAAGACAGATCTGTCACGCTAGCTCTAGGCTACAGTACCCACTGACAGGTCTGATTTGAAACTATCCTCATCAGCAGCAGTCACAGTGCTGTTAGAGAGGACTCATTAATAGGACTATATAATATACTGTATATTATTTATCATAATTTTGGCTATTGACATGGCACACAGAGTCGTTTTATCTCTCAAATCATCAAGTTTTATTTAGTGCTGTGAGCCTCCTAACCAAAACATGATTTCAAGGTGCCATCTAAAATCTGCATTTTTAACATCACGTTATTTGACTCAGGACATATGGATGGCAGCAGGCATATGCGCTTGGAATGCAATGTTAAAGGGACACACTGGCCAAAAAGAAAACTTTAACCATGCCTGCTCCCATTCAACAGCTGTTCCACACTAAATCTTGCCTTTATTTATATTTATATTATATATTTCTATATAAATGCATTTATTTAGCATTAAATTAATTAACTGTTCTCTGATGTCTACACAGCAAGTATCTGACTTCGGGTCGGGGACAAAATGGTGAGACACATTGATTTACAACCCTGATTTGGGCCTCGAATGAAACAAACCTTTTTTGGGGAGCTGATGAATAATTTGATGAGCTCTGCACTGATTTATGAAGGTTCATAAACTGCCCTGAGTGAAACGTGCAAACACTGAACGAAGCTTGTCCAGGATCTTGTAGAAGATGTGGGAGCTGAAGCTGGCCACCTACTCACCAACTTGCTTTGTGATTTTTTTTTTTCTGTTCTACCTTAAATGGTGCTGCTGTTACACTCTGGTGCCTGTGCAAGCTGTAGCATTTAAGGTGGACCAGAACATTAAGAAGCTAGTGAAGTGGAAGCCAACTCCATTAAAGATGAACATCGACCATGTTTGTTGACAGTTGGGTTCCTAAGAAAGGATACGAAAAGTGGCAACATGCACAGTCCGGAACAGTACATAGCTCCACACAGTCTGGAACAGTACATAGCTCCACACAGTCTGGAACAGTACATAGCTCCACACAGTCCGGAACTGTACATAGCTCCACACAGTCTGGAACAGCACATAGCTCCACACAGTCTGTCGTTATCATTTCGGTACTGTGTGTAAATTTTGGGGACGTAAATATTAATAAGTGAAGATTGTTAAGCAAGAGTCTCGGATGTCAGAATCAGGCGATTTTCTTGTCCTCTTTTGCAAATGCGGGTTTGTATCTGACAGAGGAACAACAGTGTTTTGGGGTTCACGGTATTTCAGTTCTATGTACCCAACTTTTTCCAACATACAGTTTTCCATTTCTATGACACCTTTAAACACAAGGAAAACCACTTCAGAGAACACCACTTAAGGTGGAAGGAACTTTTCCAACAGCTACTTTAGGCAGTTTTAATGAATGGTTCTGTCCCCTTACCAGCTGGCTAATTCAGCAGCAAGCCGGGCATCTCTTTCTCCATTTCAGAGAGAACATCACGCCTGTGTGTTGTAGCCTCAGAGCATTTCTTTACAGCCATGGGGGGATTCCCTGAGGTAGTATGACGTAGCTATACACACGTTCAGTGCTGATGGTGAGATGCTGGACTACACAAACAGGACACAACACCGTGAATCGTGTCGAATTGATAAGAACTGAGGAACACACGGCTGCGCTACAGAGCATTACATAACCTGACAAATAATATATTACATGCTCGTATTAGCCAAGAATTCCCCTTTTAAATGGTCACAAAACCCCTGGGTAGCCACCTATTTAGCGGTATGCGCAAAACCACTAGTCTTCTATGCACATTTCCAAAAATAGTTTGTAGGCAAAAAAAGACCAGAGAGGCTCTGAACTCTCCACAGCTCCCAGAGTGAATCCTAAACCCTTACGCCTGAGGGGCAGTGAACGATGGGAACAGCAAATATAGCTAGACTCATCTGCATTCAAGCACCAAAAGCACCAGAAAACACCATAAATGATTTAAAAATGCCACTCTATCAAAATTATTCCAGCCTTGGCAACCTCACCAGCTTTACGCTTTTCCGATTTGACTGAAACAAATATCGACGGCTACGGAGGCAGCTAACGTTGCTAACTAAGTAACTTAGCCAAGCCTCGTTGATGAGCACGTTAACCTTAAGTTCTGTGAATGGACGCTTTCGTAATAAACCAACAATTATCCTCTATTTATGCCAATAAATGGACCAGCTAATGCTACAAAGCTTATGCTTATGGAAAGTAAGCGAAACGCTATAGCTAGCTAGCCAGCCAAGTTAGCTCGCTACCGTTAGCTTGGCGCACAGTGGCATTACTAGCCAACCTTTCCCCTGGGTAATTAAGCTCATAATACAGCACACCGCATGTCATTTCCGTGTATGACAGCTTATTCTCGCCCTCAGGTTCAATAAATGTGCTGTTATATAATATAGACCGGAATACTGGTGTCGAGTTAGGTAGTTAGCTAGAACAGGAGCGCTACGTGGCTAATTAGCTTAGCGGCTAACTGCATCGCTCCATAGCAGCGACAACAACAGCAGCAGCACCAGCAGCACCAGCAGCGAAACCATCAAAGCCGAGCGGGTAACCTTACAACACTATCCCACAACCCGCAGCGGACCTCATTTCCAGATTACCTGTATGTAGTTGCTCTCGCAGTATTCCGCAACCCGCTCTAAATTGGCATAACTGTCCAGCAAAGCGCCTCGACCGGCGGGAATCTCCTCTTCCAAAAGCATTTGTAACTCCGCCATCTTCACATCTTCACCACCGCCTCACCGATGCGTGAGCAATGAAGTGCGCAGGAACCCAGCAGCTCTCTCTCCCTCACTGGGTGGCAGCTGTGCCTGTTGTAATGCGTGTAGGACTTTTTTCCCCCCACAAACTAAACTACACTGTATCTCCAAACGTGTTCAGACACCGTTTCTTATTAGTGTGTTCAGCATCTTTGGGCCCATTGCTGACAGAGCTTGCGTAATTCCCATAGAAAAGCATTGCCAATACAAAGAAACGCTCTGGAGCAGAATGACATCAGCCTAAGATCTGAGATCTGCGTGCTCAGTACCAAGTGTCAGCTACAAGGGTTTAGAGTTCCCCAGCAGCGGAGTTCTCTGAAGACATGGGAGTTCTATCCAAAACCTTTGGGATGAGCTGGAGAGATCCAGAACTAATCATCCAACATGCTGACCTGACATCACTAATCGTCTCGTGGCTGAATGCAATCAAATCCTCACAGCCATGTTCCAACAACATTGCTGGTTGAACCAGCACACCAGCATCCAAAACACATCTCTGATTAAAGAAAAACAACCATCTCCAAAGTAGTCATGTTGAAATGTTTATACAATGTAAAGGACAGCTGCTCAAATTTTTGGAAGGATGAAACTTTTGGATGTTTGGGATCATTTTCCTGGACAGCCCTAGATTGTACATCATTCTGAATGGAGGTTCTCCATTGAAAGGACACTGTGGTTCAGGACTGGGCTTAATCCCCGTCTGGGAAACTGGCCTATAGCGCATTTTTATGACTAATACTGAACTCCTTTGCTTGTTATCTTAATAACTCTGGGCACAAACAAAAGGGCAGATAAACTCTGTTCTTTTTTATTAGTAAAACTGAGGCAGTGAAGGAGGTGTTTTTCATTAGTTTGGTCTTTCCCTAAAAATGTAAAGCAACACAAACAACACAAACCCAAACTGTTTCTTCTTACAAGGGATTCATGAAGAGTGCCTTTTAAGTTCATTAAAAAAAATCACATTAGGAATCATAGGAATCAAGGACTTCTAAGAGTGACAATACTGTTCTCTCAACATTAACATCAGTACATACAACCATGTCTGGAATCCAGCCAATAGGTCAGTATATGGACATAAAAAAAACAAACAAACAAAAAAGCTCTCTCAAAAGTGTCAAGGGTAGCCATCTGATGGAGGTCTGCAGTGTTAGTCCCTCTTGCTGACGGTGATCCAGGTGTCGTCCTTGGGGGTGGTCACTAGCTCATGTCTGGCCTCTACCACCTGGCCTTCCACTCGGTGCAGTCGGAGTTTACGCACTAGTGTGCTCAACAGCACAGCAGCCACTGTGTAGGCAAATCTGTGTGTGGAAAGGAGCAAGGCAGATTTTACTGTGGCTCTTTTCACATTACACCAGCTTATGAATGTCTACACTTCATAATAGACACAGCGAGTGATGCAGTACTTTTATATGATCCCATCAGGAATACCAGAATTCCAAACTACTAAATCCAAAGCTATCAAACAACTGGACTGCAGAAAGAAAATTTTAAAGGAGCAACGTGTAAGATAGCACAACCTGTTAAAATCATACTTCACACAATAGGGGGCAACATATCACCAGAAGATTGTATTGCCCACCCCTATCGTAAGAACACACAGCCCCTCCTCCTCCTCAATGGTAGTTTAGAGGAGATGTTGCAAGTTCTAGAAGAGAGTCTTAAGCAGTGGAACGCGATGCCAATGTTAGCTCTTGTTTTGCTTTTATTTATATTACTTCTTTTGTTTACCATCAAATGTGGATTCTTGCCAAGAGCAGGCTGCAACAGCCGTTATAATGGTCCCTGCCAAGAGCTTCAGCCAACATTGTGTCTATTTTTCCTTTCATTGGCTGCATGTCCTTAAATGATCTAACTGGGTACAGAATCGTCAACATGATTGATAATAGGTTAGAATACGCTGTCGGGGTAGTGCTACTTCATCCTCCTACGCTGGACTGAGTCAACTCAACGCTGCAGTGAATCGTTAACACCTCTTCATGTGCAAAGAGGTATTATTAGAGAGTATAAACCGGGGCAAGCTGGTTAGCATGCTAACTTTGCAACACAATATAGATGCCTTTATAGATGACCTACAGTCAAAACTGTTATTCCTTCACTTTCTTTTAATAATTTTAGTTAATTTAAACTAAAAATCTTCAAATCAAATTGCTCCTTTAAAGAAATGTCTGTGGTGTGAACCTGTAGAGCACATGCAAGACAGAGTTAGCATTTAGCTTATTCAGTTACCAGTCAAAATGGCCATCAAGTTATTCGTTTTCAGGAGATATTTCTGAAATTAGATACACAACAGTCCACTGGCATGAGGAAAAGAATGAATGCTCTAAGAAAGGCAAAAAGTGGACATACTAAATATTAAAAATAGTATATTATATTTAGTTGTTGAGACTTCTGTGTAACTTTGTTAAATGTGTGGTTTCTGTGTTTTTTCCCCGACGCTGAGAAAGTATAGGACTGACTCAACATGCAGTTTGCCTAGACATGAAATAAGAGTGGTCTCTGACGTGCGCACAGTGTTAACAACTATAACTGCTCAGATTAGGTTGGATATATACAAGTTATTAAAACGTTAAAGCATTTACACTGTCTTTTTTCCAGTTTACCTAAGTTCAGGGCAGGCCTGGTTTCCTGAAAAGCCCAATAGTGAGAAGCTCTTCATAACAGACTCATCTGTAAATCTGTCTGGATCAAACCTGCAGAGGCACAGAGACATCATCAAAGACTCAGACACAATACTATTCTATATACTACACAAACTCATCTTCACACGCACCTGTATGGTAATGTCCATGTGTCTGCATCTTGAAGGACTACACCCAGAGCGTAGATAACCAAAGTCTATTTCATAAAAGAAAAAAATAGCATAAGTGTAGCATCATACACTAACAAATATCCAGCATCATGCTAGCTGACTTGCATACATGTCTGCAATCCACCCCCTTTATACTTCCTGAATTAGCAGCAAATAAAAAATATGACAGCAAAAAAAAAAAATTCTCACCTCTTTAGGAATGACATGCTGATCCACTTTCCCCTCAACCTCCTGCAGTCTAGCGGCAATCGGGGTTAGCTTGGCTGTGCGTACGGTCTCATTCAGCACCTGCTGGCAGTATCTGCAAGTAAAATGATACTACTTCACATTTGTTAAGCTAATTTCAATGCTGGCAACACAGTAGTAGACCTATAGAGCACCCTCTAGTGGCCAGCATGTAAAATGAGGCGCAACAACACGCAACTGAACTTGGACTGTAGCTCATGCTCAAAACAGACCTGAGCTTTGGAATTTGGTCCAAGGAGACAGGCCCATCCCCCAGCACATCTATCAATTCCTGATGCAGTTTCTCCTGCACTGCTTCCGAGATGGAGAGAAAGTGTACTGCCCAGATGCACACTGGAAAAAAAAAAATCAGAAACTCACAAGTCAAAATAAGCAAAGAAAAAGCAGAATGGAAACAACAGGGACATTTCAAAGGAGCAAATGAGGATGACACGGAGGAAAATACAGTGGAAGCATTACTCTCTTCTAACCAGATGTTAGGTCGTGAAGATGTTCTAACTGCTTTGCGTTACACAGTTCGTGTTTGTAAACAAATTAATTAACCTCATAGTGACTCATCAAAAAACAAATCCTCTGGGGTGTACCATCTAAAAGTACCCACCACAAACTAAATCTATAAATCACAAAATGCAGCTGTTGGCATTACAGGAATTCATTTTTGATCTATCCGTCATTAAAGAGTTGCAATAAACAAGCATTCACAAGCTGCGTCTGAGTGCTGGGCTCTATGTATATAGAAGTGAAAGACAAACACACTCTACAACCACAGGGAGAAGCAACAGCTGCTTACAATTTGCAGTGATGACACAGCCAGCGAGGGTGAACACCATGCTTTCCTCCATTACCTTCAGGAGAGAAAAAAAAAAAAATCAGAACACGGAGCAGCAGTCAAATGAAACGAAAGAAACAAACGTGGAGTGCTGAAAGGATAAGTGAAAGTGTTTAGAAAGGGACTGTCCTGGATCTGTCCATCAAGAAAGGCTCAAGGCACTCTTCAGAAATACATGTACAATAAAAAGTTTGAATATCACTACTATAAAAAAATAAATCTTTTTTCTTTTAGAGAATGGATGCAACATAAGCAACAACTACAACAAAAGTTTTTATATTTTATGTTACTTTTTTATACAATTTTAACATTTTTTAGTCTAAAACGTCAATATATAGATGCCTGAGCCCTGCTTAACAAACCTGTTATTCAAATAAACATCAACTCTTATTCTGAATAATTCTACATGAATGATCATGGCATGATTAGATAATTCATGCTATACTATTTCTTTTATTTATTTTTTTTTGTTTTATACCCGCCACCACCTCCCCTCTTTGGAGGACTATAATTAATCTTTATTAATGGCAATACCATAATCTTCCCAAATTATGTAGAGGGAGGACTCATATCAACAAAACAAATAGTGAACAAACCAGAACAAAACGGTAGAGAGAAAAGAGGAGAAAAAAAAGTTAGGATGAAGAGTAAAGAAAGAGTGGGGGAGAAGAGAGGAAAAAAATTGTTCTTTTACTATAGAGAGTTAAAGGTGTCACTGATCTAAGAGGCTGTTGAGTGCTGACCATGTTTTTTCATATTCCTGAATGTTGTTTTTAATAGTTGCTGAGATTTTTTTGTCCATTGATGTGTGTTCTATTAGTACGTTTTCCCATTGATTAATGTTGACCTTTTTCCTTGATTTCCAGTTCATCAAAATAGTTTTCCTGGCGATGGATAGTGCCACCAACACTGCTTTAATTTCTTCCTTGTTTGGAGTGATTGTTGATGTGTAGCCCAGCAGACAGAGTGATGGTGACAGGAAGGCGGGTTGATCCAACAGTGGAGATAAGTGATTTATAACACGTTGCCAGAAATGTTGGATGGGTGTGCAGTACCATAGGGCATGTATATAGTTGTCTGGGGTGTTTAGTGAACAATGTGTACAGATTTCAGAGTCTACCATTCCCATTTTAAATAACTTTTGCTCAGTGTAGTGCACCCTGTGAATAACTTTATATTGTATAAGGTGGAGGTTAGTGTAGTTAGTCATGTTAAATGTGTTTTTAAGAATGTGAAGTTAGCAGTAGAAGTGACTGAGAGATCATATTGCCACGATGACTGCATTTGTCATTGGTACTGAGATTATTTGGTCTGTTTTATGATATACTATTTAGGGTTTGGAGATTTGGAGACCTCTTTGGTGGAAATGTGTAATTGCATGCAATGTATGGAAGAACATGCAGTATTATAATATAGGCTGCACTTCGGACCCCCGTCCTAAAAGGATAAATCTAATGATGGTGAGCGTGTTCAAATAGTATTCCAAGAGATCGCAGTTAAAACTTCAGGTTCATTCATGTTCAGTATGTGCCAAGCATGGATTACTTCAATTTAAAATTTTACATAGACCGCATCTCTCCAAATAAAAACTTTCCAAGACATTTCCAAATGTTGACTTGACCTGCAACCGATGTGAACAAGAGCCAGCTTCCCTGGCACATATGTTTTGGAAATGGCCTAACATTAAAAGTTATTGGTCTACAACATTTCAGTCCCTGTCAGATATTTTTGGACAAACCCCATGACCCAGACCCAGTTACAGCTCTGTTAGGAATTAAGATCACTAGCCCAACACCGGCAAATAATCAACACAGTGTAATTACACTCGTTACATTGCTAGCATGCAGACTGATATTACTAAACTGGAAACAACAAAAACCACCAACTATCTCAGCTCTGATAAAGGGGACTATGGATCACCTTCAATTGGAAAAACTCAGATTTTCACTGAGAGGTAATAGCAATAAATTTGATACTATATGGAAACAATTCTTAGAATATTTCAGTAACTGTCAACTGAGCCTGTCATGAAGCAAACTGAGTATGTAGATACGGTGTGAAGATGAATTATTGAGGTCTCCGACAACTGCTATTTTGTTGTGTCTTTGTGTGTGAGTGTGTTACATGTACTTCTTTATTTACTGAAATTTATTGATGTGTATTTTTATATAACCTTTTTCCATGAGAAGGGGAACACTGTACCCTTGGAAAAAATACAAATGTACTTTAATTATTATGATACATTTTGTTTGTACTGGAAGAAACGTAGGTTCGTGTTTTAAAAACCCCAATAAACAGAAAAAAAAAGAAAAAAAAAAAACACTTTGGAGGATGTCACATTCAAGGAAGTGTATCTACTATAGTCATCATATCTTCATCAGTATAATGTGGAGTTTACATCTGAGACCTAAACATCAAGCCAGACCTTATTTATAACTCATAAAGACAGGAGTTTTAAAAAAATCCAATCTGACATCTCTAACTTCTAAATGATTGTCTGATTATGTTATGGCTTTACAGGCCAACTTGCAGCAGCGCATCTGCACCGTATTTTATTAGTGTTATTCTTCTTTTGTTCAGTAATGACACTTCTCTTCATTTTAACAAAATGCTTACGAACAGGATGTTCTGCGTTTCCTACACATGTCCTCTGTAGTGAAATGATGTGTTGCTGTGACATCACCTGTCTCTCTGACAGATTGGCCTGCAGAAGTGAGTCCATGAAAGCTGACTTGCTGGAGCCCCGCCCACTTCTCTCTTTAATAACAGACTTCAGTACAGATTCCATCTCAGCCAGTGCTGCAGACAGACACACATGCAGTCTGAACATTCTGAGACCAACAATCAAACATATGACATCAAGTACAGCTTTATTTATTTATGGATGAATTAACAGCTTGTATAAAACATTTTGGGCGTAACTATAAAACTATTGCTGACACATCCCTCTGCCTCTTCTAAGCATCTCTCATTTTATAAAACCACAATGATAAGAAGTAGACATCTGGGAGCAGCCGATTAGCGTGAGTGGAAAGCAGAGGCCCTGTGTTATATTATATTATATTATATTACATTATATTATAAATTATATTTTATTATACATTTAGAGCACTGAAAAAACATGTTTAATATTTGTACCATATATAAATATGACCTTATGGCACTTAATGGCACTTAAGCAGAAAATGTGTCACTTGTAGTGCACAAACATTTACCCTGAGCACATGGTGCTAACGTTAACATTTTTGCTGTATCAAAAAATATTTAATATTGGGGTACCATTGTATTGCTGTCTACTTTGAATTTTGTTTATCGTTACACCCTTAATAAATATTAGTCTTCATGCTCACTCACCACTCTCATAGTGGGCCTTTCTGCTGGAGCTTTTCTCAAGAGAACCATCCAGATATCCTTTACCAATCTCTGACCAGATCTGTTAATTAAAAATACAATAAAAATGCTGTTACTATCCTGATGTTCTTATTAATATATAGAACTAGAGGAATAAATAACTAGCGCTGGGCATTATGACAATTTTATTATCACTATACATTACATCACACTGCAGCTGTTCCCATCAAACCACAATGTGAGTATGTGTTGATGTCATCAGTACTTAAAGAACACTGAACTACAGGTTTTATTACAAACAGACTATAATTAGGCCTGATTAATAGATTTTGTGCAGCAGGGTATGAAATGAATGAATAAAAATCATTGTCATTACAGATCTTGATAGTATCTTTTTTTAATGTGCATCACTGGTATTATGATGCATATTGCCTAAACGTCTGTTATATTTCTGTCATATTAATCACCTCTGTAAAGGACATCAAATTTTTGCACAAACTTGTGACAAAGTCTTATACGTATATGTAGACATTTACTTACTGCCTCATGGTTCTTACGGAAGCGCATGACCGCAGCATCATCTGAAAATCGACTGCCCATAGCAAGTTGAGTGACGGTCTTCATGGACAGCCCCAGCAGGTGAGCACCGATGGGAATGTGCTGGGACTTTGGATACGACTGCCATTTTCCAACCAACTCTTCAACCAGCTGCAAACGCAGGAGTAAAAGGATGCGTGTCCAAATAAACAAGAAACAGAAGGCAGCAGCCAAGACTTAGCAGATGCCATTGCCACGATGCTCATGATCATGCTCTGTCAGGCACTTTATACATACAATATACATATATGTATATTTCCAACATATATATACACAATACAATAGATAGAAGAATATAGTCTATTTTATTAAACAAGCACTGTACCTTGAGTAGAACAGGGAAGTTATTCTCCAGTGTTTTGTTAATAGCACCGTCATAGACCTTCTTCCTCATCAACGCCTCCGTCCCGCCAATGCCTGCTCCTGACTGGTACCCAAGCAATGACTTTAGCATTGTCTCAAAGGAATCCGCTATAGAACAAAAGAGCTAATTTAACATTTATACAACATACATTATCAAACATAAATTCAGGTTTATACATAAATAAGCCTTTTAAAATGGAAATTTAATATTGTAAAAAGGATATGATGTGCATTCTATATATGGAAGAAACTTGTGTGTTCATATTTGTTGTTGTTGCTTTTATAAGGGTATTTGTTCTTACATAGCATTGTCAATTTTATCTGCCTGAAATGTCCAGAGATTCAACCACGCACTAATAAAATTGTAAATATCTATTCTCATATCTGAAGTTATTTACAGCTACTGAATGAGCTTATAAACTAGTCTACTTTGTTCTTTAAACTTTTCATAAGTTTAAAAAATAAACAACAACAAGTTCATGGGATTTACTGGGGCTGCACCTAAATTACCATTTCAATATTTATGAAAGGGTTTCTGACCTTCTCTTTGTACCATGAAGGTCACTTGAGGTCATCTTTTGACTGATTTTTTTTAAAAGCATTTCAGAATAAAAGTCCTTCAGCTGTGCTGTGTGACATTTGAAGAATCTACAATGAGCTGAAGATAATGTTGCCCTATTTTGATAAAGTTTTTCATTCAAAGGTGAAAAAATATAAATTATACCAAATTATTTATTTAAAAATTTGATGACTAAATTGCCCTTTTAAATACTTTGTTTGCAAATCTGCAAAAATAGTGGCATGGCCGCACCACCTGACATTTTTCAGACTTTTGGAGGCAGAAATGCTATAACAGAATTTTTGTTTTCATGCAATAAATAATGAATTCACATAAATGAGTAGTACAGTGATATACTTTATGTATTTATTAAACTATTTAATAGGAAAATAATGGCACTGGACATAAAGAAAAACCCACATTTCACTGACCCAAACTTTACATGCAGGAGAATGATACAATTTCTTGCATGTGTAACGTAAATATGAAAGGAGCCGAGTTGTCCGAGTGACATCAGGGTTACGGAAGTATTGTCTGAAGTATTACTAACAAAGTGAACTGACACATAAAGGAAACTTATCTTGATGCATTTGCCCCTTCGAATTCTAACAGTAGAACAAATTAGAAACATTTGTTTCTAACAATTGCTTGTTTTTGAATGACCATGACTTGTTAAATTATAAAGACTGTTGTACTCACTGGTACGGTTGGGGTTTACATGCTGTCGCAGCTGATCAACTGAACCAAGACTCACTACTGGTCTCCGGCCGAACCAGAAGGACGCCACTGAACCAAACTGGTCATGAAGACCAACCAAAAATTCATGCAGGCTTCCTCTGTTTACAATGTCCTGCAGGTTACCATCCCTATAGAACAGCAGAGAGAGAGCAGAGATCAGCCCAGTGAATGTTGGCATATGTAAGCGAGAAAGTGATTAGGGATGCAACATTTTGTCATGTTACTTCTCTTACTTCTCTTCTGTAGGATTCAGGCCAGGCACACCAGAGGCTCTTCTTGAAGACTGGGAAAACCAGCAGAAGGGAGATGAGACGTTGACTCATTAATGTAGTAATGAAGCTATTAAACTGCATAAATACCTGCTTTAAATGATATGCTATGCTAGATATACTAGTTGTTCAGCATCTATATACCCACATAATGTACATTATATTTCCTTATAAACTCCAACTTTCTGTCGAACTTCTTTCACCCTCATAAAGTTTTGTTTCTGCCGAACAGGCCGCAGAACAGAAGTCAAAACAGTATCCAGTTCGTGGATTCAGAGCTAAACTAAAATAAAATAAATAATCAACGAAATAAAAAGTTTTTGACACTTTTAAAAACCAGCGAATAAGTTATCGGGTATTTCATGCAGACTGAATAACGTTCATTTCTTACCGGATACAAATACAGAACAGCACCGACCAAGATGACAACAAACGTCACAGCAAATATAGCGAAGTCCAACATATTTGCTCTGCTAAAGTTCCAGAATTACTCATAAATGTATTAACAGTAACACCTTGTCAACGAGCTCTGATGTTTTGGACCTAATTTATTAGCCGTTAGCTGGCTAACTAACGTTACCACGTCTACAACATTCTAGGAGTCCCCTGCTCGGCAATCGACTACACGGCAAGGCAGAAGCAAGTGAGTACAGAAAGGATCGATGGGTCTCAACGTTATGCTAACCCAGAGCCATGTAGCGTTCTCTACATGGCTCCGGGCTAACCATGCTAACTATGTTGTTGACAAAACTTTTACTTTTAAAGAAAACCTTGAACTTTTTCACTTTATTTATTTATTTTTTGTTTAGAATTTGAACTGAATTAAAATGTTTACAAACTAAATAAGCCTGTATGCAACAGTCTAAAAAAGATACTAGCAAGTGTGGAAAACACGACTGTTTATATATTATATTTATATTTATTAAGTATTAATTTGGAAGATTTGTACTTTAGTTGCATGCCATCAAAACTAAAACACTTTTTTTGCCGCTGACAGCAAACTGACTGACCGACCCAACAACCACCACTGTGGACATTCAGTGAGCAGTGATCATCCTGTTGGTGCCAGTACCTTTGGCAGACGGCTGCATGACGCAGGACTACATGCACGCAGGCCATTATTGTCTTGGTGGAGATGACCAGTGAATCCGTGATCAGCACCAAGATGAACAGTTTTTGTCACCTGTCACAAGTCCAGAAGGCCTGGTGTCACTCCATCTCCACCCCAAACTGCATGCGATGGATTATCACAGGATACCATTAGGAACCTCTACAACTCCATGCCAAGACGTCTGGGATGTTGCATTAGCAAACATGGCCGTCCGACGCCATAACGAGAGACGCTATTTCTGTATGTGTAGCTCAATAAATATTGTCAATATCAGTCTAAATTTATCATTATTTATTGTTCTTGGTAACCTTTATCTTCCTTCCCATTGCAATCCCACACTTCCTTGAGTGCAACTATTCTTTTGATGAATGAGAGTACAAATCCCAAAAATCCATTGAGTTTGAATTTTAAAAAAAAGTTTAACTTTTTATATATTTAGGTATGTTTAAACACTTCTGTTCATGTTTTATTTAAATGTATTATTTCCTCCATATTTCCGTTTTTAATTGAGCTAGATTTTAATACAGTACTTTGATTTAGCCTAAGTGAAGTGTATGAGCCAGCCAATAGCAAGCAGTAACGTAATTAGCCTAGTTATACGTTAACTGAGGGGGCGGGGTTTGATGATAATTGCCGCAAGTGAGCGCCCTTTAAATATGTCCGGTCAGGTTCGGAAACTAGCGTTATTTAACTTAACATGACATACAGGATGTTGAGAGTTGTGTTGACGTTGTTTAGTCTGTGCGCTGTTTGTAGCGCTCAGGAGCCGAAGGATCCCTGGCAAATGGCCAACAGTTTGCCGAGTTTCTCTCAACGACTCCGACAAGATGCCCAACAGCAAGGCAGCTATCAGCTCCAACAATCATACCGAAACGCTTATCAGCCGGGATGGCAGCCGGCACCGGCCGGCTCCGATTCCTCTGCGCGCTGTGAGGTGGCTGACTCTTCCCGGGTGGGCTGTGGAGAATCAGGCATCGCTCGAGCGGAGTGTGAGGCTCTAAACTGCTGTTATGACACAAGACAGTATATTCGGGCTCCTGATGGACCGACGTGTTACTACGGGAAGGCAGGTGAGTTAGAGGGAGGTCCTGTTCTGGAGGAGCTCGGAGTTCTTCAGTGATGGGGACCAGATGGCTGATGGGTTTAAAGTGGAAATCCACCAAAGATTTCCTGCAGAATTTGTGTACTTAAGTTGTTGGGATGTAAACAGTCTGAGTGGTTTGATGTGAAATAGTTAATTGGTGGAGAAATGTGCTGCCTCTGGTTACTTTAGAGGGGTAGTGAAGGGAACCAGGGATCCTGACGTGTACAACACAAGTATAGGCATTTTACTGTTGCCAGTGAATCTACACGTCTTATGAGTTTAGTTACATCTTAACTCTGGGAAGTTCGCCTCCTTTGGGAACCTTTTCTGTTGATGTTCTGTGTGTGTGTCCATCTGCTGTGAACTGACTAAAATAACCTGATTTAATGTGTTTTTGACCAGAGCGTTGTCACAAAACTACTACAAAGCAATGTCTTGGACATCAGGCAGTGTATTCATAATCAGTTCGTGTAACAGCTTTTAGAAGTGTTAAACTCCTCATATCTGGTTCCTAAGAAATGACTGTTTTTAAGAAACTAGTGTTCCCCTTAATGGCTCTTAATGCTACCTCAGTTATTTACATGCAGGCCTAGTTTGAAATGCTATCTGACGTGAGACTTTTTTTGCCGCAGTTTTGCATTAATATATTAAACTTTGATATACATGCCAATATGTAGGTTCATTGGTCCTTGGGTTGATCACAGTTGAGTCACTTTACGACCACTTCCTACTTTTGGTGGCGGCAGCGCAACGCTCATGAAGGAAGTCATGTTTTTGTGACCTTCTCTGGGCCCACTCATCCATGGTGAAGGCACTCTCAACTGATTTGTGTATGAATTACACAAGTAGAAACTAGAAATGTCCTTGACTTGAACCCAACTTAGCATCTGTGGGACCACATTGATCGTGATGTACGCTCTGTGGATCCTCCCCCATGCTGTGCTCCAGCAGCTGTGGGATGCACTGCAGTCAGCATGGCTCCAGATACTTGTGACAACCTACCAGGACCTTACTGAGTCACTCCCAGCCTGTCAACCTGCTGTCTGTGTTGCATGCACACATTGGTTACTCTGGATATTAGCAGGTCATAATAATGTGACTCGACTGTGTAAAATGACCATTATGGGGTGTAGATATGACTCCTGGTTCAACCACAGGATAGTCAGTGGTTTGTCTACAGTGTAATTCTATACATCAAATTAATCTGAATGACTTTGTTTACATGTTGTGAAATTAATTATCCTTGACCCACACTAGGTGAATCTTTAGCTGTTTAGGTTTTCCAAGGATCTTTGTTGATGTTGGTAACCTACAAGCCCTTGTTTGATTCAGTCACTGTGCAGTGCACTAAGGATGGGCAGTTTGTGGTGGTTGTGGCCAGAGATGCCACTGTGCCTCGCATCAATCTGGACAACATCAGCATGTTGGATGTTGCCGGGGAACACTGCACTGCTGTCGACAGCAATACAGACTTTGCCATCTTCCAGTTTCTAGTCACCTCCTGTGGAACCAGAGTGAAGGTGGGTGTATGTGTGTGGACATGTGCATGAGGCTATTGCGCTAGATGACTGTCTGGGAGCTTTTGGGATTTTAACGTTGATTTAGAGATGGCCGTCCCTAATGCTGTTACCTGAACCCACTTCAGGTGGACGGTGACTATGTTGTTTATGAGAACATGATGGCATCTTCATACGAAGTGGGAATCGGTTCTCATGGGGCGATCACAAGAGACAGCGCATATGAGTAAGTGGCCTTAAACCGGCTGCCCAACTTCAGAATCAGAATCAGGTTTATTGGCCAAGTATGTTGACACACACAAGGAATTTGGTTTCAGCAGTTAGTGACTCTCTAGTACTGACAGTCCACAATATACACAATGACTCCACATATACACCATATGCACAATAAATACAGACAATTACAATATACAATCTTCACAATATACAAGCAATAAACAAACTACAAATAATATACAGCTTACACATTATTTACAAACAGTATAGGGCAGTAGTGCAACAGTATTAGCATCAGTGCAACAAGGTAGTGCAACAGTATTAGCATACATGTATGGGGAAGAGACTGTATTGTATAATCTGGCATGAAACAATGGTCCAGCAGATGTTGCTAGAACAGACTTGTTGTTCACATTGCTGTCTTCTTGCAGGCTGACATTCCAGTGCAGATATCTGGCAATAGCAGTGGAGCATCTAATGGTGGAGGTGAACACGGTTCCTCCCCCTCCTCCAGTGTTCCAGCTGGGTCCTCTTCGAGTGGAGCTCAGGCTAGCTAATGGCATCTGTACCACTAAAGGATGTTCTGACGGTAGGAGTGTACACCTGGTCTCACAATGAGTCTGTTCCAGTTCTTTAAGAAATTAATAAGTCATCTCATATGACTTATAGATTGACATGTAGTATCTATAACTATGACCAGAGCAACTATTTAGAAGTGCACAGAAATGATCATTATTGACTTGAAATAGTTGGAGAACTGCTTTGTCAACATTGTGCATTACATGAAGTTCATATTCCTAGATCATGGCCTAAACTCCTGACCCAGGGAACATATAAACCTGGTAAGCTAAAGCTAACAGCATAACAAAGCTAGCAAGCTAGACCACCTATATGTATCTGCCCATCACCTGTTCACTCCTTTGTCCATACACCAACATTCGTACTTCATTCGTCTAGTTTGTCCACCTGTCTGCATGTCTGTACCTGTGACTGTCTTCATCCAGTTACTGTCACGGCTGCTGGATACTAATTTTAGTTTTGTATGAGAGGTGGAGCAGGCTAGGAATAGGGTTGCCAGATTGCTTCAGTTATTCTCGGGCTTAAACATTTTAAAACTCCACCAAAATGCATGAAAAGCCACTTGACGAGAACAAAATGGTAGGTCAGCCTTTTGTTCACTCACCAAAGCATGTCTTCCTGTGCCACGTGCAGCAGACATCTGCCTGAGTTTCGGTGGGAAACCACCCAATTTGGCACCACTGCTAGAAGTGTTGGAAAAGCTGCTGGTTAGCCATGCCCACACAGATTTCAGATGGGTCTGATCAGCATTTAAGCAGTGTTTTATCATGCATGTCTGGATGTTAAACATGTTTGTCATCATACAAGCTTATTTGGCTGTGACTAAGTTATGTGGCTTGATTAGGTCAAAATGACAAAACTGGGTTAAAAAGCAAAATGACTCGAGTTATGACTGTAGCTCAAGTCCACCGAAGATGCGTCCCTAAAGGTATGACTGAGTTATCCTAATGCTGTTGTATTTGGGATATGAAGGGGTCCCAGGCACAACACCTACTACAAAATGTCCTGCATGTTGTATGCAACTACATTTACAACCGGGTGTTCTCCAAATCCCCAAAATTTGCATACTGTACTTTTGTTTTTTTGTTTTTTTTTCTTTGTTTTTTTTTTTTGAAGTGCCTGCAGCTCTTCATGTTGAACAGTATCTACTCTCAGGTACGCAGTAATGTCAGTTATTAAATTTACTGCAAGCTTTGTTCTGGGCCTGAGAAAGTAGCCTATTCCCAGATAGTAGTTGTGGAAATATTTGAATTAATACAGGAATTGAGGCAAGTTATCCCTAACTACTGTACAGAGTATCTTAAAGTGCGGCACCAGCCAAAATGAAAAGTGCAACCCAAGTGAGAACTGTTGACGTGCTAACTGGCCTACTAAAGTGGTGCCACAAAGGTCCCAAGACTAGATCTTCTAGTTTGCATCCATTTTGCCCCTTCAGATCTGTTTTGGCGATGGCAGGACTGAATTCTGAATAAACTGAGGATCCAATGTTGTGCTACAGAATAAATAACCTGTACAATGCGTCACTGCTAGTTGTAGACCGAATGTCTAATCCATCTCTCTCTCTAGTGGATGTATACAGCTCATACTACACAGAGGCTGACTACCCAGTGACTAAGGTACTGAGAGACCCAGTTTATGTGGAGGTGCGCATGCTGGGGAGAACTGATCCAAACATTGCCCTCGTACTGAACCACTGCTGGGCCACTTCTGCCCCAAACCCCTCAAGCTTTCCTCAGTGGGACCTGCTGCTTGATGGGTAAGCAGACGTCAAGTCAACTTGACCTTCATTTGCTCATAACTCCTCAGTGCATGTCTATACCGTTGGCTGCTAGGTGTCCCTATAAAGATGACCGTTACCTGACCACTGTGATCCCAGTTGGCCAGTCATCTGGCCTGCAGTACCCCATGCACTACAAACGCTTCTTTGTGAAGATGTTTACCTTTGTGGATGAGGCCTCGCTTCGTCCTCTACAGGAACGGGTACGGATCTTAAATTGGATGGCTTTTCCAATAGGCGTATTACACAAGTTGCTTTAGAAGAGTGCATCACTCAGTGTTGATGCTTTACTGGCTTCCTGTCTGGTATTCTTGTTTTTAGGCTCATCAGCTTTAGTTTGGGGTTTGTTTTTGGGTGCTGTTTATTTTCCTAGAGGTCAGCTTCACAGATTGAGATGGCATGACTTATTTATCCCTATTAGAATTAAACAGGCTGGTTTTCTCTCTGCTCTTGGATTGTGCCATATTCAAAAAAGTGTTTGCTGAATAAGTGAATGTAAGTGAGTAGGTTCTTGTGACATAATTTGTTCTATATGATGGACCGGGGAATAAACGGGTATGTTTTGAACCTTGAAGCCAAATTTTATTTCCCTGCTCCTCCCCCTTTTAGGTATTCATCCACTGTACCACAGCAGTATGCCAGCCATCTGCTACAGAGACCTGTGAACCAAGCTGTGGCAGGACAAGTAAGTTGACCTTGGATGCTGAAAGGAGTTTTGTAATTTAGGGGTGGGGTGGGGGGATGCAACCAGCTAACACTGCATTTAACCGATCACTAACACTTTCAGGGTTTTATTTCTGATTATGTATTGCACATCAGCGTTTCTGTACATTGTGATTTTTGCTTTATGGAGGACTGCTCCATTTGCTATAGTAAATCAAACTTTCTTTAAATTGGCCACCAGTTCAACTGCTGTAGCAGTTTTCAGTGCTTAACGTGACACCGCAGCTCTGACCAGTAGGAGGTGCACTACCCACAGTGTGGCTCTTTTTTATTTATTTTTTTATTATTATTATTATTATTATTATTATTATTATTATTNCTCATCTATTTTAATTATGCAGAAATTATGACTACAGTATAAAAATCATTACTTTGTGTGCAAAAATATAACCAATTGGCTTTATTCAGGTGCTGCCTCTCAGTCAGGCAGGGATGTCTCCTTTCTCCTCAGCTTTGGGATATTCTATCTCCATCGCCATCAAGAAGTCTGCACAAAAAAGCATTATGTTTTCATTTCATGATGAAACTTGCTTGTGTATCTATTATCAGTCAGACATTTGGGCCAACAACTGACTGACTTACCTTCTGTGTAATCTACATCTGGGGAGATGGACACCAGTACCCAGGCCAAACCCACCAACAGAGTGACCACCAGGTTTACTATGATCCAGGGGTACAGTGCACCATGTTCCGAGTCAGGTAGCCTGAGAGGGGGAAATGCAAAAGTAATTTAGCATTTATGGTTACACAAAACTGCAACATTGTGGCATCACAAAACAGGATATGGATCAATGACAAGGCCTTTAAAAAAAAATATTTTCATTTATCATTTTAATTACAAATTTTCTGCAAGAATGTAATCCGTGTGACAGTTGTGTTTAATTGGTACACACTAATTTCAAAACAGGGAAATTACTTTTAATACCCAGAGACTGGTAGGTGGTGCAACACCTTAATTAAAAAAAAAAAATTAGCCTTATAGTAATATCTATAGATATAAGGTTATTTGTGAGTACTGAAATGTGTAAAAACTAGTCTTTGTACTTTTTTTTTTTTTTTAAATATATAAATGATCGTAACCTAGTGCATCACAACATGCTCATAGTTTTACTAATTCTCAGAAGCATGTCAACATAAAACTCTGTCAGTGAAAACATTATTCTGAGGATTTTAAAGCTTTTCTTCAAAAACATTATTTAGTGATTTATAATCAAATGAATTGTACTTCAACATACAATGCATTAACTAATGGGGAGACGGAGAGGATAGAATGTTGTAATGGCCTAATTTCTAATCAACTCTGGCTTTATTAAGCAGTTTTAATTTAGCAGACACCATTAGTTTTTGTTTATAGGTTCTAGTCTAAATCTTTTCTAAAGGATGCGGTTGGCCAGTGTTCTCAAAGTACTGGCAATTGGCTGGAATGCACTTAGCATAGCGAATGGTGGTTAAATGTATTGTGTATCATATGGTCCACTCCCCGCATTCACCATGTGCAGCAAACTCACCATAGTGAACCATTAGGGCTAGAGTAGAGATTGATACGATCGCTGGTCATCTGCTGGCTTAGAGACAGGACCAGAGCCGAGAAATATACTAGAGGAGGAAAAATCATAAACATCAGGCCTGATTTCTAGATCAGAGAGGAATAAGATGTGTAGACATTTGCTGAAAGATCAGAAACAGAAACCCACAGAAAGAGGCGAGTGCCAGAGGATCCAGAGTGAGCAAGCTTCTCAAAGCCACAGACGCTTTGGCCAGGTTCACTCTGAGAGAAGGACAAGGTTTTTCAGTTTACCAGAGATCTGCTACACTGGTACATATCAGACCAAATTCAAATACACTTTAATATCAATGCTTATGACCCAGTGCTGCTCAATCGCAAACACATACAAATTCAGCTGGCCTACCTGTCAAAGGCTGAAACAGTGCTAAGGGCCAGTAGGAAGTAGAAGAGGGACTGTGCAGGGTAAGCCAGTGTGTGGTACTGCTGGAGTAGATTAGGTAGAGTGCTCATCTGCTCCCCTGACAAAATGTACAGCACAACGATGTTCCATACAGCATAACCAGCCAGGAAGCCATGAGAGAACAGGCCTATCACTCTGTAGACGAGTAGAGAGCAGTTAGAATTTGTTATGCATTAATGTTGCTTATAGGACCCAAATTTTACATTTCTTGTCAACCCCAACCCCCACCACGAACACCCCTATAAAATAAGGACATCAGAAGAAGACTAGAGCCACTATCTCTGTATGCTGCATAACATAACACAACACATGACCATAATAACCCTGTTCAGACTGCCTCAAGTAACAGAACTCTTTTTCACATTAACATAAAAGGGCACACGCTAAAGTGTGATGGGCTGAATAGGCTGTCATATACAAATATCTTCATGGCTGTGACATCACCATGATGAGTTCAAACGGACTGTGTAAACTGTGGAGTGAATGTTACATTTTACATAAAAGTTTGTATAATGTATAATTAAATGTAACAAAGTCATTTAAATTGGCTTCATGTAAAATGCACTGTTATTAAGTCACTTGTAAGATCACAACTGTTCAGAGAGGTGCTGATAGAAACCTGACGTCTAAAGCGTTTAATGCCTCTGAAAGCTACCTCATAGAAAGCAATTACATAAAATGGTCACAAATGATGTGCGTGATGTGTGACACACCATTTACGGTAGTTTTGATTGCATGTTTTGGCCTAAAAATAAATAAATATAAGATATTATATTATATTATATTATATTATATTGCAGAGAGGTACATGCAGAGTGTACATGGACCGTTCCTTTGTTGATGTATCTGATTCAGGGAAGCCTAAACTGGGGGATATATATTTATATACAGTATGTATTTATATTCTAGTGTTTTGATACAATGGGCTTGCATGCCATAGACACACCTGAAGCCTCTGTGCACTCGCATAGACACGTCTCTGGTGGTCCACATCGACTGGATGTCCATGAAGTTCTGCTCAATCTGATTACTGGTCTTGCGTCTGTCTACACGTTCAGCTGGCTGAAAACGACCTGAGAGAACACGTACTACTGGTGACATTTCACAATTATGAGAAACTGCATGCACTTACTGACACATGGCCAATCCCAGACTTTGTAAAACCTTAAACTAAGCTTCAGATTCTAGTAAAGACAGCCTTTACAAATGAGACAAAGATCAACAAAATGATGGGAGAGAAAAGAATATGGAGAAGAGAAAGAACTGTTCATGATCGAAAGTATACCATATCGTCTGTTAAGCATGGTGGAGGGAGTGTTACGGTGTGGGCATGTATGACTGGTACATTGTATTTATGATGTGATTTGATTTGATGTGACTGCTGACAAAAGCAGCAGAAGGATTTAGTAAGTGTTCAGGGCTATATTATCTAATCAGATCCTGCACTTCAAAACCTTTCACACTGATGATGGGTAATACTGTGAAAGCAACTCTTTTGCAAAGGCAAAATGTGTTCTGCAATGGCCAAGTCAATCACATGACCTCAGTTCAATCGAGCATGCATTTCACTTGCTGAAGGCAAAACTGAAGATAAAACGCACCAAGAACAAGTAAAAACTGAAGACAGCTGCAGTAAAGTCCTGGCTGATCATTACTATAGAAGAAACCCAACATCTGGTGAGGTCTATGGGTTCCAGACGTCAGGCCACAAATGATTTGGAGTATTAAAACAAACAATGTCATTTATCATTGTTAGTTTGTCCAATTGCTTTGAGCTCCTAAAAATTGGGGGGCTACATATAAAAATGGTTTCTACACTGTTCACCTGAAAGAGCTGAAAGTCTGCACTTGTAGGTCATATTCGTTATTTAGTGAACATTAACTCCGATATGCTGTGGTAGGTAACTGAAACAATGTTTTTGTCCAAGTATTTATGAATCACACTGGACCAGTCAGAAGCATGCTAGTGATTAGTGGGCTTATGAACATACGTCCTCTCTCGATGAACACCTTGGCCACTGGCTGACTTGGACCCTGAGGTGCAGAGAACAGAGCATGTTGGGGGATCGGAGGCTGGGCATCTGTGATGATGTCATCATCTTCAATGGCTAACTCATTATTTATCTGCACGTCTGTCACTTTAGACTTCACCCTGCAAAGAGAGAGAGAGAGAGGGAGTGAGGGACTATAAGGAGCGCATGTTTGTCTTTTAAATATCGTTCTGTAGATAATCAACACTAAGACAACATGAAAGAGTAAACCTTGAGTAAGACTAAAGTTAGCAGGTATTCCTTTTTTTTATGACTCACTTCCTCTTCTTGGGTTTTCGCATGGGTTCCTCGTCCGTGTTCTGGTCAGGCATGTCTCCATTTTGCACCAGGTCAGTCTGGTCACTCTCTGGATCTAATCAATCAAAGCGCACCATCCATACTCATCAAAAATAGCAGTCAATCTAGGAGTTGGCAGTCATAAGAATGGCAGGATACCACTTTTCTCAAATTGAAACTTTTAAATATCAGCTGATACCGTTCTGATATCTCTACTTTAAAGACTAATTTGCGATAAAACAAGCCATTTAATTAATCAAGGAACTGAGCAACTAAAAGTAGTCTATCCCGCTCAAACTCTCAACTACCCCACAGGAAGAAATTACATAATGTGATCGAGTGCCATTTCAAGACTATTCGCTATTCCCGATCCATAGTTTGGGAATACTGCCCTGATACCAATAACTGCTATTGGATCCGTACCGTTTCTAAAGGATACCATTCCCCAATTTCTGGTGTCTGCTAAATGGCCGACATATTTCAGCAGAATTTTTTTCTTTTGATGTAAACTGGCCAGCCCTAATCTTGGGTCACACCTACATAAGCAGTACCTTCACCAATCACAAGGCTGATGTGGTTTGTCCTGACCACACAGCTTTAACAAAACTATGTTCTCCTATGCTTTCTCTGTGCTTGAATAAGAAGAACTTGCTAACCACCAAGCGAAAGCTAATATATCTAATATGACTGAGCTATCAAGTTAGCTTGTCTGCATGTTTGTCTTTTCATTTAGCTGTTGAGCACAGAACAGGTTTAGTCATACATCACAAACCAATAAGGGAATCTCATTTTCTTATGTCAGTCAGTACCAATAACTTGGGCTTTCTTCTTCTTTTTCTTCCTCTGTGGTGGGTTTTCTTGGGGTTCGGGGGTCAAACGCTCCTGACTCTCTGACTGTCTGTGGCTGTCCAGGTCCCCCATTTCAATCCCAGCCTCTCCTGCAGTTAATAAGACACGCAAAACACTTAATATATTGTCACTGCCCAAAGAAAAACAACTAACTCCAAAATGAGAACTTTACAAGCAAAGGAAAAAAAGTTGTTTAATTCAATTTAACAATTTAATCTAAAGAGATTTTGTTCCTAGCTATTTTCATTGGTCCAGTCAGCACATGATTTTTACATAATGCGTAGCTGCTATGCTGAAATGGTGTAGAAAAATGAATATTAGAAATATGGAAATGCTTCTGACAAAAGATGAAATGCGATGTCTATGCGTTGGCTCTGTGGTCAGCAGTTCAGAAACTAGCAATCAGGTTTTATTACAGTTATACTAAAGATGGTTTATGGCATATTCTAACTTCTAAAATGATTCTAAAATGATTAATGTAAACATGAGTCTAATATGACTAAGGTATAGACGTAAAGTGGGTTGAACAGGTTATATATCTTATATAAGCTCACCCTCAGGAACCTCGACTCCCTCCGTGTCCACTTCACGTTTGGCCTTTTTCTTCTTAGTCCTTGGAACTGGCATTTCATCTGGCCAAGAGATGGATAGGGATAAAATAGCTGGAGCTGAAAATTGATTCCACCAATATTTTTAAGAGGTTGCGGTGTAAACAAAGTCATTCAGAGTGGATTGATGTGAAATGCCTCACTGTCCAGAAACATACTGACTCAGTGATGGTGATAGGAGCCAGGGGTCCCAACGTCTACATCACAACTATGACCTTTCTATTTACTATCCAAAACAGCCAGTGAACCTGGCAAACATGTTTTATATGTAATGTATATGTAATACTAATAAAGTTAAAACCATGAATAGTTTGCTTCCAAATGCTTCACAACATGCCTCATGCACTTGTGGCTCCTAGCACCACCACTGTGAACAACAGGTTTTAGAATAGACCATATCACATGAAACGTTTCAATTATGCTGAAACGTTTAAATCAATTTCAGGTGGGGTGCTGTTCAAAACGAAGGCTGCACAGCCCTGTGTACTAAATTTGCAAGCTCCTCATGCGGTACTAACCTGCTGTATCTTGACTTCCTCGGCAAGGAGGCATTAAGATGGAGGGCAAAGAGAGAGACACAAGTTAGCCAGCTGGCAGTTTGTATAATTGGTAGTGAATAGTATCACCTCGGGATCTATAGTTAGCAGTAGCGAAGCTCACCTTGGCAAAGACGGTAATGCACGTGGACCACGCTGAAAAAGGACAAACAAAACAATGCAATGTTTTCATTCATATGCAATATCTGTCACTTACTTTCGATGAATGTATGTACAGAAGTATTCGATCACAAGACACAGATAAGGCCACACAGAGCACCAACGTCCCCCAGTTTCGTTATTTAACAGAAACTATAAATAGAACATAAATTTCTGAATAGGGTGACTGAAAAAAACTCACCAGTGGTTTCTTCGCCATCCCACTCAAGAGTAACAGTGAGGTCAAACAAACACACATGCACACACAGGTCTGTGCATATATAGTAGGGATTAGTGCAGAGCTAAATCTAAGACAGGCATCTGCTAGGCAGCAAGATTAACCCTGAATAGGAGGATGGTTACTCAAGAGTCAGAATCAGAGTGTCATTCAGTCTTCAAAGGGGTATTCCGGTCCAAACTAGCACTGTGTTATTGGTCATGTTAGGTATTATTCTTTAGTGCAGCATCGCATCCCTCAGCCTCAGCCTCATCATGTTGACAGATTCTTTGTGTTTCTTGTTTACTGTTTATTGTTGTGTTCTCTCACTACAATACCCAGCATGCAATATCACTATCATATATCATAGCATTTCAAATAAGCACTGAGAATCCTCTTTCCCATGCTGATATAGAAAGAAACTAATGCAGAGGCTGATAATTACAAATGTTATATTTGGCCCTTCAAGCAGTTATATCACTTCTGAATTGAGCTGGTGGAAAAGAAAACATCAGTAATAATAATAATAATAATAATAATGTCACACAGCCTGTCCTTCAAGTGCTTCAGTCTGCAAGATACATCATCAGAAAGAGATTTCTCTAGTCTTTAAGGTGACCAGACTTCCCCGTTATCCAATGACAGTCCCCAATTTTAGTGAGCCGTCCTCAGCTGGAGTCGTTTATGGAAATGACCCAGTTTTAACTGTGAATTAAAATCACACCAGAAAGTCCTAAGAAAGTCCTTCCAGCAGAGCAGACGGGTAGATGTACCACATTGTGCTTGTTTTGGTCAACAGAGGGGGCTGCTGCTATCTTACCAGACGCCAGCAAGTGAGCCCACAACATCTCCACAAATGTCTTATCAAGACACTAAGTAACCCAATGGTGAAAAGCAGGGTGGGGTTACAGGACTAAAATCAATCTACCAGGTGATCTTTGGACAGGCATCCAGCCCACCTTAAGGTAGCTGCTTTGCCATGAACAAAAACAACATTATTTTTTAAACTGTGTCTGTTTTTCAGCCATGACATATGACATATGTTAATAGCAGCTGCCTCTGTCTTTCCAGAACAGGAGCTGCCCAGGGGTGTGTTTAGTCCCTAGTCTATTGAGCTATAGCCACGGGTCATTTTTCTGTAGGTATTTTTTGTACTGCCAAAATATTCAATATGAATATGAATTCTGGAACCCGCATGACGCAGTGACTTTTAAGACTTACTTATTGAGACTTAATAGCTTTTTACTCAGAAAATGTATTTCTTAAAAGCCACAAGCGATAAATCTCATGAGGGGGATGCTAGAAATACGAATGTTAATCATGCTGCAGCTACCACTATTTCTAGCAATTACAGACTGTAGTCCATCTGATTCTCTGCATAATTTGTTATCACCCTTTTACCCTGTTCTTTAATAGTCAGGACCCCCACAAGAAATGTAGTCCTGCGTCATGCAGCCGTCTGCCAAAGGTGGTGGCACCAACAGGATGACTTATGGAGGGCAGTACTACTGGCTGAATGTCAGCAATCGTGGCTGTTGGGTCAGTCAGGTACAGTTATAAGGTCTGGCCTTGCTTACGTCACATGCGCGGTTGAGCATGAAACCTCTACTGTCGGTTGATTCCCTCTGGATGCAACTATTTGTATAACTATTGATTTTTGACTATGAGTGTATATAAGAACATATCATTCCTGCTGAAGAAAAAAAAGAAGAAGAATAGACCAGCATGCTGGTCATGCTGACTGACCAGTATATCAGCATGCAAAACACAGGCCGGTTTTTCTAGCGGTGATTGAAATTATGGAGTGATCTGAGTGGTCTGATTTCCAGCAGTAGTATATCTGCATTCATCTGATGAGCATGCAAAACTTAACTTACTTTCTGTAGGTGCGAAATTGGCGGGAGATCTCTTCGTCTCGTGCTCTGAACCTAAGTGGGATTAGCATGGATAACCACCAACACTGAGATCAGGACAACATTCCAACTTTTATTATTAAATCAGATCACGGCTGTGTAATATTATGCTAACGTGCTAAGTATTAGCATGATTTCTCTCTTGCCACTAACCTTTTCGCTGTCTGTGTCCATGGCAGGTCCTAGTTTTAATGACTAAAACGTCAGTTAATCTTTTGATTTGAACCTTCAGGGTCTATTTTGGCATGAATGTCAGTAGTAAATATCAGCGTTGAGAGGGAGAAGAGCAGACTGATTGAGCTCTGCTAGTTTCAGCGTTGTTTTGTTGTCGTTGGATACGAAAGGTGTTCAGTCATCGCCGTAGTTCTCCTTGTATTTGCGCGCCCAGTTATTTACCATAAAGTGTCGAATGTATATGCGCACATAAAACTGATCCGAGTTTACTAGAGCACAACAAAAGAAAGAAAGAAAGAAAGAAAGAAAAAGGAAAGAAAAGAGAGTTAAATAAAGAAGGACACAGCAGAAGAATGCTAATCAGGCAGAAAGAGTGTTCTGATTTTATTAAAGAAATGAAGACTGAGTGTCTCAGAACAGCTTGTGTCTGAAAGGTGATTGTATATTAACAGGCTGTCTAATGTGTGAGAGCTCAGAACTGAACGGTTGGTCTGATCCATGAGGCAGGAACCCACTGCGGCTCATCCTGCGCTCTCCTGACTGCGGTCAGCAGCTGCACACATGAGGCCTGCAGGCCATCGTTCACTATCACGTGATCAAAGAACTGACTGTAGTGCTGCTCCATCCTCCGGCCTGCTTCCTCTATCTCCTGATAATCTTCATCCTGAAAGAAAGAAAAAGATAAATATCAGAACAACATACAGTGTAAGCGAGAGAGAATAAGAAAAAAGGGAAAAAAGAAAGAGAGAGAATGTTAATAAGTAAAGGTAATGACATTGACAGACCAGAACACAGTGACATCAGTAGGAGGAGCAGACCCACCTTAAAGGGTCGGGTGGTGTAGTAGCTAGTGATCAGCTGGGAGTTCATCCGTGTTCGCTTCATCTGGTCTAAAGGAGGAGGTTTTATATAGATGATATACGCTCTCAGCTCATGGGTCCGTACCGAGTCAATGGCCTGCAGGAAACAGGATAACCAACACAGTCCACCTTATTCCTTCATCCCAGGATGCTTTGAGTGTAAACATGTTAAATGCTAACGACACCTGTGATAAAGTGTGTCCCTCAACCTGGCAATATGCTGAAGCAGGGGGCACACTTTATTGGTAGTGTCAGGCAAGTGGAAAAAGATGGTATTCACAAGAGTTCTTCTTTTCCCTGTCACCTCTATTTACACACCAACATTTACAGCTATTGACATATTTACACACTTAGGCGAAAAACAAAACGAAAAGAACAGTCATACAAAGTCATATAGATCATTCACTCATAGCATTTAGTCACCTGCTGGCCTGAAAGAACTCACTTTACCCACAGTAATGCTGCTTATATTTGGGTGGCTCCTCTCCTAGGACAAACCATTACTGGCCTGAGGTAGTACAGGAATTATAAACATAAACAAAAACTTCAGTGACACAGCTAATTCAGTAAATGACACTTTTGTTGCTCAACCAGCATTTTGGCATATTTCGGCTATAAGATGGAAATTCAGTGGTTGCGTGTAAAACAAGATTCGTAGGGTTTCTGGTCCTCAGAGTCCCCAACAGTCCACATTTATGTTCTACTGCAGGAACAGAAGTCTAGATCAGCTTGGTGGTTAATAGATGCTGCTAAACTAGTGAAATACTACATCACTTGGGACTAAAACATACCAAACATATCGAAGAATTGGTCAGTTGAGCCAGATTTGGTGGATGCCTTCCCTGGCACAACTCTGAGGAGAATTTCCTGTAGACTGGGATTTTAGCCACTGCTGGTAGACCCGTATAAGCGTACACTTCCATACACCTGCAGATTCAGCTACTTCCTTCACACTATGGTCTTTGGTACACCCAAATGCAGTCAGTCCTTTTAGCCAATCATTAACATCTGCTTTGGAGCCATTTTCCGCACATGGAACAAGACATTCACTGCACTGTACCACCTCTTCTCAATCTATGAATCCCGTCACTCATGCCCCGCAGGTATTCATAGCCCCATCATCCTCTGCAGCACCATCTCCAGGAGCCTGAAGTTACTACCACTTTAAATATGCGTCTCAGGCATAGCTGAAACTGATCAGTTGTTGTTTGAGTGTGCTATCCTGATGATAATAAATGTTTATTTACTTAATTTTATTAGACTAATTTAATATTAGACTAATGTAATAATTAATATTAGTCTAGCATTAGACTAATTTAATAATTACTCATTACAATGTCCAGTATACTGGACAGTAAAATGCACTGAAAACAGTATTAATCTCAAAGTCAGTAATAATAAGTAACTTTATTATCCCCAAAATTTATCATGGATCATCATTTACTGTCACTCCTAAATGTACATTAGATTCTTCCTTTAACGAAATAAACAGATCCAGAATTATGGTGTGGAGTCCAAACGTCCAGATTGCTGGACATCACAGTTTATCTCAGAATTAGTGCATGCAGAAATAAATATCTGCTATTTTCACAAGAAAAGGAAATAGCACACGAGGAACCTTCTAGAAGGACATACACACAGAATCATTTCTGAAAAATATACAGGACTGTTTAGAAGCAGTGTTTGATTTGGTCTTGGAGGCTGTGAGTGTCGCCAACTGTCATATTTGTTGTTGTTTATAACAAGATAAAAAAGAAAGCATTCTATCAAATGATCAATCAATACAAAATGAGCTCTGTGGAGCCACATAAAGGTGTGGTGATGTATTTGCTTCTATAGAGCTTGTGGTGTCTGGGGATAACTGCTCGGGGGAACCAGTGGTATCTGAGAATTCGGAGTTGTTGCCGGATGTTAAGTGAAGCAGAGCTAGGCAAATGTGAGCGGGAAAAAGAGACAATAATGCTTGTTACTGTGTACTCNGAGCTTGTGGTGTCTGGGGATAACTGCTCGGGGGAACCAGTGGTATCTGAGAATTCGGAGTTGTTGCCGGATGTTAAGTGAAGCAGAGCTAGGCAAATGTGAGCGGGAAAAAGAGACAATAATGCTTGTTACTGTGTACTCATTTACATTAAAAATCACTTTGTTTTCATACGTGGTTGTTTTTCTGGTTCACTGAAGTGGAATACAACAGAGCTACAACTCCTGTTCTCCAGTATATTGCAAGTTTGGAACGAGGAGCTTAAAAATAAAAATAAGTAATAAAATAAGGACTCACATAAGGCTCAATGTCAATGACACAAATCCTCCCAGCAGTCAGGACATCCTTCACTGCTTCCACACTGGTGCCATAGAAGTGGCCTCTGTACTCTCCATACTCTATAAAACTGAGCAAATAATCACACGTCACAAATAATCACACGTCACAATGCCAGCTCTGGAGATCTTACTATAAGACAAAGTGCACATTAATAATAATTCTTCCTGACAAAATATGATACACAAATGTGCCATTAGTTCATGCACAAGCTAACTGGTGCGGATGAGCTAGTGAGTAGAGTTACCATTGGTTGTACATCATGTTCTCAAACTGATCTTTGCTGATGAAGTGATATTCCCGACCAGGTTCTTCATGGCTCCTCAGAGGCCTTGTGGTGTCTGGATGGAAAGATAGCACAGCACATAAAACACATCATGCAGTACATGACTCTTTCATTAAGACAAGTTATGGTAAGATACTTTCTTAGCAGCTGCAGGTGAAGAAGTGTGTGTTTATGCTTACACGGCGTGGCTCCCTGGTAGGTCTTTGGGTTGATCTCAATCAGTCTTCTGCGTAACTCATTCACACCAACTCCAGAGGGGCCTAAAAAAGTAGCACTTTCCATTCCAACAGATGTTTTCAAATGATGAATAAACAAATGACTTAACTAAATGTTCACACAACAGTGATATGATGGTGTTCACTCCTTAGACATGCTAATGAGGCAGAGTCAAATTAGCAGACACAGTTTGATTCGCCTATTGGCAACAAAGTGGTGGTTTATTAAATTAAATAAATAAAGATTTGTTTGTATTGGAGCTTCAAGTATTGTACTGTTTGTGACTAATCCTGCTCCTTACATAAATCTGAAACCAGGGCCACAATGTCATTGATGCGAAGCACTGTTCTGATAAAGCATCAAAATCTACTTGACCGCCCTCTTGTGGAGAGTTTTAAGCTTGCTAAATGTGAGTAAGTGAATGGGTGAGGGTTTCGCCACCTGATTTGTGACACCAGCCCGATTTCCCCCGGGCATGCATGTCGCCATCACGCATGTGAACACTGTTTTATGCTTTAAGATGCGCCTGTAACCATGTGTTGTGCTGCAACATTTAAGGTGGAATGGAAAACTAAAAATTTAAAGAAGTTGTAAACAAGAATGAAACAGAAGACAACCTAACTACAGCTTTACAAAGTTCGACTAAGGCTATAATATAATAATGAAGAATATTTATTATTCATATATTCATACATATGCGCACTCTGAAAAAACTCTTTATCTGGTCTCAGTCTTGACTCGGATGTACTGGTGTGGACTACAACACTACCTCCCGCATCATATCCATGGCCTGTTTGGTCAGACATGCAAATCATGACCATTCTCCTCTGTTTATCCATTAAATCAGGGGTGTCCAATCTTACCCGCAAAGGCCCGGTATGGCTGCAGCTATTCACTCCAAACCGACAGTTTCTGTTTTGTGCTGTAAGATAGCTATATTAAATAAGCTCCATTCGGATTGGCTGTCCCGTATTGTGCCTCATTCAAACAGCAGTCTAAACACTCTTTATAACTTCAGCATGACTGGAGTTATGGCTGCTGTAAGCAGAATGGACAGTTACAGGTAAGTCTGACATCACAAAAACAATTAACTGAAAATGAGCCAGGTTTACAGATTTTAGTTTCTATAACTGATGTTTTGAAATGACCAATTACTAATGTTTTCAATTTCTATATATAACTCTTTTATTTAAAAAAGATGGAAAAATCATTCTTCCATCATATGGGTCCTTTAATGTATGTATGATAAACATGTTTCCATATTTTTGACCACTATTTCTTCATTTTGTCCACATGCTTCATTGGCTTAGTGCTGGGAGTGGCCTGTATATACACTGACTCACCCAGCAGCACGATGAGGCGGTGTGTGTCCTCTGGATGCCGCTGGTAGCGTACCACTTCTTCGTAGGGGTTTGCCAGGGCACTATAGCAGCTGCTCGCACAGCGGAGGGAGCAGGACAAGCCTGAACCTCCACCGTGGACCCTCCGCCGACGACACAGACGCATACTCCGCCGAAACCCAGCTGAGTCAATGAGAAACATGCACTGTTATGATACCAAACAGAAATAACTACATCACACACCAAAAATACAGTTAATACAGTTACAGAACCAAACAACTCCAACAACCACAAATACACAACCCTATGGAAGGCCACATAGTAAGTCATAATTATGAGATGCTAAGTCATAATTGTGAGATGCTAAGTCATAATTATGAGATGTCATAATTACGAGATAGTAAGATATAATTATGAGAAAGAAAGTCATCATTGTAAGGTAATAAGTCATAATTATGAGATGCTAAGTCATAATTATGAGTATGGCCTTACTTTTCTTTAAGTGGCAGAAACGGTCTTCCATACAACCCAGACATGCATTACATCAAAATATGGACTGCCTGTTTTTTTTAGTTACAAATAGACCAGAAAAACTGGTGTATATCTAAAGGTACAATGTCTCATCCTCTGATACAAGAATCAACATGCAATTTTTTAGTTTTTTTGCATAAATGAATGGTTAAAATGTAAACATTGTCGTTCAGAGTGGTTTCATAGAGAAGATTCTGTTTTAGAGAAGCTGAGAACAGAACTGCTGACTGGGGTGGTGATAGGAGCCAGATGTCCAAAGAGTTCCCTCACAGACAGTTTATCACTATTCTACCATTGACCACACTGCATGTAAAAACTCAGTGGACACTTGTAGATTTGTTGGACATTTTGATTAGTAGGCATTACAGTCTCTGGTTCCTTCCACCACCATTGTAAGAAAATCTTAGTCTTAGACTTAGTATCAGAAATGAACCATTTCACATCAAACCACTATGAGTGACATCTTGAGAAATTTGAGTAAAATCAGATTCAAGATTTCATACTTACAACTGAACCACTTACCCAGATAGATTCCCTCAATGTTAGTGCTGAACTCGCTCTCCTCTGAAAACCAAAGACAAACCAATAAACGCATTCTCAGTTTAATTACTATGAAAAACAAAATTTGGAAACTCAGTAACTGACATGTGCTTACCTTCCCTAAGTTCCTCTTCTCAGTCACCATGCAGAATAAAGAGGAAAAAGATGGTCAGGATGATGTGCGGTACTATCTGGAACTGAAAAAAACTGGAGAACAGCTTTGAACTCATTTTTTTTCATATTGTTGGAAAACAAGCCGAATAAAGTGTTCTTTAGATGTACAGATGCAGATGGTGGAGCAGCTACTGGTCTGCCTATGAATATCTGTTTACAATACAAGCTGTGTCACATACACTCATCATCAAAAGAATAGCTGCACAAATAGCTGCACCTAGAAGGAGTCAGCCGACAGGGACTTGGTGGGTAGGTTTGACCTTGTGAGACATGCTAATGATTCAAGTTTCATGGTCTGGCCTTATCTATGTACCTGACTGACTCAACAGCCACGATTGCAGGCATTCAGCAGGCAGTGATGCCCTCCATAAGTTATCCTGTTAGTGCCAGCACCAATGGCAGACGGCTGCATGATGAAGGACTTCATGCATGCAGACCGTTGCAACGACTGTCCTTAACACCACGTCAACGCTGCTAAAGACTGCATGGTTCCTGGTAACCTTTGTCTTCCTTCCCATTAGCATGGCAGTTCAACACTTCCTTCTGGGTGTAACTATTCTTTTGGTGACTGTGTTTTATACATCATATATAATGTGTTCATAGCATAAAAATGATTATGAGCTGTTTGTAACCTTCACAGTAGTTTTGTATAAGTGATTCGATGGGTGATCATCCTTGAGATAGGGCTGGGTATTAACCAGATTGTTCAATACTGATGCCAATACCTGTACCTTCATTTCGAATCCTGAATGACGATGATTTGATATCTTTCTTTAATGACAAAATAAAAGTGTGTGTGGCTTAAAGCAGAAATAAGTGACAATTGCATAGAGTGGAGGTTTTTACTAACAGTCACAGATTGCAGAGTGGATTATAGACTAGCGCTGATATTGATAACATGTGTACATGTTATGGACATACATCAGATGCATGCAGCTTAATGTCATGTTGATACAAGTCCATTATTAACACCCCATTAACCATGTAGGGATCCTAAGCCACTACCTAGCAATGACCTGGGATACTATTAGCATCCACTTACATACTCCTTTGCAACCATCTGAAATACCATAGTAACAGTTTGGCAACTGTCAGCCTATCAGCTGCCTGGGAACTGCTACAGCTGCACAATCACTGATTTTTTTCACGACATGCACATTTCTAATTTATGTCATTGTTCAACCCATTTGTCATTACCTTTCAAAGGTTTAGATCAGTTTTGGATGGAATTGGAGTTTGGATGGACTCAAAACTTAATGTGGTTCAGGCTGGATTGTGTTCAGGTAAGGTTTTGGGTCAGGTTTTGACTCATAAATTGCTGCTGTGGGTCAGCTCAGGTTAGGCTGGGAATATCCTCGGGCTGTATTCAGGTTTAGAGTAAAATTTCAGGCCCACTTCACAGTGCCTCTGAATAAATCAAGTCCAAACTTCATGATAAGTTGGTCAGGCTGGTCTAAAAAGAAATGACTTACCTACCAGATTCAAAAGCTTCCTCATCTGTGAGAAGAAGACACTTCATTAGAGGAACTCTCTTATGATGACATCATCATTTCAAGATTCTCATACAACCAATAAGAACCATACCTGCTTCTATGAATGTCACATCTATAGCCAGTATGTCATCCTCTGAGGAAACGAGTGATGGGAGTGGAGGAGAGGAACAGAGATGGTTAAACTGTATGAAAACAAGGGGGGGTTTATTTCTACAGCACTGTCAGTGAATGTTCCTCACCTTCGTCCACCGTGCTCACTGCAGATTAGCAGAAGAGAAACACATCAGTATGAGATTATGATGTTTCATGCTGGGACACTGACTGCTATGTTAGAGCTTATTTAGATGTCACAGACAGCCTTGCATGGCTAAATGGGCCTAGTCTATATGATATTGATCACTTTGAATCAATTTCACAATTGATCACCAATATGTACTGAGTGCTATACACCGATCAGCCATAACATTAAAACCACCTCCTTGTTTCTACATTCGTTCACCATTATATCAGCTTCAGGTACCATATAGCCATCTGTTTCTCTGCGTACTCTGTTAGCCCCCTTTCAACCTGTTCTTCAGTGGTCAGGACCCCCACAGGACCACTACAGAGCAGGTATTATGTGGGTGGTGGATCATTCTCAGCACTGCAGTGACGTTGGTGGTGGTGTGTTAGTTTCTTATTTGTGAGTGGCAAAAAGTATGTGTTGTTACCTCCTTGTGCAGCAATAACTGCAACAAGCGTTTTTGGTAACTATAAATCATTCATCAAATTGGAGGCATTTAAGGCTGTTACTATGTATAGAACAGCTTCAACTCTGGGATGTTGGTGGGTTTCCTCTCTCGTAGTTTTCAAATGCAGACTGAAGACCCAACTCTTTGTAAAGCACCTAAGTGAGTTAATACTAATAGATGTATATTGAAATGGTTCATTTTTGGCACGTATACTGAGTATTACGTTTCTAGCTATGAGCATTGACTTGGGATTGCTAGGTAGTGCTCTAATGCTGTATATAACTCTGTATTCTTCTTTTATAGGTATTAGCACTGGCCCTTGTTTGGGCAGCGTATGAGCTCAAAGCTAGTTTTAGACTCTAACCTTCTTGTACTAGCTAGGAAACATTCTCAGACGGAACACTAAGCACGGTTGTAAGTCGCTCTGGATTAGAGCATCTGCTAAATGCCTTAAATCTAAATGTGTATCATGAATGGTAGGACTTTGAATTGGCCATTCCGAAACATTAACTTTATTATTCTTTGACCATTCTTTGGTAGAATGACTTTGTGCTTAGGGTCGTTGTCTTACTGCATGACCCACGTTCTCTTGAGATTCAGCTCACACACAGATGTCCTGACATATTCCTTTAAACTTCACTGGTATAAAACAGAATTCATTGTTCCATCAATGATGGCAAGCTGTCCTGGCCCAGATGCAGCAAAACAGGCCCAAACCATGATACTACCACCACCATGTTTCACAGATGGGATAAGGTTGTAATGCAGGTATGTGTCTTCCTTTCTCAAACACCATGCTTCTCATTTACAACAAATAGTTCTATTGTGTCTCATCTGTCTATCTGCATGTATATATTGTACCTACAAACATGTGTTATACAAACATATTCATAGCACAATGAAGCCAGTATGAAGTGTTATGAAGACCTAAGTTTGATAGCGCCCTGTTCTTGAAATACAACATGGTGGCCACTCACACCTGATTATCATCCTATTAACTGAAAACATCTAACTCTAATATCACCTTCAGTGACTGCTAATCCTAGAGGCTCACATACTGTTTTGTTAGCCACAAATTTGTAATATTGGATCATTTAACCCCAAAAAATAAAAGACAAAGTATAATATTTTTGTTCCATTTGTTTGACTGGGTTCTCATTATCTGCTCTTAGGACTTGTGTGACAGTCTGATTATGCTTTGGATCATACTTATGTGGAAATGCACACAATTCAAGTTATATACGAAAGCTTTAATGTAGGTTCTGTCAGAAAGACTCCAACTTATTTCACTTATTCATTCACTCCAACTCCAACTTACTCCAACTTTTGTCACTTATTCATTCATTACCCTGGCCAATCACAGTATGCCACCTTTAAAAGGATTCACCTGTCTTTAAAAGGATTCGGCTTATGTTCCTGTTCTGCTGCTTTCAGATGGTGTTGTTTTTATGTTTTCTTCCTCCCCCACCCGCCAGTTTGGTCCCAGTCCTGATGTTTAGGGAGTAGGCTCCGCCCCTGGCGAGGGTCCGAACGCTTCAAGACCTGGGCCCAGGAAGGGGCCTACGCCAAAGACTCATTGACCCTTAAGAATTGTTATCCTTCAAACTGAAGACCTTACTGAGAATTAACATATCGTTTTCCATCACTTTTGCCTGTTGAGTCTTTCTGGCAGAAAGAAAGTTCACAGACTTTCGAGCACCACTGTGAATACCACAACAAAAGCACCGCAAAGATCCCACACAAGCCTGTGCTCATAACTAGAATGAAGTTTTCTGGTTCTTTTATGGCACGTTTCATATCACCAGGAGAGCACAGCACACATACGAACATAGACACATGCGAACTGTACTCACAGGTTTTGATGCAGGTGTGAGGTTGATATGGTTGCGACCACCAGAATTCTCTCTGCTTCCTGTAAACACAGTAGAACCCAAACAAACTGAGGATGTGAGGAATGTTGAAGGCTCCACGTTATATATTCATTCATTTTAAAGGGACCAAATAAAAATGTGACTATCATAACATCTGTTGTAAACATATCTACTCACCTCCTACGGCAGTGCCACAGCGTCTATAGAGTGAAACTTTCTAAGCTATTAAAAAACTATAACCATCTTGTGGTGGACCACTTACATCTACCAAGCACTTCATTAGGTACATGTTCTTGTATCTACACTCACTGTTTATTTTATCAGCTCCACTGACCACATAGGAGCACTTTGTAGTTCTACAATATCAGACTTTACTGATTCTCTGCACACGTTGTTGATCCCCTTATAGCCTGTTCTACAATGGTCAGGATCCCCACAGGACCCCCACAGAGCAGGTATTATGTGGGTGGTGGATCATTCTCAGCACTGCCGTGACACTGTCATGATGGTGGTGTGTTAGTGTATGTTGAGCTGGTGTGTGTGGATCAGACACATCAGTGCTGCTGGAGTGTTTAAACACCTCAGTGTCACTGCTGGACTGAGTAAACTCCACCAATCAAAACTATCCACTCAACAGCGTCCTGTGAGCAGCATCCAGTGACCACTGGTGAAGGACCAGAGGATGACCAACACAAACTGTCCAGCAGCAGATGAGCTATGAACTCTGACTTTACATCTGCAAGGTGACCAGCAAGGTAGAAGTGTATAACAGTGTGGCCAGTGAGTGTTTAAACACTCCAGCAGCACTGCTATGTCTGATTCACATGTCAATGTCAATGCAGTGTTAAGAATGATCCACCACCCAGATAATACCTGCTCTATGGTGGTCCTGTTGGGGTCCTGACCATTAACAGAGAATGCAGAGAAACAGATGGACTACTGTCTGTTATTTTAGAACTAAGAAGTGCACCTATATGGTAAGTAGAGCTGATGAAATGAACAATGGGAGGAGTGTGGATATGGTGTACCTAATTAAGTGGGCAGTGGGTGTATTTGCATAATGTATAATAGGTATTTTAGTGAGAGAACAAAGGCTTGAAAATGACATTTAGTGATAAATTCTGTCACCCCACTGATGATGAGGGATACAGTGAAAACTGCATATGACAAATCAAACTGCAATTTTAGGCTGCAATGCTTAAAGAGCATAGATGGTCTGGCAATACATCTATGCAGATGTGTCCTTGTGAGTAGGGCCCAACTCATATATCGTTTACCCTGTAAGACAAAGTCTTTGCGGATTCGTCATCAAAATCCTATAAAATCATATTGGCTGATATTAGCAGTTATCAGTAATTTTGGCTCTTTAGCTTCCTCAGTATCGGTGACAAACTCATGTCAGTCTGGCCATGGCCTGGCCATGTTATTGAGTCGTTTGTGACCTGTGTAATCGAGTTTTAAGCCATAACCCCTAAGCCCTTAACTGACCTCTTGAGCAAGGAGGAGGAGGGGATTAGGCCAGCACAGGCAGAGCTACATGGCAGTTTCTTTGCCTGCCACCAGAGAGCATCTGTCTGGTCCACTATCTCCAGCAGATCTCCCCTCCTGAAAGCCATGCCAGCGTCTGCACAGGGGATGGCCGGGTCCTGCTGTGGGCTGTAGTCCACTAGGGCACGCACATACAGCTGAGAGCAAGAGAGAACCAATAGGACACTATGAAGGCCCTCATACAATATTTGCTAGACGTGAAACCAATACTGAAAACATGATACTTCAAAAAGTACTATAATTTAAAATTAGCTATTACAGACATTGTATAGATGTTGTACATGTACTAATCTATTGTAGCAGTTACATAAATATTAATGATACTGCTAAAAAGTTTAATAACATAAAATCAAGGTTGTAGGACAGTAGCATCATAATACACAGTCAAATCATATTATTATGACCACCAGTTAATATCCAGAGTAACCATCATGTGCAGCACACACAGCAGCTAGACGGACTGGGAGTGACTCAGTTGGGTCGTGGTAGATTGTCACAGGTATCTGGAGCCATGCTGACTGCAGTGCATCCCACAGCTGCTGGAGGGTACGTGGGGGAGGATCCATAGAGTGAACACGATGGTCAAGGTGATCTCACAGATGCTCATTTGGGTTCAAGTCTGGGAATTGGGGGGCCAGGGTTGTACTTGGAAGTTTTGGTCATGCTCTTCCAACCAGTGTCAGACATTTCTAGCCATGTCACATTGTCTTGCTGGAGGATCCAATCCGCCCCAGGAAGACAATCAGCATGTATGGATGTACATGATCTGCAAGGATGGCTTCATACACAAATCGGTTGAGAGTGACCTCCACATAGATGAGTGGGCCCAAACAATGCAACAAAACGTGACTTCCTTCATGAGCTATGAGGTGCCGCCATGGAAAGATGGAAGTAGTCATAATAATGTGACTCGACTATGTAGATTCATTCTATACACAAATCTTCATCAAACTGTTTGTAAATTATTGAGTCATTCTGAATGGTGATTCCAAACATTTCAACAGCAGTGTATGTTACTGTTATTACATGTCCTACGTTGTTTTAGATCATATTGCTCTACAAGTAGTTATGTGATGTTTTTTGTGAGAGTATTTGTTACAGTACTGGATAAAATTGTTTTTTTTTCTTTGATATTTAATCCATTAATTGCCGCTAGTACCTGCACAATGCCAATATTAGGTATTGACTCTCTGCCATAGCTAGTATGTACTCATAGGAAAGACTACAAAATGAGCCCTGCACTCACCATGCACTTTATTAGGAACACTTGCACGTCCACTCAATGGCCACTTTATGAGCTTCACCTACTTAAGTTCACTGTATAGGTGTACAGTCATACTGTAACTGTCTGTTGTCATTCACAACTTAATTGGTCAGATTCTGGCTACAAGACCACCGTTGTTGATATTAATAGGGTGGTGTAACATTTGTCCTGTGTATTCTTCATCACATGATGCTTTGAATAACAGGGTCCTTTACAGCTGAAATATGAACAATGGTACATACATGCTACCAGTAGTAGGCTACCATTCCTGTGCATTGAAATGACATCACATAAAGTAAGTTTACTGTCAAACTTCAACAATATTATATGTGGTGTTCTTTGGTGAAGTTGACAGTCCTTTAAGGTCAGTTTAGTGCAAAGCACTGCTAGCTAACATATAGCGATAGCTGTATTTCAGGTCCTTAACAGGCTTATAACTAAAAAGACCAACATCAGCTTTGGAATATTTTGTTAGCCACAGGTCGAAAACCAGCTAAGACCCAGAATATGGACATGATGTCGACTACAGAATGAACTTCAGGCACAGCTTTGGAGATCGATAGTTTCAATGTTAAGGCTAAAAATGGACCACTTCTCAAAAATATCCAGCCCAGAGTGGTTATACAGTCAGAAACTGGCCATCGAAGAAAGGCTAAATAATAACCAACAACAGCCATGCATCAACAGATGGGCTACTTCCGCTAACTGTACACCAGCAGGGAGGAACTACTACTGACCATGGTTTGGTTGTTTACAGGTCTGTCCGTGATGGGGACCACCTTAAACATGACAGTTCCGTGGGAATGAGCCTGTTGGGGACAAAAGGAAACCCGTTAGGCTACAAATCAAAACAGCTTTTCTNAATTGGGTCGTGGTAGATTGTCACAGGTATCTGGAGCCATGCTGACTGCAGTGCATCCCACAGCTGCTGGAGGGTACGTGGGGGAGGATCCATAGAGTGAACACGATGGTCAAGGTGATCTCACAGATGCTCATTTGGGTTCAAGTCTGGGAATTGGGGGGCCAGGGTTGTACTTGGAAGTTTTGGTCATGCTCTTCCAACCAGTGTCAGACATTTCTAGCCATGTCACATTGTCTTGCTGGAGGATCCAATCCGCCCCAGGAAGACAATCAGCATGTATGGATGTACATTATCTGCAAGGATGGCTTCATACACAAATCGGTTGAGAGTGACCTCCACATAGATGAGTGGGCCCAGACAATGCAACAAAACTTGACTTCCTTCATGAGCTATGTGGTGCTGCCATGGAAAGGTGGAAGTGGTCATAATAATGTGACTCGACTATGTAGATTCATTCTATACACAAATCTTCATCAAACTGGTTGTAAATTATTGAGTCATTCTGAATGGTGATTCCAAACTTTTCAACAGCAGTGTATGTTACTGTTATTACATGTCCTACGTTGTTTTAGATCATATTGCTCTACAAGTAGTTATGTGATGTTTTTTGTGAGAGTATTTGTTACAGTACTGGATAAAATTGTTTTTTTTTCTTTGATATTTAATCCATTAATTGCCGCTAGTACCTGCACAATGCCAATATTAGGTATTGACTCTCTGCCATAGCTAGTATGTACTCATAGGAAAGACTACAAAATGAGCCCTGCACTCACCATGCACTTTATTAGGAACACTTGCACGTCCACTCAATGGCCACTTTATGAGCTTCACCTACTTAAGTTCACTGTATAGGTGTACAGTCATACTGTAACTGTCTGTTGTCATTCACAACTTAATTGGTCAGATTCTGGCTACAAGACCACCGTTGTTGATATTAATAGGGTGGTGTAACATTTGTCCTGTGTATTCTTCATCACATGATGCTTTGAATAACAGGGTCCTTTACAGCTGAAATATGAACAATGGTACATACATGCTACCAGTAGTAGGCTACCATTCCTGTGCATTGAAATGACATCACATAAAGTAAGTTTACTGTCAAACTTCAACAATATTATATGTGGTGTTCTTTGGTGAAGTTGACAGTCCTTTAAGGTCAGTTTAGTGCAAAGCACTGCTAGCTAACATATAGCGATAGCTGTATTTCAGGTCCTTAACAGGCTTATAACTAAAAAGACCAACATCAGCTTTGGAATATTTTGTTAGCCACAGGTCGAAAACCAGCTTAGACCCAGAATATGGACATGATGTCGACTACAGAATGAACTTCAGGCACAGCTTTGGAGATCGATAGTTTCAATGTTAAGGCTAAAAATGGACCACTTCTCAAAAATATCCAGCCCAGAGTGGTTATACAGTCAGAAACTGGCCATCGAAGAAAGGCTAAATAATAACCAACACCAGCCATGCATCAACAGATGGGCTACTTCCGCTAACTGTACACCAGCAGGGAGGAACTACTACTGACCATGGTTTGGTTGTTTACAGGTCTGTCCGTGATGGGGACCACCTTAAACATGACAGTTCCGTGGGAATGAGCCTGTTGGGGACAAAAGGAAACCCGTTAGGCTACAAATCAAAACAGCTTTTCTGAAGAATAATAAATTGGATTGAGTGTGCTGACCAGTATTTGTATTATCTGCTCCGGTTCCAGGCCAAATACTGGATGGCCGTTCACCTCCACCAATCTGTCTCCTGCATGCAAGAGACCTGCAACATGGAAACAGCACATAGATATGACATGCACTCCTGTCAAAACCAATACTGTTTGGTAAAAGCTATTTGCTGTGTGATGCTCTCCATTCTTATGCGATCAAACATTCACTGCAGATGCTATTGAGCTCTGTATGAAATGTATGAAAATACTACCATGTTTTATTGCGATGTCCAGTTCTGAATTTGATAAGTTTTGGGTTTTTTAGTCATTTTAGTCTAATTCTAACCAGCTAGCTAGATCACCCCCAAAACATTATGCCACAAGCTGGGATGGTGAAGGCTAGCACCTACTCCCTCCAAGACACATGAAGCACTACCACCAGTGGTGTACAGGAACTCAGTAAATGTAATGTGTTAGTGTACTGTAAGTAGTGTGTTGGTGTACAGTAACTCAGTAAATGTAATGTGTTAGTGTGCTGTAAGTAGTGTGTTGGTGTACAGTAACTCAGTAAGTGTAATGCGTTAGTGTACTGTAAGTAGTGTGTTGGTGTACAGTAACTCAGTAAATGTAATGTGTTAGTGTGCTGTAAGTAGTGTGTTGGTGTACAGTAACTCAGTAAGTGTAATGCATTAGTGTACTGTAAGTAGTGTGTTGGTGTACAGTAACTCAGTAAATGTAATGTGTTAGTGTACTGTAAGTAGTGTGTTGGTGTACAGTAACTCAGTAAGTGTAATGTGTTAGTGTACTGTAAGTAGTGTGTTGAGTACAGTAACTCTGTAAGTGTAATGTGTTAGTGTGCTGTAAGTAGTGTGTTGGTGTACAGTAACTCAGTAAGTGTAATGAGCTGATTAAGAGTCTTGCTCCAGAAATGCTAATAGGACATTAGAGCCGTAATAAATCAGGCTACTTTCACTCTCCATTCTTAAGTACATTTGCAGGTAAATACTTTAGTACTTTTACTGAACTTTTAATAAAGGAATATTTTACCTTGGGTAGTTCTACCTCAACTCAAAAACATTCTTTGTGTACTTCTTCCACCTCTGACCACAACATCTTTTTAAACGACTCTAAGACAACATCATTGGCAGCTCAACACGCTTGGAGGAGAATGTTCACTGCCAATTCTGTTATGTCAGCTAACAGAGCACACATTGGTTAACATGAGGCTGAATGATAGCCATCTTATCTACCCAGAGAGAGTCAATTAATCATTCTTGGACTCTTTTTTCTCTTGCTCAAACTCACAATCTCCCAATGATGGAGTTCTTTAACGGATGCTCCACTCATGAGCTCTCGGGTTTCTGAGTCTTTGGTTGGCTCTCCACGGCCATTACAGGTAGAGAATCTTACATTTCTTACAGGTTGAGAATCTCACATTTTGAGGTATAAAAAGCTGATATGGTGGTTCCAGACAGGACTGAATTCACAGATACTATGTTATAATCACTGTTCCCCATTCACATGCACACTAAACTCTTCTGAAGAGTACATGAGAAATGCATGCACTTCAAGGATAAATGGCCCAACTTCCCAGCAGCAATACAGACAGAGAAGGATGCATTCTCACCACTGCGGTCAGCCAGTCCTCCATGAATAACTCGAGCCACATAGATCTCTCCTGTCGTTTCATCTCTCCTTATAGTTGCTCCCTAAAACAAAGAGATACATAAAACGTCTTAATCTCACAATGAATAAATGTATTTAAAGGGGCATTCTGGCCTAAGACTAGCATTTGATATGTTATTTGTCATGTTATGTAATATACTGCAGTACAGCACTGTATCCTTCTATATCGGTCTTCCGGAGTTTATGTGTCGTTTTTGAGTTTTCATTTCTTCTTTCACTACAGTACCCAGCATGCATTACTCAGATACGGTATGCTTCCACTGGGAAATCCATTGATGACAGCAGGCGTATGTCACTTCCCTGTTGTAAAACGACCATGCCCCCTTTTGGGTGAAAAGGTGTCCGAGTGCTGATGCCAAATTGGAAATACTAGTGGCACCATGCCTAAAAGCTAATACACTGAATTTTGCATGTCAACAATAAAAAAAACGCAGTTTCTGATTTTCTTTACCTGCCCAAAAAGTAAAAGACACTTTATCTCTGTTAATGATGTTAAAGACTGTATTATTGCCAACCTAATAGCTGCAGGGTGCTTGATAACCTCCTGTTAAACATCTCAGTGTTAGCAATGTCAATTTACAGTAACATCACAGTGGACAGACGACCAGCAAAACAACAAGTGTCTTTACAACAGTAAACATGACAGATGTCAGTAATACATTACCTGGTGTTTTAGTAAGCAATGGTATATATCAGAATATGACACCCTTGGCCACTAAGATGGATCAGACATTCATCAACTACAGGGTTTTTGACATCATTTAAATAATGTATGTCTGGCTGGCCACAGGGTTCTGGGTCCTAACAGCCATGCATCAACAGGGTATTCCTAATTTATGCTATTAAATTGTCAAAGATGTCAGAATTAAATGTCAGTTAAATTAGAGCAGCAGCTTTCACCCAAATAGGGCTGCGGCACTACGCAAGGGCCGCATGTGTTGCTCTCGTCTATTGATGTTGAGACTAATGGCATTCGGCTTCCTAGTACTAACATTAGCTACAGTTCTGCACTGGCCAAGAAAAAAAGAATTCAAGCAGCCCACCTGCAAGACCCTGCCCCAGTGGCTTATTTAACTTCCTCCCACCTTCAAGACACATCATACATTACCAGAAGGGGGCTCGCTCAGTCTTTAAGCTGGAAAATCAAAAATCATGGCACGTCTATCAGAGGCAAGCAGGCATGTTTACGGATGGAGTGATGGTCAAGTTTTCAATTTTGAGCGTCCCTTTACACTATACAAACCTTGGTATATATATGGAAATTAGCACTGACAGACAGAAGACATGAATGAATGAATAGTTTCATGCAAGAGGAAAGATGAAAGCTGATGTTCAAAGAAAAGCAAATGATGACGATGACCATGAGGATGAACTGAAGAAGAGACAGATCTGCTGAAAGAAGTAACGAGGCAATGAAAAAGACAGAGTGAATATGAAAGATGGGGGAAGCGAGGATGCCGATGGAGCTTATGAAATTGTAGAAGCAAATTTGTGAGTGAAAACCTCATTTCTTCTTTTTCTTCCTCTTTTTCTTTCGGTCAGAGAGGCATCCCGTTCCACTACTGCTATCCGATTCCCTGTGATTTTGCGCAGACCTAGTCCTTCCCAGGCCATTGGGCAAGTCACCCGATCTCCCTCGAGATATAGGTGGTGGCTTCGTCGTGACTCCGCCTTTTGGTGATGCGCTGTTGGAGACAGGCTGAGATGGTCTCTCCCGGGAAACCTTTGGATGTTCCAGGGGAATGCTAAAGGAGCTGGAAGAAGAGGAGGAGGTAGAAGAACAGGATGGACAACGCAAACGGCGAGTAGGAGTAGAGTGGGCTGGGCTAACATGGGCACTAGCGGACATATTTCCATCCCTACAATGCTGTGCACTAGTAAATGCGTTGGCAGTGGCACATGGATCTGCATTTCCAAACTGTGTCCATGGTAATGATGCCATGTTGCTAGCAGTTACCAGGTCCTGCAGCTGTCCACTGGAAGATGCCCTAGAACAAAGCTCTTCATTTCTAGTCTGAGGGGACATAGTTTTTCTAATTGCAGGCTCTTGAGAAGCTTCCACTGTATGTGGTGCTGAAGCTGCACCACTAGTGGTAACAAGCTCTTGCAGGTGTGCATTAGCACGTGGATATGCACTTCCAGACTGGGTGCATCCTTCAGTGTTGTAACCACTTCCATCTTCCATTGGTCCTTCTAAAGCTTCCTCTGATGTCCATGGCCCTGAAGCTGCACTACTAGCAGCAACCAGCCCCTGCAGCTTGTCCACCACCTGGGCCAGCATAGCCAGGGCCTGCGCATTCTCCTGGACGCTCTCAGACATGCGCTCGGTGGCAGCAGCCATCCTCTGGCCCAGGAGCTGGACGTTGTGTGATCTGTGCTCCATGCGATTAGCTGCCTGCTGGAATGTACTGCACAGCTCATCCAGGCTTTCCGGCTTGACCAGCTCCACTGGAGGATTCCCTGTGGGCTTCATGATTCGATGGCAGGTCCTTGGGCTGGGGGGAGCCGTGTGCGCATAGCAGGCCATTTTGGGTGGAAGAGGAGGGGCGTTTAAGGGGTAGCAACAGGGAGTTAGGTAATAACATGGAATGTGGGTGTGGGTCCATGGGGAAAGAGTATAATGTGGATGGACGGGCAGTATGGGGTTCCCCATATCACAGTCATCCACAGCGCCCATGTCATCAATAAAGTCATCTCCAAAGGAAAAGAACAAAGGACCAGATGAAAGGAGAAGAAAGATGGAGAAAGCTGATTAGGTCATTTGACTAGGAGTAACACCAGTCAAATACTCAACGCTTCAGGTTCAATACTTACCAATGACTACTGAGCTACAGACACAAGGGGCAGAGCAACTGAAGCTCCTGTCCCTGAAGGCATTGCACCGATGACACAATTCGCAGCTGCCAGCGTGTTTGGAGTAGGAAGGTGTCTTCAGCTGGACAGGCTTAGAGGAGGAAGGTACTTCTGCAGAACTGTTAATGACTTTTTGAGGTGTCTCATGTTTTTTGGTGCAAAGACCACCAGATCGAGCCTTCTGGGCTGGGATGAGCCTTTGGCGGGTCAGCTTGATCAGGGTGTCCCAGTGGCTGCGGATGCCCCTACCTACACGACTCTTCTTCAGAGGACACAAAGCTTAAGTTATCCGCCAAAGCAAGCAGCAAACAACTGAGAGACGTAAGAGTAAAGCCTGTTAAGATAGAACATGGAGCACACCTTGGAACATCAAGTACATAGCCATAATGAATTATTCAATAACTACCATTAAACTAATGTTTAAATGTTTAAACTAATGTTCAACTAATTTTTGTTGTTTTATGTATATATGTGTGTGTGCATTTCCAGCATGTATCATCCAGCAGTAGCATGAATGCAGTACTTTAAGACATCTGGTAACACATATGTGTTTCATGAGCGGACACAGTGGGGTCTACAGCACCACCTGCATATCGCTGCTGTCGGAAACAAAACCTCATATCTTCAAAAAAACATAACTTTACAGGAGAAGGAAAAACGTACATTACTTTTAATGTCAATGGAGCCAAACATTTTTCCAAATAAATTTGGGTCATTTCTTTTAGTCCGTTCACCATGACATTTACACACAATGTAAAGGGCTACTGACATTTCCAATTATTTCACAAGCTGAAAAATTACAGTAGTAGAGATGCAAGGTTTTGTTCTGACAGCAGCAATACGTGGAGCCTGTTTCACTCATTTCTCTCTGCTTGTGCAATCGTGTTCTTCTTCAGTAGCATTACCAAACAAGTCATGCCATGCTTAGATAGTTCTCAAACATGTCTGGTCTGTAAATTAAGTGTTTTTAAGCCATGTTTTATCATGTTGTTATTTTTATTTACTCCTTTGCTCTATGTTTAATAGAACACTCAGTTTTGCTATTATGCAAATATTTTAAAAATATTTAAAAATAGCTGCACCCAGAGGGAATCAACTGACAGGAATGAAACTTGGTGGGTAGGTTTGAGATCATGAGACATGCAAATGAAGTCCGTTTGAGGTAAGCAAGAACGGGCTGTATCGCTGTACCTGACTGACTATATAAGGTCGTTCTGTTGCACGTGTTTGCCATCCAACGTGTTGTGTTGGTAGCATCCTTTGTAAGTAAAGTATGCCTCAGAGAAGAGTTCAAAAGCAATTTGAGCAGTTGGAAAAGTTGGAGAGGGGTCACGGATACTACCATGGCACACTCTTAGTGGCAATGGATAGAAGAAGGCACACACCAGCGACATAAAGGATCTGGAATACCTACACGAACCACTGAGGGAGAGAACCTTCAAATTGTCGGACATACACGGAGTGACCCAACAGCCACGATTGCAGACATTCAGCAAGCAGTGATGCTCTCCATGAGTCATCCAGCACCATTGACAGATGGCTGTACGACACAGGACTACATGTACGCAGATCATCATCAGTGACAAGTCCCGCTTTTGTCTTGGTGGAGACGTGGCACCATGGCCAGCGCCAAGATCAACGGTTTGTTGTCACGTGTCACACGTCCAGAAGGCCTGGTGTCACTCCACCTCCACCCCTACTGCAAAATCTGCAGGAACTATGTGAGAATATTCAAGCTGCATGGGATGGATTATCACAGGAGACCATTAGGAACCTCTACAACTCCATGCTGAGACTTATGACATGTTGCATTAGCAGACATGGCGGCCCAGCACCATACTAAGACACTACTTCTGTATGTGTAGCTCAATAAATATTGTCCATATCTGTCTAAATGTATCATTTATTGTTCCTGGTAACCTTTATCTTCTTTCCCAATGGCATTGCAATCCCACACTTCCTTCTGGGTGCAGCTATTTTTTTGGTGATGAGTGTATTTTACTTTAGTGTAAAATTTGGAAGGGGTGACCTTATCGTGTCCCTGTTTCTTCATCTGTATAGTGCTAAGCCTTTACAAAACAATGTACAAAAGGCTATAACACCACACAGAATCTAACGCTGATGCTACTCACCAAAGGCTGCTTGTTCTTGACCAAGCAGACAATCCTCATGGCCTCTTCATCTTCAGGCAGGTCTTCAGGTAGCGGTGGAAGGCTGGGCTCGTAGTCCTTCAATCCCACCACATCATGAGCAGAAAGCAGAGCCTGCACATAAAGCTCCTAACGTCAGACACCCAAACCCGGCCCAGGCCAAAGAATCTGTAATGCCCCGAATGAGTGCGCTATTAGTGTACTATAACTTTTGCACAATTTTCTTTTTATTTCCAAACCTGCTTCCTGAGGGAATGACCACCACCTTTTTCAAGCTGCAGCACATGCTAAATCATTGGAATAGCTGCCTATGAAATGCTGCCTATTCCCTACATAAGCTCACAGATTAGCTAGCATGCGACAGGGAACCATAAAGGAAGAGCCATAATGTAGCCGGGTCAGTCATACTCTCTTTGACTTCTGGCACCAGATAAATATGAGTTTTCATCAAGATTGGAATTGTCTCTGAGAGACAACATGAATATGAACTGCATGGCATAGAAATACAGACGCTATTGGTAACTGCTAATTACCTGCAGGTGAGGCTCTGTTAGAAGGGTGTAGAGTTCTCTGGCCTCATGTGAAGGGTATGGCAGTGCCCTCAGATCTGACAGAATCTGGAACAGAGGAAAATATTTTTTTTATAAAATTATTTATTTGTAATAATGAGCTTCAAGGAAAGAGGATGTTTCTTTAGGTGTTCATGTTTATCATTAGATACATAGCTAGACAGACAGACATATAGACAGATAGACAGATAAATAGCTAGATAGATAGATAGATAGATAGATAGATAGATAGATAGATAGATAGATAGATAGATAAGCAGTAAGGCAGACTGACTGACAGAGAGACAAACAGACACAGACAGACAGATAGACGGGCAGACAGATGGACCGACAGATGCATGGATAAATAGATAGATCGACAGATAGACAGGCAGGCAGGCAGGCAGGCAGACAGACAGCATAGATAGCCTTTCACCACAAATGAAACCACAAATCCAAATGCCTGGAGTTCGCTATACACTACCGGTCTAGCGGTTTTAAGGTCAGGTGAGACAAAAACAGAGCTTTACGATCATCAACATATACAAACAGGTATACATGTAATCGATGAACCCACAGAAAACCAGTCAAGATTACCAATCAAACTTTTTACATGTCCATCCCAGCCCCCTAACCTGCTTATGAACGAGGGGTCTCAGATTCCTTGTTCTATGTTCTCCAATCTCTTTAAGCATTAGAGGAGAGGACCAAGGGAGGTGGCACAAAGCACTAAATGCAGACATGCCACTAATGCTGACACACATGATTTTATTAAAAGGAAAAGATAAAGGGTTTGGTTTGCGTATACTAATTACATTTCAGTTCAAGTTATAAAGCCTCAGGCCTAAAGAGAGCTGTGGTCATTGTCACTGGACACATCTGTGACAGAAACAGCATTATTATCAGAGCCATGAAAAACAGGTATGTATTCCTAACCTCAAGTGAGAGTCCAGAGGCGTAGGAGAGATGTGGTGTGGTAGAGCTCGTCAGATACTGCTGCAAACACTCGTACACCTGCAGAGGGAGGGGGGTGGGGGTATGGGGGAGCAGAGAGAGTGTTTATCACTTCAGTGATGCAGATTAATGATGTGACTGTATTACACTGTCTGACTCACTGACCTTCAGTAAAGACTGAAGCCACGGAGCGTTGAGCAGACCGTACAGTAGGTCAGCGCCGTTTATGTCCCGGCCAATAGAGTCCCTCACTTCCTCCACCACGTGAGACAAGATCTGCAACAAGTCTGCACACACACACATTCACTGACTTACCTTAAATGGCCTCAACTCAAAATATCCCTGTAACAGTAACTCCAGTAAGTCAGGTTTTGCTCTGCATTGTTTCATTGGCGCTACGTATTTGAGGGACCAGATATTAAGCACTTTCTTTTCAGATCTGACAGATATTTTACTGTGTACATATCACATCACCAGTAATACTTTCCATAAATCAGGTATCCATGATGCATTATAAGAGCATCTATAAAGATCTATAAAGCATTAATAACACTTTATAATATTTGACATAAACCTTTGTAACTATACATTTTATAACATCATTTAAGATAATCATGCACATAAACTGATTGAACACCACAGCACAAAGCATCATAGTACAAAGTGACATAATGTCTTAATATCTATATACCTAAACTAATATATATATATATATATATATATATATATATATATATATATATATATATATATACAGGGGTTGGACAATGAAACTGAAAGACCTGATTTTAGACCACAATCATTTATTAGTATGGTGTAGGGCCTCCTCCTCCTTTTGCGGCCAATACAGCGTCAGTTCGTCTTGGGAATGACATATACAAGTCCTGCACAGTGGTCAGAGGGATTTTAAGCCATTCTTCTTGCAGGATAGTGGCCAGGTCACTACGTGATGCTGGTGGAGGAAAACGTCCTTCTTGGTGGTATGCTGACATTACCCTGGATACCGTGGCTCTTGATACATCACAAAGACTTGCTGTCTTGGTCACAGATGCGCCAGCAAGACGTGCACCAACAATTTGTCCTCTTTTGAACTCTGGTATGTCTCCCATAATGTTGTGTGCGTTGCAGTATTTTGAGCAGAACTGTAAAACTGTGCTCTTACCTGCTAATTGAACCTTCACACTCTGCTCTTACTGGTGCAATGTGCAATTAATGAAGATTGGCCACCAGGCTGGTCCAATTTAGCCATGAAACCTCCCACACTAAAATGACAGGTGTTTCAGTTTCATTGTCCAACCCCTGTATATACGTGAATGCACCTGATTCATACAAAACTCACCATTTGTTTTGTAGACATGGCGGACCCCTGGTTCCCATCACCACAGTGAACCAATTCACATCAAAGCACTCTGAAGGACTTCGTTTACAACTCAGTGACTGAATTATACAGACATACTTCCCTTCAATCTGCAGGGGCCTGTATGTGGGCCCACACATTCATTTCTCACTCTCAGAATTCAGTCGCTGCTCTCTTAGCAAAACCTCATATCTCTAAACTGATAACTCTTCGCTCTCACTCACTCATCTTCTAAACCACTTAGTCCTACTGGGTCGCCGTGGAGTGCTGGAGCCTGTCCCAGGATACACCACCAGTCCATCGCAGAGCATACATAACTTTTCAGGAGAAGGATAAACATACTCTATTTTTAATGTAATATAACAGATATTGAATCATTTATAGTAACTGAATAATAACATACAGTATCTGTAGCCCGCAGTTTAATGTTAAAGACCTGTCCCATCTTACCACTTTCCTCCACCTCCAGTCCAGTCTCCATGGCTGGCCTCATAGCACAGGACCGCGAGGGTCACTCTGGTGAGAATTCTCACAGACTTTCTTCTCATCCACACCTGCAGAGAGCAACCAGATCTACATTACTGCGACCTGAATGCAGCTCCACAGTGCTGTCGGACTGAGAGGGCTGTTCATACAAACCTAAACCCACCAGAGAAGAGTCCACCAAGATCAAACTGTCAGTGTGTCTTTCTGGCTGGATAGTTTGGGTTGATGGACAATTCTCAGTCCAGCAGTGACACTGAGGTGTTTGAACGCTCCAGCAGCACTACTGTGTCTGATCCACTCACACTAGCAGAACACACATTAACACACCACCACAGTGTCACTGCAGTGCTGAGAATGATCCACCACCCCATAATACCTGATCTGTGGTAGTCCTGTGGGGGTCCTAGATAAATAGATCTATCTATCTATCTATCTATCTATCTATCTATCTATCTATCTGTCTGTCTGTCTGTCTGTCTGTCTGTCTATCTGTCCGTCTGTCTGTCCGTTTGTCTGTCCGTCCGTCTGTCCGTATGATAGATAGATAGATAGATAGACAGACAGATAGATAGGTCGGTTGATGGCTGGATAGACGGACAGATAGATAGATAGATAGATAGATAGATGGATGGACGGACGCACGGACGGACAGACAGACAGATAGATGGACTGACAGATAGACGGACGGACAGATAGATATCTTACCTTTTTACCTCTATCTCTGCGTCCTTTCCTCCACTGTGGCTCCTCCGGATAGAGTTAGAGCATCGTGGCTGGTGAAAGTGTTCCCAGTAGTCTCTTGCGGTGGTGAGGGTGGATTAAGATTGTTTAGATGTGCCGGTGTTGCTGCACTGGGGTTGATATTCTACTACACAGTGACAGCGAGCTCCCTTGGAACAGAGGAGAGTAATCCCTTCTCTATCCTTCTTAATCCTGTGCAAGCAAAATGAGAGGGGGTGGGAAGGGGAGCATTAAGAGAGAAGGAAAGCCACACTTAGTGAATGTGAGCGATAAACAAGAGAATGGTTTCCTCTTTTAATGTTCTTAAGGGGGAAATTCCATTGATTTGTCTGAACTTCTGCATATTTTAATATTCGAGAACACAGGTCATTCAGAGTGGTTGAATGTTGGCGCAATGTCTACACCACAAATAGAGGCTGAAAAAATGTGGTTGTTTTGGGGCGTATTGTAGCAATGGGGTTTTCTGGATTTTTTTCCCATTAAGAATAAATGGGATAGAAGTGCAAGCCCATCTACCATACTTGTGCTCTAACCAGAGACACGGTTTCTGATATACCATCTCAGGACAGACACACATGCCCAAATTCAGTGTCGGTTCGACTCCCACTCGCCTGTTTGCCTTTTTTTCCATCCCTCTTTCCCCCAATAGAGTGCCATTCATTTTCGACCCCACTCAAACCCTGTTGTTTACAAGAACCTACAGCCGCCAAACTGTACGTACTCACACAGGGCAGATCCCCAAACACTAATCCAGATATACTGACTTTCACTCNTAACCTGCAGCCACCAAACTGCATGTACTCACTCAAACTCTAATCCACATACTGACCCGCACTCCTCTGGGTGTCGTTTATTCATCCCTCATTCCTCTCATGGCAACCACAGCCTAGCAGGAAGTGGGAATCATTTAAGCTGTGCAACCATTTCTTGTTTTCTTCTGGAAATATACTTTTCTAGTTATTATTATTACTGTAGCTTACAGCAGCACAGAATGCCCACTCTAATCTGGTTGGACTGCCTTTAGCTTTGATTACAACACACACATTATCAATGGCGTTGTTTCAACAATCTAATGTAACCATGTATTTCTATCCAGAGTTGCATTATTTTGCAGCAGAGGTCTTGTATTGTCTTCTCCAGCACATCCCAGACTTTCAAAGGTCAGTCAGAACTCTGTGGGGGTCAGATCATGTGTGAAGATGATTCCTAATGCTCCCTGAAGCACTCTTTCACAATCCGAGCTTGAGGAATCTCGGCATTCAGTTGACTTCATTTTACTGCCACGTAACATTGCTGAGCCTCGACCTGACCAACTGAAGCAACCCCAGATCTCCAGAGGCTTTTACAGTGGACACTACATCTGATGGGTGCATTGTTCCATGCATTTCCCTCCATGCACCCACCGCCCTGGAATACGATCAATCTGTGCTCATCAGACCACGTGACCTTTTTTCTAATGCTCCAGAGTCCAGCCTTTATGATCCCTAGTAAACTAGTCCCGATCCGGAGAGTTCTTGTTGCATTGTGTATGTGTGGAAATGCTCTGCCTTTCACTGTAGGTTTTATCATTCAGTCTCACCGAGTGCCATTCAAGAAGTTTTTCTGACCACATCAGACATTTCTCCTGTGAAGTTGACGGCCCTCTCCTTCCACGCTTTAACACAGTGGTGTACAGTTCTGAACCCAATTCCAGCCGTCGCAGCTTCTCTTTTTCTTTGCTTGATACAGGTCAATAATTTGACCCTTCTGAAACACAGGAACATCCTTTCCACAATCACGGGATACGTCTTCCCACACAGTGCCCAAATGAGAAGCTACTCATTCCCACAGTTAGGGTTAAAGGAACTGTTACAGCTGAAACATTTTAAATCTCCGCAGTAATTATCCAGTCAAAAGCTCTTAAGTATTTAATTCCAAACAGTGACTTTTTTTGGCCAGGCCGTATATATAATCATACAGTGTTAGGGATGAAGGGAGCGGGTTAGAGGAGGAGAGGAGAAGAGATTGTGTTTTTCCTCTTATCAGATGGCATGCGGTTACAAAGCTTCTTAACTCTTTCTGCTATTAACACACATAATATAGCAGAGCTTTAACACAGATGTGACCCACACACACACTCCTTCTATCTGTCCCTCTCTCTTTCTCTCTCTCACACACAGACAGACACACACACACTCACTCACTCTCTCTCTTTCTCACACCCCCCACACACTCTCTCTCATACACACACCCACACACACTGTATCTCTCTCTTTCTCTCATACACACAAAAACACACACTCTCTCTCTCATACACACACACCCACTCTCTCTCTCTCTCTATCATTCACACACACACACACACACACACACACTCTCTCTCTCTCTCTCTCTCTCTCTCTCTCTCTGTCTCTCATACACACACACTCTCTCTCTCTCACACACACACTAGCTAGCCACCAGCTACCCACTGTGCCACCGTGCTCCCCGCCACCCTAAATAGTGTGTATAAAATAGTGCACTGCTGTGGGAAGTGTTCTCAGTAGTGTATAAAGCATCAGAGTCTGTTGTTTGCTGTTTGGGAAAGCAGTCTCACAGTCTCGTCTCAGTCTTGTAAATCTCGAACTCAGTTCATCTAATTTCAGCAAAATGGCACCATAATAGAAATAGAAATCCATCCGTGCGGTTTTGCCGATGGAGAGTGGTATGTACTAGCAAAGTTAAAACTCAGTGAGACTGTTAGACAGCGCCTGTATGGTCCGCCATTGAACTGTGCACGACTGCTGCGTTTTTTTTTGTTTGTTTTTTTGTTTGTTTGTTTTGTTTGTTTTTTGCTGCGGGGAGAGATACGTCGTGTTGCAGAGCAGATTGAGAGTTTTTGGAGTCTTTGACTCTTAAGTGTTTTTGAACTCTTTTTGGGAGTACAAAAAAAACTTTTCTTACGTCCACGGACACCGTAGTGAAGTCCAGCTTGGCCTGGAGGCGGTGGAGAGTTGCAGTCTTCGAATTCTCCCGCGTTTGGCTGCAAGAGACTGATAGAGGGAAGAGTTGCAGCGTGCACCATTTTCAGTGTGTGTGAGAGACGCAGCCCTCTTCTCACCAGCCCCATTTGCTCTCTGTGACTGAGTTACATAAAGTGTTGAGCGGCTGTTAAAGTATACTGTTGTTACAACAGAAAAGGCTGCTGCTTTATTCTCATAATTTTGGGCTGTTTGAAGGGTTCTTCTGATTTATAACAATTCATTTTTATGTATTGAATTGTGATTTTGGGTTTCTTGTTTTTGAAAAAGGTGATTGTTATGGTGTAGCACTACAGTAGAGTAACATTTACAGTACCACAAAATTAAGAAAAACATTTTATTGTTTTCTTTCTTTGTTTTCTGTATATACTTGATTATATGCTTGCCTAGGAGGAGGGCGTCTCACTTGTCTTGCTAGATATGGGGAGGGCGGGTCTAATGCTGTCATATTAACATATGCCCAGGGGGCACTTCACACTTCAGGTCACTACAGTGTTTCTTATACTACCTGAAGCCCACCTTACCACATCTTTAGCAGCCACTCTGATCATCCGTTGCAGCAAGATAGGTAAAAAACATACCTGCTGAGGTGAATACTGAGACTAAAAGCATTGGGGGGTGGGGACACAGATCCTGTCACTTACTCTGTCTTCCTAGGTGGAGTATTGCATGTTTATCCCCTACTGGGCGGAGGCAGAAACCCCCACTTACGCTATGTTAAGTGAAAACTTGCCCATTTGTCCAGTAGACGGTGTAAAGGGTGAATTATTACCCCTTTCTCATTAAGTTCAGCTTCCTATTCACAGCTTCTTGTTCAGATTTTCTCATTCCAGTTTAAATGGTGCATTTAAAGTAGAACAGGGAAGCTCACACAAGAAGGTGGCGAATGAGACACTGACTTCAGCTTCAGTAATAACAACAGTGCCTCCCATTTATTGACTTTATTTGCCTTTATTACAGACAAGCTGGGAAGAGACTGTCAATAATGGATCTAGTCCTGACTGGCTTTCACAGATGTCCACATCTGGAGCATGGCTGGGTCAGTGCTCTGGACACCAGGCTGCTCACGTTGGCCAGGACTGATGGAGACTTTGAGGGGTGCCGGCTCAAGATCCATTCAGCTACGGTGGTCTGGAGCTGGGCAGTGTTCAGGTGGAGATTGTTGGTGGTGGTCATTTTGTGCAGAAGAGATTGCAGGGTAGATGACCTGTCAGTTTGGGTTGGAGCTTCACTGAGGCCCTCCTTGCTAGAGCCGTGACCCGGAGGCATCTCGGGAGCGTCCATTGTTGCCTCCTCACTCAGGCCTGGGTGAAGGGTCTGGCTGTGGGCGGTGAAGGCTGAAGCTCTGAGCTGTTTTGTCTTGACTTGCAAACGTCGCTTCACGTGGGCGAGGAGCTCAGGGTGCCCCTGGCGGAAGTAGCTGTTGTAGAAGACTAATTTCTGTGGAAAACATGGAGAAGGTTACAGTCTGTTTGCATGCTTGAGATGTTCTAAGCCAGGGTTTCTCAGTTCTGGTCCTGGAGGACTGGAGTCCAGCACAGTTTGGTGATTTCCATCAACAACCCGGGAAATCAACAAACTGAACAGGACTCTGCTCTCCAGGACAGAAACTGCTGGTCTCTATTTTAAGTCATCTTACCCTGGAAGCAGATTCCGTCTGAAAGGTCCTCCCTCCCTCCGATGCTCGGATTATCTTAAAGCCATATAGGTTGAGCTGCCACATGAAGCTCTTCCTAACTGAGATCTCAAAGACCTTTGACTCTCCCTGTCAGCTCAGAACGTATGCTTTGAAAAGCTCTTTGTCAATGGCGATGCCACATACACACACACACACATGTCATTTGTGGCCTTAATATAGTAACATGTCTATGATCGTCTCGTTGTTTATTCTCTTTCAAGGAGAATTAGGTGATTATTGAACAGCCATTGTGAACAGATCGGTACATTTTAAAGGATTATAAACAATGAAATGTCCAGAGTTTCAGGAGAAATAGCCAAAACAATTACATCTCTAGTCACATGTTTTAATGGTATCTTTTAATTATGCAGTTTTTAAATATGTTTTTGAATTACATGTATTATTGTAAAACATCATGTCAACTTTTGAGGAAATATAATACACACCACTTTAATGAAACTACTTTCTCCTTTTGCCTCCACATCATAATCGTAGTTTACTATTTGTTGTGCAGTTCTCTCTGTTGATGACTTATCCTTTTACATTCCTTGGTTCCAGTGAAAACTGGTGCAAATACAGCCTGATTTATTACCGTGATAATATCTATGGGCAGCCTGAACAGAAGCAGTTCAAGAACCGGGGCTATTTTTGGTTGAAAAGGGCTAAGCCTGTATTTGCATAAGGATTTTTTTGGAACAAAACAACATAAATTATTGGTCATCAGCAGAGGGCGCTGCACAAAGGTGGTAAACAGGAGCAACAAGACGGCGGAGCATGAAGATTACCTGTGGGTGTCTGTGCTGTTATTACAGTCTGCAGCAGACCACTGTGCATCAGACATGCCCATGGATATTATCATGGTTCGTTCTGAAGAACCTACTATTTTTTGGTTCCAGCCGGAAACTTCTTCGGGTTCCGAACCTTTTAATTTTTGGCGGAAATGCACCGAACTGTTCAAACTTCAGTTTGCATACTGGAACGGAACCTGTTCTACATTGGCCAAAAAGGCCTAAGGGTGGTGCTGTAGCTACAGTAATTGGTCCTAAATAGACTAGCAGCTGTAACTATATGCAGGGCACGTCCGAAAACATATTTGTAAATCTGAAACTTGCTCGATTTCCCAAGAGATTGGTGTGAAGAGTGTTACTCATTTCTCAATCTGAAGATCTCAGTTGATGTGTGAAAGACCTACCAAACTAGAAAAAAGCATTTCCAGAAAAAGAACAGTTAAGCCAAAGATTTTGTTGCCATTAAAGCTAGCATCAACATCGATGTGGTGAATGAGTTAGCAGCCAGCCACTGCTGCAGTACCCCGGCAACATGGGAGCCCCTGATACCACAGTGTATTATGGACACTGGGTTAAGGCCTAATCCGTTGAATAGGTTTTTAAATTTTAACTGGAAATGCACATTTCTGCATCAACTGTACTTTTATATAGTTATACATATAAAGCAAATGGTTAGGAATCACCATCCAAAATTAGGGACATCTAATATGGAGTAACTCACAGCACTGTAAGATTATTGCTCTCTGTATGGCTGCATGTTCAGTCTCATAATGCATCATTTCATATCTCTTGTATTGGGATGATGCCTATGTGTTGTGATATAGACTTTGGAGCCCGTAGTCCTGAAACAATATGGAATTGTTCCAGTTGGAAGAAAGGCTGTATTAACATGATTGACGGATTTGCTTCTTTTCCAAGCTAAAGAGGGCAATGTAATACCCTCTTGCCTTGATGTGAGAACACTGATGTCATTAGATGATTTGACAAAAGCCATTTCCATTTATTGCCATTGGTCAGCTCTTTCTCTCTGTTCTATCCCTTCTCACTGCTCTCTCATTCCACAACCATCTAAAAACTTTATGGAAAAGAAAAAAAAACAGCTAAAACAGATGTTAACGCTAATGCTAAGCCTTTCTATGAAGGATTGTTCTCTTCAGTGTGCAACAAAGCCAAATCTGTAGATACATATGCCTGTCAAATGAAAGGAAAAATATGAATTCCGATGTTTCGAACCAAGGTGGCAGGAGGTAAAGATGACTTTGAATGAGGCTTTATTATTAGGCCATGGATGACAGCAGCTTCAGTCAAAAAGTCGGCTTAACTGGCTAGTGCTTCAATAGGAATTAATAGGAATAAAGTCACATCTGAATTTAGCTCTAAGGGAAGGAGATATACACTATATTGCCAAAATTCACTCACCCATCCAGATCATTGAATTCAGGTGTCCCCATCACCTCCATGGTCACAGGTGTATAAAACCAAGCACCTAGACATGCAGACTGCTTCTACACACATTAGTGAGAGAATGGGTCGCTCTCAGGAGCTCAGTGAATTCCAGCATGGTACCGTGATAGGATGCCACCTGTGTAACAAGTCCAGTCGTGAAATTTCCTCCCTACTAAAATATTCCACAGTCAACTGTCAGTGGGATTATAACAAAGTGGAAGCGATTGGGAACGACAGCATCTCAGCCACGAAGTGGTAGCCTACATAAAATGAAAGGGCGAGGTCAGTGGATGCTGAGGTGCATAGTGCGCAGAGGCCACCAACTTTCTGTAGAGTCAATCACTACAGACCTCCAAACTTCATGTGGCCTTCAGATTAGCACAAGAACAGTGTGTAGAGAGCTTCATGGAATGGGTTTCCATGGCCGAGCAGTTGCATCCAAGCCTTACGTCACCAAGTGCAATGCAAAGCGTCGAATGTAGTGGTGGGACTCTAGAGTAGCAGAAACATGTTCTCTAGAGTGATGAATCACGTTTCTCCGTCTGGCAATCCGATGGACGAGTCTGGGTTTGGCAGTTGCCAGGAGAACGGAACTTGTCTGACTGCATTGTGCCGAGTGTAAAGTTTGGTGGAGGGGGGATTATGGTGTGGGGTTGTTTTTCAGGAGTTGGACTCGGCCCCTTAGTTCCAGTGAAAGGAACTCTTAATGCTTCAGCAGACCAGGAGATTTTGGATAGGAGAATTTCATGCTCCCAACTTCATGGGAACAGTTTGGGAATGGCCCTTTCCTGTTCCAACATGACTGCACATCAGTGCTCAAAGCAAGGTCCATAAAGACATGGATGAGGGAGTTTGGTGTAGAAGAACTTGACTGACCTGCACAGAGTCCTGACCTCAGCCTGATAGAACAGCTTTGGGATGAATCAGAACGGACACTGAGAGCCAGGCCTTCTCGTCCAACATCAGTGTCTGACCTCACAAATGCGCTTCTGGAAGAATGGTCAAAAATTCCCATAAACACATTCCTAAACCTTGTGGAAAGCCTTCCCAGAAGAGCTGAAGCTGTTATAGCTGTAAAGGTTGGGCCAACATCAAATTGTGTTTTGGATACTGGTATGCTGGTCAGCCAGCATGACCAAACTGTGTGGCCAACTAAACAAGCACTATACCAGGTTAAACCAGCATGGAAGCAGGGTGGTTACGGTTATATCAGCCAGAATGTTAGCCAGAATCAGTCCATTTTCTTGCCCTCTGCAATTCCTCAGACAGTTAAAGACGATATTCACACAGTCAAGTATAGAAGCAATAGTCCAAGCCTGATCTGGAGGTATGATTTACGAGCTTAGTTGAAAAACAAAAAGAAGTAAATTCTGTAACATCACATGAAATCGCTGTTAACAGAGTCACAACATGCCTATCGACCCACAGGTAACACTTGTTTCTCCCACTCATACAAACACACAGTCAACTAAAGACCAGCCCCATTTTTTAGGCCTGTGATATCCAGCTGCAGCCATACACCAGGCCACAACCTAAGCAGACCTTTAGCTTGGTTTAACTGCTGATGGGGTAGCTCATGTTACCATTAGGTTTGCTCTAGTTACATAATTACATAAAGCCAAATAACTACAAGTACGCAGGGAGCTAACTTGGTTGGGATGTTGTTTGGGAAGTAACTAAGCAGAGACGTTACAAATGAGCATAAGGTCACTGTTTAAAAGCTCAACGTGGAATCCGTTTATAGGGAAAGTCCTGTGGTTTAAGAAAAAGAGCCTATTAGCTTGCAGGTTACGCCAGGAGCGGGGAAGGGTTATCAAGCTACCATGAAAACCCCCATCGTCTGTGTACTCCCTGCGTTAGTGATAGTTCTGTTTGTGATTCAGATATTCTGTGTATCGACTCTACCTGTGACTCCGATTCTGAGATTGTTTTTGCCCCTTATGCTGTAGCTGTGTGTTATGTTTGTCGAGTTAGTGCGTAAAGGATTCACTGCAACAGGTTAAGCAGAACGCTCTTTTAGTGGAACTAACTTCTCAGCAGTACAGCCATGCAGTTGCCTTGACGACAAGCCTTTGGCTTTACTGAGCAGCTGTTTCACAGTCTGAACATGTCGTTCCGCTTCACCATTGCTCTGTGCGAAATGTGGGCTACTAGTGACATGTTGGAAGTTGTAGTCCTCTGCAAACTTGGCAAACTGTTGTTTGGAAAATTGGGGGCCATTATCCGACAGCCGAATCTCCGGAATGCCATGTCTGGAAAACATAGACTCGAGATGCACAATGACTTCTGATCTGGTAGGCGTAAGCTGAGCCATTTCCACAAATCTTGAAAAACAGCCTATTACCAAAAGATACTTACTTCCTATAAGGGTGAGCATGTCTGCTCCTAGTGTTTGCCATGGTCTACCAGGAACATTGCTGGGCATTAAGGGCTCTGCTGGGTTTTCACTTTCCTGATACATATTTTACAGTTCAGAACAAGCTCCTCCAGCTGCCCGCTCAGACCTGAGTTAAGGTTAACGGTCGCTACCGTGTTTGAAAACATAGCTACTGTTAGCAGCGGTTTCTAATAATTAATAAATAAAAATAAAGGGTCTATAAAGTCCATACTGCATGTAAAGTCTCTTCTCTCTAAAATCACTGGAACACAAGTAAACAGAGCCGTACACAAGCAACATTTCAGCTCTGTTTAAAGTTAAATCAGCTTCACCCACTCCTTATTCTCACTGTTTATCGTGGCAGAGCTCTAAAACTAAAATATGACTGTTGCTGTTGTAATAAATGATGATTCTCTCTGAATTCTCTCTAGTAGAGGAATTAGCCCATTTCTCCCACACGTGAAGTGCAGAGCCCTCACCACTACTTCCAGTTACCATGCAAGTTTGGCTAAGACTGTAGTATAATAATAATAATAATAATAATAATAATAATAATAATAATAATAATAATAATGTTTAGGTCATATATTTTTAAATGTTATATTATTCCAAATATAGTATGTAATGGGATATTATGTCTCAGCGTTAATAATGTAAAATTAATGCAAAATAAAAACAAATGTAATTTAAAATTGTTTTATTCTTTAAAAAAAAATTATAATAAAATTAATCTGGTCTCTGTCTCGGACACTCCTGGTCTCCATCTGGACTCAGACTCGACTGTTAAATATCTTGGTCTTGACTCTGACTCCGTCTGGTCTTGGTCTCGACTACAGCACTAATCACGATGTCAGAACACTGGGTGTGAAATACTGTGAAAGGTATTGCTGAATGCAGTGACTGAACAAACACCAATGAGTGTGTCACACAAGCAAATGTTGATCGAGACCCCCCAATACCACCCCCCCTCCCAACACACACACACTTTTCACACTGTTCTCAGCTTATAACTGCGGTTAGAACCAAACCCACTGATACACAACCGAACCTTCATAGCTTTGCTGCTGCAGCATCATGATAAAAAAGGACACATTTTAAAATCTAACACGAGATCTGCTTTAAATTAAACCCGTGTTTCATACTCTATCAGTAATTACATGGTTACGATGTAATTCAGGGTGGTTTGGTGTGAAAAGCTCTGTTCTAAAAAACACAGACTCAGAATGATTCACAGTGGTGGTGATAGGAACCAGACGTCCTAAAGTGGCTATGAATACGCCAAGACGGCTTGAGACTGAGAAGGTTTTGGCCTAAAACGTGGGCCACTGTAAAGCAAAAGAGTATCCAAAGATAACCTTTATCATTATCAACACTATAAAACTAGCTATCATTGCATTGTAGACACTCCAACCCTGCGTCCTGTCACCACTGTTAAAAAGAAATCAGAGTTGTTTTTTATACAGTGTGCCGTTTCACATCAAACCATTCCGAGTGACTTCACTTACACTCTGCTATGGAAAAAAACCCACAAAAATCAGCGTATTCCCCATAAAGTATAATATTAGCGTCATTCAGCATATCAAGGGAACGGCCACTGACCTGATACCGTTAATACAGACTGATAAAATGCATGTGTTCATGTTACCCCTATAAAATAAGCATCATGACTGAATGTTCAATGAGTACACCTACCAAACGCCTAACAGCACATACTGTTACATATGTCTGAAGTACTTTCAAGTAAAGATATCTTCAATAAGCAAAATACATACATTACTTCATATTCCTAGAAAACAGTTCACGGTAGGAAAAGTACACAATCCACTGACATCTGCAATGATAACAATCCAGGCGCACAAGCTTTCCGTGGAAACGAGCAGGATAAAACTCCATGCATCTGATTGGCTATTAGCAGCAGGGATGCTGACTCCCCACCCAGTCACGTTTCTGGGATAGTAGGATCCCAAGATCTGTTTCAGTAGACGTGTTTCATTGGGCAACATTTCAACTGCCCTTCAGAGATTTATGAAGCGTCCACCTTCAGTGATGTGCAACAAACTGGGCTTTCTGAAAGTGAGGTCAGGGCCAGTTGGGTCCTTCTGGGCAGCGGGATACACACGGACACACACACACATGTAGAAGTACAGTCTTTGAGCTGGGTTTCTAAAATTAGGAAACCAGTTCACTGTTGAATTTGACAGTCGTCCTGTTCCAGAATACTTCTAAAGAAAGGTCCTTCGATCTGGGACTTCTTCCAACAGGCTCAGACACCATGGACATTTTACATTCATGAAAGAACCTAAGTAGTAAGTAATACAGGATAGCGGGATCATAGCCTATATGAAAAAGAAAACCGGCTTTGGCTAGCAGGAGAGAAAGCCAAGCTGAGTATGGATGGAAGGGGGGAAAAAAGGGGATTTGTTTTAAAACTGCTTGAGCATAGTTGCGTTCCTGGGGCAAATAAAACACCCGATCCATGCTGCAAGAGCGAAGACGATCAATGGAGAAAGGTTCTTCCTTCATCCGGTTGCATCATTAGGTTCACACGTCACAGTTATAGGCTTGTCTGTTGTTAGAGCAAAGGTCATCCTACTTGTGAGCTTGAGCGTGGCAGTCTGTCAGTCTGCCGTTCAGCTCAGTCCTCTTCCAGACAGATGTTCCTTATGTGACCTTCTCATGCTGAATCTGATAATAGCAAGCCTTAAAGAGGAGTGGAAAGAAATCAGATGTAACATGAATACAAGGAGAACGGATTGTTTAGCTTCATAGGAAGGGCTGTATGTACAGCGGGGTGTGAAAAGTCAGACCACTGGTGAAAATGTGTTTATTTTGCGTTCCTTTGTGATGTAATGTCATTTTGAATTGTTACTAGTTAGATTATCAGCATAACAATTTAGATACAGTTTTTGAAATTCAAATCCAGAACACGGCTCCTCTGAACACGTGGAAGGAATAAGACTAAAAATACCGGACCTTACTTGTATAGATGCCATAAATCTGCTTACGTTTGAATAGTGGCCTGATTTTTAATGTGATCTCAGACTTTCGGACCTCCACTGTATACATGTGTACGCAGGGGTATGTGTGTGCGTAGAGTACCTTTAGTGTGGTAAACATGATGCCATGCTCTCCATGCTGCACACATGGGTCCATAAGGTCCTCTATCAGACTGACTTCTGAGCCCAAGTTCCTTATGCTGATGAGACACAAAAAAAGCACCAATGATACTTTTATGAAACTAGAAGCTGCGTAGTCTCACTCTCAATCTCAGCTGCTTAGTCTCAATCTCAATCTCAGCTGCTTAGTCTCAATCTCAGAAATTATGCGGAAAAAGATGTTAACCATGTCCAGAAGCAGAATCAACTTCTCTGGACTCCTGAGATGGACCGTCACACAGTGGAAATGTGCATTGCGGACAGATAAATCAGTATTCCAGATCTTTTTTGGAGGAAAGGACCTTGTGTGCTTCTGACCAAAAACAGTCTACCATGGTATAGGGTCAGTGTGTCAGTGTCGGGGTCTGTCATAGTATGGGGTCAGTGTGTCAGTGTCATTCACACGTCTATGATGTAGTATTAATGCAGTAAAGTACATTGAGATTTTAGAGCAACATATGCTGCCTTCAGGAACACCAAGTCTTAGAATTTTTCAGCAAGACAATGCGAAACCACATGCTGCACACATTACAAAGGCATGGCTGCGGAAGAAGAGAGCACGGGTATCGGACTGGCCTGCCTACAGTCCTGACCTGCCCCCAGTAAGGAACGTGTGGAGAAGTTTTGAAAGGAAAGATGAGGCAACAACGACCCTGTACCGCTGCACACATTAAGACGTGCTTGCGGGAAGAACGGGACCAAATAAGACCTGAATCGCCTGAATATTCTCAAGGCCACAACATCTCTAGTGTCATGTTCTCATGGGAACATGGCGAAGTGGTAAACGCTTTGCAATCCTACACTAGAGCTGAATGGTTTAGGAATGTTTTTTTTTTTGTTTTTTTTATAAATACAGGCCTTTGTATTCTCCAAGATGGCAGGCACATGCATTTTTTCAGCATGGCAGCTGAACATGGGTTAAATTTCCCCTCATGCTGAGACAATGTTGAATATAAACTCACCAGACAAAAAAACTAGTCACTTTGGGTGTTTAAGGTGGTAGTAACTTCAGGCTCCTGCCCTATTTAAAGGCCATAGTGTGATGGAAGTAGCTGAATTTCACAGTGGCGAAAATCCTATTGTACAGAAAATTCTCCTCAGAATTGTGCCAGAGAAGGCATCCACCAAATCTGGCCAAACTGTAATTCTGTGACGCAAGAGTGGCTGAACAGTCCATGCCAAATCGAACTGCAGCTGTTATTTGCACTTGTGGAGGTATTACATGTTATTAGGTACATACTTAAGACTTTTACACACCAGGCAATTCTAAAACAATCAATGTATACACACAATGCATCTAATCACTCCTTTTCAACTGCCCAATAAACCAACTTTTGTTTTACTTTCTTGTCCATTGATTTGATGTTGTTTAACATGAACACGTGATGTGTTGTCAGCAAAAACAGCTGTTTCATAGAACTTGTTTCACAAAATGGAGCTGCCCGCAAGTTTGACACAATGGTTTACGTCTTGCAACTCAAGCACAATTTAGCTTGAATATGCTGAGTGGTGTGTTACATACCGAGCACGCAGCACCACATAGAGGAAAACAGGAAATAGATCATCCATGGACCAAAGGAACTCCTGTTTCAGCAAGGAAAGTACTTCTTGGGTTATTTCCTCGAAGGTCAGCTGGATGACCTGCAGCTTGTCTGAGGGAGTGAATGTTGTGCTACAGGAACCAAAAAAGAAATAAATCATCATCAAACTACAGCTCATTATTTCCAACCCGTAATGCTGTAATTTCCTCTGTAGCTCATTAAAACGCAATATTTCTAACCTGATTTGCTGTAGTGTCTCAACAGCTGAGGCAAAACAGGCATCTTTAGTGCTGGAGAGAACCTAGGCAGACACACATACATAATAATGAAATTAAAACACTGCACTCAAGGAAACGGCATAATCATCATTCAAAAAGCAGACTGGGCTGAAACACTCCTGCCAACTTCAGCACGAACGAGTGCTAACTTGTAGAGTTTACATGCCCAATTCAACTCCTTTATTCCAAAAAACCAGGGCAAAATTCTGGTTTTGCATGATTTGGGTCGTTTAAGGGAGCAGTGAGGACACCTCTTCCTTCCCTACGATGGTTTTCTGCTGGGTTTCTGCTGTTGTTTCTGCCTTTCCCCATTTCATTTTGCTTCTTTATATTTTTGATTCCTTGACGGAGAGGATTCACCCTCCTTATGTTGCTTGTGCTAAATAATAAGTACTATCCTCCATTTGTCAAGAATTCAAGTCATCCAGCAAATCATTATCCAGCACCGGTGTTCCAGCAATTTATTTTACCTCATCAAGCAGCTCTACATAGCATGCCCATTTCATTAGTACAGCATAGTAACTCAGTGTTCAGTACAGACTCAGCTTAATACCACTACCTCCGCCTGAAAACCAATTTAGACTAAAAACCCTAGTAAGTTTTTTTTAATGATGGTAACATTTTCTGATAAGCACAGTTGCCAGCTTCTTGATCAGCCTTTCTCGTTCCACCTTAAATGGTGCCACAGTCATCATGATGTCTCAAATTGCTAGAATGTAACTGCAGCACCATTTAAGGGGGGAGGCGACAATTCCAACAAGAAGCTGGCAAATAAGAAGCTGAATGTCAATGCCATAATGTAAGTGCGGCACCATTTAAGGTGGATTGGGAAGCTGGCCTTAGCCTCATAATTTGCCGGTAGAATCTTTGATTAAGAAGATATTAGAATATATAGAAGGTATTAGAATATCCTACCTGGAGTTCTATGTACAGGGCTACCGACAAATATGTGCTACAGTAGGACATTTAAAGTAAGATTCTTCTTTGACTTCCAGCCGGCGCTGTAGCTGCTTGTTCTAAACTAACGATTTGTAGTTACAGGTAGTGACAGGTAGTGTCACTACTGAAACAGAGCCCTGTACCTTATATTCCATTCTGTTAACAGATCCCCTCTAAATATTACAAGCTGCTCCCTTAAATCCAACACTGCATTTCTTTTAAGATTATAAATCACTGCCAAATCTAAATATTTATCCACATCTAAAGCACCTTTCAGACAGGATTAGTTTTACATGAGGAGGTGGCTAAAGTTTTCACCAACGTTTCTCTGTGATTTTACTCCTGTTTAAATGCACCATGTCAGTTATTGTTACCGACTGTATGCTCAAGTTTCTTAAGTAATGAGGCACTCTCAGAAGCGTTTACTTGTGTTCTATGTGGCTTACATCAAGACAATATGTAGTCAACCACCTCTATGTAATGCAAAACATTAACACATAAAAACGATATATGATATGATTTTATGGGGTGATGTTGACTGTGAATTCCCATGCTAATGACAACGTGAATGACAAGGTGCCAACAACACTTCAGACAGCAAGAGGAATGTTAGGGTCAATGGAATAATGGCGGTGCTTTCTACTTTCTACTGGGGTGAGGCAGTGTGTAAATCGAGTAGCCTCTGTCATTTAGACTAAGATTTTGCATCCTGGGCAGATGTCCTGTGGTAAACTGGTATAACCTCACCTCCTGACGGATAATTAATGCTGTCCGAACAGAACTTGAGAACTCTCTAGCAGCACAATGGCGCCGTGGGTGGCTGCCCCAGCACAGCGCTCTCTAGTAAACTGTATATTGTACAGTGTTTGTATTTATTGTGTATATATGGAGTCATTGTGTATATTGTGGACTCTCAGTTAATTATGTGTGTATTAGATTTAGATTAGATTTAATCCCACAGTGGATTAAATCTTCCGCATTTAACCCATCCGTGAAGTCAAACACCTACATACACACTCACTAGTGAACACACACACTAGGGCGCAGTGAGCACACTTATCCTATCCACGGCGCCCGGGGAGCAACTGGGGGTTAGGTGCCTTGCTCAAGGGCACCTCAGTCGTTACTGTCAGTTCAGGGAATCGAACCGGCAACCCTCCGGTCACAAGGCTGGTTCCCTAACCTCCAGCCCACGACTGCCCCATGAGAACAGCGAGTGCAGCACTGCTTGTTTTTCACACGAACGAACCCCACCGCACGCGCCGCCGCCTACTGCGCGTGGAATGCAGCGCAAGCTGCGGCTCTGCTCCGAGGAGCGTGCGGCCCCACGCGACACGAACTGCTGAAACCAAATTCCTTGTGTGTGCGCCAACATACTTGGCCAATAAACCTGATTGTGATTGTGATTCTGATTCTGATTAAAAATACAGTGCAGACAGCATTCTCACCTGTTGCTTTTCTCCATGTGCTGTCACGGTCACAGGCCAAAATTTCCTACAAAAAACAGAGTCATTGGTAAACGACAAACAAACAGCACACCCACACTACAGCATTATTCTTCTGCCTAAGTGTATCTCTCACTGTTGCACTCCGAGAAAGGCGAGGAGAGCAAGGTCCGGTTGCTTGTTGAGCCTTAACACACACTCCCAGTAAACATCTTCCTCCTTCTCCTTCTCCAGAGCGTACAACGTGAAGAGAGAGGGAAAGAGCCGCGGTAGCAACACAGGCAAGAGCAGTGCTGAACTGCTGACCACACGCCTGCAGAAGAACACACACACACACACACACGCACACACACACACACACACACCGGAGGTGTAAATCTCTGACCATGCAATGATTTATTCTGAATTATGACTCCTGGGGAAATGACTCAATACATCAAAGACCTCACCCTGGTTTTGGAGACTCTATTTTGGTTTCGTTTGAGTCAGATTCTTTCTTTTCATTTGGAGCCTCAGCCAGCAAGCCCCCTTCCTCAGGAAGATCAGGAAAGAGGAACCTAAAACACACACCATCATATAAGCACAGGTCCACATGCACAGCTCCGCTCAGGCTGGTAATCCAACATCAGTTACATAAAATCAAGTGGGTACAAAGAGACAGACACCTGACAATCTGAAAGATGCGGCTGAGGTAGGATTTGATCTCATTAACAGCCTGCTGCAGCAGCCTGCGGTTCGCTCCAACGCCGACATACGTCATCCGGTACACGGCTACTAATGTCTCCACCAATCGGCCCAAAGGGTGCAGAGGGGTGTCACACGCCTGGGGAAAACATCAAAGCTTAATAGCCAATAGAAGAAGTCTTGGAGTGTCAAATGTACAGTAGTTTGGTGTTTTTCCCTGTTAAAACACATCCACAGAACCCGACAACAGAACAGTTACACCAGACGAGCCAGAGCAGGGAAATCACCAAACTGTGCTGTAGCCAGCTGCACCAGCTGAATGAAAGTTTGATGGTAGCCAAGTGTAAATGTAAACTTCCCCTGCATTTACATTTACGAGGTACTAAAATGCAAACAGCATACAGTATTGTTCAACTACATTTAACTCATGCTAGACAAAGGTTAAGACTGACCTTGATGAGGTAGCGACGGATGATGTGGTATTTCTCCAAGGTAACAGGCCCGACATGCTGAGGGATAAACTCCAAACTCTCCAGGGTTTTGTTATGGGAACGACTCAGCAATTCAGGACTAGAACACATGCACAAACGTTAGATGTTAGATGTTAAGTTCAGCAAATAAACTGTAAAGGATGTGTTAACTTCTTTGCATTTAGAAAATCTATAAAACATCTAATCTGACAAGGGTGCCCAAGCGTTTCTATATGACTGTATATGTACCTGTCTCTATGCTGCCTCCTGTTGATGGTGAGTGCTATAGCAATATTGTCCCAGGCCGTGCTGGCCTCTCCTTGCCCTGGGGAGTCACAGCCGAGTCTGCTCCAGCACTCCCCAAACACCGCCTTCCACTTCTCCTCTGATGGCACGGCCAATCGGCCCAGCTTACTGCACATAAACAAAACGTACATACACACATAGGTACATATAATACCTACTCTGTGGTGGTTCTGTGGGGGTTCTTATCGACTATAGTTTGTAACACACACAAAGGCAAACACACACCCATGCAAACACACACCCATGCAAACACACACACAAACACAGAGGCACACACACACAAACACAGAGGCACACACACAGAGACGCACACACAGAAACGCACACAGAGACACACACAGAGACACAGACTGGCTTGCTGGCTTAGTTGTTTTGTTTCATCAACCTTTTGCTATGTTGTGTTGATTGTAGTGTTTGAATTGTCCTACTGTTACTGTCTACGTCTTCATTGTTAACCCCTTTGATAACTGGGTGTTGTTATGGTCTTCCCTTTGCCCTGCTGTTTTGAACTGGTTTCCCTCTGGGAGAAAGAACTGTTTAGAATGTGCATGTGCTTACACTGCCACACGTAGGTAGTTTGATTGACACACTTAGAGGTGGGTTCCATTCCTTTTATTTTTGTGTTATATTTTATGTTTTATCTTGCTGTTATTTGTTGGCTGTGTAATAAGAAATACATGTCCATTACAACTGGTTTCCTCATTGGTTGGCCACTTCAACTCACACCACTTGTTACCGCCCCCACACTCACCGCTAGTCTGCAGTCCTTTGTGGGAGCGTAACACAGGATTTCCCACACTATAGTTAAATCCATATCATGTCACACCTGTATTCACTTTTTATATCAGTATATCTCCTACCCCTACACCCTTATACACAGTAGCATCACAAAATCACCAACATCTTAGGCAAACGTACAGTGTGCGGCTCTTCTCCTTGTCAGAATCGTAAAGGTTAGGTTTGAAGTACGATCCAGAGATCTTCAGGCCAGTGCCCCACACTCCACTGAAGGAACCCTCAATGTAATCACCATTAGGCATGGTCAAAGTGCCCTGCAGAAAAAGCACACGGGTCACAGAGATAGAAACTTTGTGTCTAACTGTGTGTGTGTGTGTGTGTGTGTGTGTGTGTGTGTGTGTGTGTGTGTGTGTGTGTGTGTGTGTGTGTGTCTGCAGTCTGGAACCTTTCCACTCAAAGTCCAGTCATCTGAGAAATCCCCCTCAAATGTAGTGTCATCTTCTGAAAGCAGAACACCTGTACCCTGAGAGTGAGGGAGATAGAGAGAGAGAGAGATGAATGAATTATTAATAAAGTGACACTTGCTGCAAGCTTTTCATAGTGCTTCTGAAATACTGTTTGATCTCACCATCATCTTGTTGTTGCTGAAGGCTCCCTCATAGTACAGACCAAACTGAGTGACAATAACACCATTCCCCTGTCTCTGATCATCTTGCCATAAACCCATGTACTTCTCCCCTCTGAGAAACAAACACACACACATGCACGCACACACACACACACATGCACAGACAACACACCGAAAGTAATATTAGCTCAAAATTCTCCAGCAACAATGTGTTTATATGTCATCAGCTGTTGCTGACTGACTGAAATGTTGATTTCTGGAATGTTCTGTCCTAGTCCTCCTTTCAGTTTTGAAACATGTGGTCATTCTCTGTTACACTGCAAAGTACAACAACCAGCTATGATGTGATGCTCTCTATGTAAATGGTTTCATGATTATTCATTATACAGACGTAATTATGTAAATGTAGGAGGCAAGTTGTCAGAATTGTTGCAAATAACCAAATGTGTCCCTCAGGGATCTATTCTAGGTCCCATTTTCTATTTATATATGTAACATTCAGCTAAACACTGATGGCAGTGTTGAAATACTCTGTTAAACCTGTTTAATTATTCAGAACGCTCAACTGCTTATAAGATTCCAAAGTCACTGAATTTCAAACCTGTGCCTCATGCTAACTCAACTATGGAAATAAGTTCACTCAAGATCACAGTTAAGTTATTTATCAGTATGAGCAATGATGAGATCTCTGCTTTGAGGTCTTCTCTTACCTTGTAATGTCATCAAAGACGCCATAGCCAGTTTTCTTGTCATGCAGCCATTGGCCAATGAACACGCTGGGGGAAGTGGAGTTCAGTTTGCCACTCCGCAGCATGCCATGGCCATGACGCATGTTATCCTGAAATGAGCCTTCATACACTTCCCCCGTAGCGTACCTGCAAACACATATATAGTGTTCTGTCAAAAAGTGAATTAATAGCCTGACTACAGCAAATTCATATGACAAGCAAATAAAACACTGTTGTGACAGGTTTAGGTATTTAGCTTCAAGCCTGCTTCTACGTTCTGAGAAAACATCTCTCTGTTGCATGCAATACATCTTTGTGAGGTTTGATATGAAGGAGAGTTTGACGTTACATCCCATTATGTTGATAAGGAATGTTTCAGCTCAGATTGCTCTTTAAAAGCAGGGCAACCAATAAAAACAGAGATCATGTACATAAATAACAAAAGAAACTGTTTAATTGTAAAAATTGTAAAGGCTAAAAAGAGACCAGTATATGGTTATTTTTTGGTACAAACAACCACAAAAATGTCATAAGTATATATCACAGGTAGAAAAAAAACCCCAATATAGACAAGATAGGATATGCACCTTTTAAATAAGATGTGTCCTTAAAAATAGGGTCCTTATCAAGGGGAAAAAACATGCTGTACCCATGCTTTTGAGTGCTATAGATGACCGATATGGCTAAGACAGAATGACGCCCTTGCATGCTTAAAATCCCCACTGTTTTCCAACTGTTGAATGCAATTTCATTATCATTTCTATTTTCAAACTCTTCTATGGAGTTGCCTTTTCGTAAGGTTTGTAGTAGAAATGAGTTAGTTAGGAAGCCAATAACCCGATACCCTTAAGGCTATAGCGGTCACCTACATGTACATACACACAGACACACACAGACACACACACATATATATATATATATATATATATATATATATATATATATATATATATATATATATATATATATATATATATATCGTCGCTGTCCA
>CM067476.1:5681953-5747714 GCA_034552555.1 Semaprochilodus insignis | reverse complement strand
TATATATATACACACATATATATATATATATATATATATATATATATATATATATATATACACTATACTGTCTGCCTTCACACACATATGAACTTGTGTGACATCTTATTCTTAATCCATAAGGTTTAATATGATGTCGGCCCACCCTTTACAGCTCTCCTGGGAAGGCTTTCCACAAGGTTTAGGAATGTGGTTAATGAAATTTCTGACCATTCTTCCAGAAGCGCATTTGTGAGGTCAGACACTGATGTTGTACGAGAAGGCTTGGTGCTCAGTCTCCTCTCTGATTCATACCAAAGGTGTTCTATCAGGTTGAGGTCAGGACTCTGTGCAGGCCAGTCAAGTTCTTCCACACCAAACTCCCTCATCCATGTCTTTATGGACCTTGCTTTGAGCACAGATGTGCAGTCATGTTGGAACAGGAAGGGGTCATTCCCAAACTGTTCCCACAAAGTTGTGAGCATGAAATTGTCCAAAATCTCTCTGTCTGCTGAAGCATTAAAGAGTTCCTTTCACTGGAACTAAGGGGCCGAGCCCACACCAAACTTTACACTTGACTCAATGCAGTCAGACAAGTACTGTTCTCCTGGCAACCGCGAAACCCAGACTCGTCCATCGGATTGCCAGATGGAGAAGCATGATTCGTCAGAGAACATGTTTCTGCTACTCTAGAGTCCAGTGGCGGCGTGCTTTAGACCACTGCATTCGACGCTTTGTATTGCGCTTGGTGACGTAAGGCTTGGATGCAGCTGCTCGGCCATGGAAACCCATTCCATGAAGCTCTCTATACACTGTTCTTGTGCTAATCTGAAGGCCACATGGAGTTTGGAGGTCTGTAGTGATTGACTCTGCAGAAAGTTGGCGACTTCTGCGCACTATGCGCCTCAGCATCTGCTGACCCCGCTCTGCCATTTTACGTAGCCAAAACTTTGTGGCTGACTTGCTGTCGTTCCCAATCGCTTCCACTTTTTTGTAACACCACTGACAGTTGACTGTGGAATATTTAGTAGTGAGGAAATTTCATGACTGGACTTGTTGCACAGGTGGCATCACGCAATCACGGTACCACGCAGGAATTCACTGAGCTCCTGAGGGCGACCCATTCTTTCACAGATGTTTGAAGAAGCAGTCTGCATGCCTAGGTGCTTGGTTTTATACACTTGTGGCCATGGTAGTGATTGGAACACTTGAATTCAACGATTTGGATGGGTGAGTGAATACATACAGTTTATACATAGTACATATACACACATATACACACCTGAAGGTCCCAAAGCCATGCATCTTCCCATCCTTCCAATGGCCTTGATAATGATCATTTTTGTTGAGGTTCTTGTTAGGAACAATATAATCGCCATATCTGGGGGGGAAAAATTACAATGAACTTGTTTATAGTATTTTAGCTGTCACAGTAATGAATAATGGGAACAGTTTGAAATTGACTAATAAGATTATGAGTTTAAGGTGTAAATAAGAGTGTGACTAACCCATCCTCAAGGCCGTTCTTAAATTCTCCAGTGTACATCCTGCCATCTTGCCATTTCAAGACACCCCTAAAAATAGAACAATAATAAAAATGTATAATAATAATAATAATAATAAAAAAAAGTTGTACCTTCTTCTCATGCCCTTACAATCCCTTCCCAGGACACCCACCTGCCATGGGGTTTGCCTGCCACCCAGCGGCCCTCGTATGTGGCTTCCTTCAGCCTGCTATCCTTGTAAAAGGTGTAAGAGGCGGTCCGGGAGATGGGTGGGTCGGCTCTCATCATCGCACCTGAGGTGTCTAGCCCTGCTCCACTCAGTGCCTGCTCCACTGTCTGATTGATGGCACGCAGCCACTTGGCCTAAAATTATATATATATATTTTTTTTTTTTTTTTGAAAAATGACCTAAAAATGAAGTCACCTAAAATAATGCCATTTGTACAATAATAAGAAACTTCTAATCGATTGATAAAGCAATAATTTTCTTTAAGAAAGTCTTAAAGTGTTTACTATACAATATTAAATTAAATGTTAATTGAACTCCCCAAACACACTCCTTAAAACAAAGTGACTTGATAAGCAAGTTAATAATGAGTTGTGATGAACTGTCATATATGTCCGGTTGAGGAGGCACTACCTTTTCTGATGGTGAGGAAGCCAGTAGCGTGAAGGTCTCCTCAGGTGAGGTCACCTTTATCCCATACCTGCACAGTACAACACACGTTAAGTGAATACACATTCATAACAGAGCCTTTAGCAAACGAATTCATTCCGATGGACAAACTCACAGGACAGCGTTCTCCTCAGATATAGGCTCAACCCACAGAGTGGCCAAAGGGAAGACATGATGAGTGGAGAACTGAGGGAGAGGGAGGAAAAAGACGGTGGTGACAATGAGAGATTCATTCATATTCCCAACGTTTGGTTGCTGAAGGTCTTCACTGGTTCACCAAATACTGTATTGTATATGTTCACTGTGCAAATCATTCCAAAAATATACTGTCGGTTTTCCTCAGTGGCATGCTTGCACACTTATTCTCAAGCACTATAAATACCGTCATCATCGAAGAAATAGTTGCACCCAGAAGGAATCAACCGACAGGAATGAAACTTGGTGGGAAGGTTTCAAATCATGGGACGTGCAAAGGATTCAAGTTTTATGCTTGACTGAGCATGTGATTGTTGCGCTTGCTTTCCAAACTGACCGGTGCTGTTGTGTTGGCAGCATCCTTTGCAAGCAAAGTATGCCTCGGAGAGGAGTACAAAAGCAAATCAAGCAGTTGGAAAAGTTTGAAAGTGGTCGTATCATAGGGCTCTGTGAAGTGGGACGGTCTTATCAACGTATTTGAGTGTCATACCAGTAATGTGGATATTACCACAGCACGCTGTTGGCGGCAGTGGATAGAAGAAGGCACACACCAACGACATGAATGATCTGGGAGATCTTCACGAAACATGGAGAGAGAGAACCAACAAATTGTCCGACATACATGGAGTGACCCAACAGCCACGATTGAGGACATTCAGTGAGCAGTGATGTTCTCCATGAGCCATCCTGTTAGGGCCAGCACCAATGACAGACGGCTGTATGACGCAGGACTACATGCACGCAGACTGTTACAACGACTGTCCTTAACACCACGTGAACTTTGGCAAAGACTGCAATGGTGTCGTGTCAGACTGCCATGGAGTGACTCAGAATGGCAGGGGGTCATCTTCAGTGACGAGTTCCCCTTTTACTTTGGTGGAGACGACCAACGAATCGTGGAGGCACCGTGTTCAGTACCAAGATGAACGGTTTGTTGGCACGCATCACAAATCCAGAAGGCCTGGCCATGATGTCTGGCATGTTGCGTTATCTTCCTTCCTAACGGCATTGCATACATTTCCACTGTTATGCAGACGACATGCAATTGTATATCTCAGCCAAACCAGATAACTCATTGCAACTTAGTAAGATTGCAACTTAGTAAGGATTGTGTAGAAGATATAAAAGACTGGATGGCTAGTAACTTCCTCCTACTGAAGTCAGATAAAACAGAAGTTCTTCTTCTGGGTCCCAAAACTGCTAGAAACAAACTGTCTGCATTATCTATTAATCTGAGTTGCCTCACAGTCACACCGGATTCTGATCTGGCCTTCGACAAACATATTACCAGAATAGCTGTTCTACATCTACGGAATATCGCTAAATTAAGAAATGCACTCTCGCTACAGGATGCAGAAAAGCTAGTTCAGGTCTTTATTACTTCAAGGTTGGATTACTGTCATGCCCTGCTTTCTGGTTGCTCCGGCAAAAGCCTTAAGCTTCAGCTAGTTCAGAACGCTGCAGCCACAGTCCTTACCTAGAAAATTTGATCACATCAGCCCAGTCTTATAAACATTGCACTGGTTGCCAGTTAAATTCCGCATTGAGTATAAAATTCTTCTGATTACATATAAAGCTCTAAACGGCCTCGCTCCTCAGTACCTCAGGGAACTTCTCTCGTACTATGAACATGTAAACTCAGATCGCAAGGTGCAGGCACAAAGCCCCCCAGCTTTGGAATAACCTTCCAGTCAGTGTTCGGGACTCAGACCCAGCCCAATCTTTAAGTCTAGGCCTAACACCTGCCTGTTCAGTCGAGGCTTTGGTAATTAGTGTCCCTGCTAAGTGCTAACACCATATAGTGCTCTCAGTCCTCCTGTCAGAGCTAACTGTCTGTGTGTTTTCTTTGCCGGAGCTGAGCTTCTGCCCAATCTCTGTGGTTTGCTGCGGAGCTACTGCCATCCTGTGCGCTCTGATGAGGGGGGCTCACCTGCATCACGCGCGCCATTCGATAATCATGCTATTTAATTCAACGATCCTGCTACTTAATCACAGACAAATCTGTCATTACTTCCCCTGCCTCAAAAACACTCAACACTTCTCCTACTCATTGCCTGTAATTATAAACTCTGATCCTTTTGTTTTGTGTTTGTTGGTATCCGGGGTCGACCTGAAGAGGATGGGTTCCCACTTTGAGTCTTGGTTCCTCTTGAGGTTTCTTCCTCTTCCTTGAGGCCCCCCTTTTTCCTTGCCACTGTCGCTTTTGGCTTGCTCACTGGGGACTTGGACCCGAATTCTCTGTAAAGCTGCTTTGTGACAACCTCCGTTGTAAAAGCGCTATACAAATAAATTTGACTTGACGAAATCCAATACTTCCTTCTGGGTGCAACTATTCTTTTGATGATGAGTGTACATATCTAACATGTAAACAAACACAGACATACTCAGGCTGCACAATATATAGTTCATTAAGGCAATACTGCCTTCTGCAATGTGCAACTGGAACACGGTGCATGTTACAGAAGCTTTTAAAACCACATTAATGTGAGGACCATAGCAATGTGACTGAAGTACTGCATCTTTTAGAATACATTTTAAAGTTCTGCTACTGGTCTATAAAGCTCTGAATAATCTAACACCTGCCTACATCACAGAATGTCTCTGTTCATGTTCCAGCTTATGATCTTAGATCTGCAGATGCTGGCCTTCTGCAAATACCTTCAGTAAAGTACAGATGTGTAAAGTACAACTGTGGAGAGACTCTTTCAGTTATTATGCTTCTCAACTGTGGAGCTCAATTCCAGCTTCTATTAGACACTTGAGAAGCCATTAAAAAAAGTCTCTCTGCATTTAGAAATTGGTTTTGTGTCTTTGGCTCATTAAAATACAGTATATCATTTCTGCTATGACTGATGTCAACTGTGTGTAAAGCACTTTGAGCTTCCAACAACATGAAAAGTGCTCTATAAGCAAAAGTTGTTGTTGTTGTTATTATTAAGTACAGGTCTGCATACTTTGATAGTCGATTATTCATGTGAACTAATGAGCTAATAACGTCTTAAATGTGGCTTGTAAATGCGAGGATATGTAACAATAACATTTTGGGAATGTTCTGACAAACTGAGATACTGTTCAACAAAAGCTGAATTACCACCTTTCTTTATGCCAGTCCATTATTTTGCATTAGAGTAAGTAATAAGCAATATCCAAAAGTGAGATAATAATTAATATGGCGATTATAGCTGCTAATGTATGTAACGCTGTGACAGGATGAGGTGAGAAATGTTGATTTTTAGATTTTTTTTTTCTTTATTATTTATTTTTAAATAGCTGCCAAATATTTCTAATGAAAGTGATAAGGTTCAAAATATTCCATGATTAACATCAACTGTTTATTAAGTTTAAAAAGTCTGCATACTTGTTGCACACCCATATTAATCTTAATTTATTCTCACGCCATAATCGCAATACCCACAGTTAGTGGACACTGCATTTGTTGTGCATACTGTGCACTTCAAGGCTCAGGTAAAGTTTTTGATGAGTGAAAGGGAACAAAGTCAGTCTCAATCAATTGAGTCACAGATGAGACATTAGACAAGGGTAACTTATCTAGCAAAAAAAAAAGTGCTTTGTTGCTGTTGTCATCTCTGTGCTTTATTGCTGTGGTCAACATGCAAACTATCAATGTTCTTACATTTGAGATTAAGATTTCTCCATCACAATCTGTAGCATTAAAACAGTATATTATGCAGCCATATCATACACACGCAAACTCCACACAGAACTATACAAAAACAGAAGCAACTGGCAAACTAGAGGGAGAACTGATAAAAGTAAGGTCCTGTCAAAGGGTATGACCAACACTGGGACTTTGTCTGACAAAACCACAGAGTCAAAACAGAATGGACTAATGCACTGTACTGCAGCATACAAGGGTACAGGCTGGGGGGAGATGGGAAATACAGGCACAGAATAGGGCTTGGTTCAGGCACTTCTGTGCCACTGGCTTCATAAAGCAATTCAACAGCAAGAAATCTGTCTCATTTAATAACAAAAAAACCCCAAATATTACTACAGCACATCCACACAGCAGCTACATCAAGCACCTAAGTGTACCACACCACTCTGTTAGTGGCACAGTACATCACCTGCCTCAAACATCCCCAGACATATCACTGATCTCACATATCAGGCCATAGAATGGGACATAAACCAAAACACAGCCACAAACAAACAGTACAACAGTCCAGCAAAAAAACAAATTTACACAATTTTGCCTTTTCCCTAATTGTAGTGGTCAGCCAAGACAGCTTTGGTGCCTGAAGTTTGCTTTTTTAAACATTCCTTTATCTATTAAAATCAGTGGCAATCCGTAGGCCTTAGGTTTCTGCCATGAATGTCAGAACTCAGTTCTAAGAAAAAACACAGTTCTAAGAGAATGCTCATTTCTGCTAGTGTCCCTATGGGATTCTAGTAATATGTAGGCTCTATGCATGGACATTTTTTGGTTCTAGATTTTTGGTTCATTGTAGATCAACAGAAATCTGAAGCTTGTAAAGGTTTTTTATTTGAAGACTGTAACAGAAATACTAACACAGATTTTTCACCTTTTCTATAACCGTTTTACAATGATACCGCTACTCATATTCTGTTTATGAACAACAAGAAGGCCTGGGGTAAGCTTTTTTGCAAGGTTCACTCATTGTAAAGCAAACACGACTGGCTGGTTTCCACCTACAGTTCATTTTTATGTTAGGAGACAATCTGCCCTTTAGTTCAGCTCCTGAGATCCTGAGCAATGGGAGAGTCCACCTACGTTCTAGCTAGATGTCATAACCTGATTGAATATTTTTCTGTTGGGAGTCTGAAGAATGGAACCCTATTGTTTCCAACCAAAACTTACTATTACTGACCACACAAATAATTTTAATACAACTGCAGACTTTAAATACAACAAGCATGATGACTCTACTAAATTACCGTGAACTAAAACATACAGACTTTTAATTTCAGGGCAATCATTAGGGCCTGCTGAGTTCCCCACCAACAAAAATGCAATACAGCTAAAAACATCAGCAGTAGGTACTTTTAAGCTTAAATTCTGTCCACACTTTGGTCCATTTTTATAGATAGCAATGCGTCATACAGTGTCAGAAACCAAGCAAGATTATTTGAGATTACTTAACAACTTGCTGCAGCTTGAGGCAAGTACATGTTGACTTTGGAAGACAGTTTGTATGAGGCTAATTGCTAGATACAAGCTTTTATTCCATTACATTAGCCTCATAGCTGCAGGTCAGCGCTTCTACAGCCAAACATGTCTTGGCTAATTGACTGCATTTGGGATAAGTGTAAATTTAACATTTTTTGCTTTTCCCCTGAAGAAGTATAGTGCTGAGCCCAGCCCGGGACACTAGGGGGAACTGTGCTAGAGAGGGAGGTGTGCTCTATTGTTCTTACTCCGTTCATACTTACAAGACCCTTACAGGGAAGCATTCCCTACCAGGACAGAAATAAGCATCAGACACTCAGAACTCCCTCAGAGACAAAATCCAGCACAATAGACCAAAGGGGCCGAAAATAAGAATAGACTGACAGGCAGAGGTAGAATCAGAGAAGGTCAAGGGAGAACACAAGTGAAAAAGAACAAGAGAAAGAAGAGAAGAGAAGAACAAGTAGTGAGATGAGAGGATTACATACTTGCGCATGAACAAGAGCGTCGTTAAAGAGGATGAACCAATTGACAGAGAAGCGGCCAGCGTTCTGCAGGGTCAGAGCTTTGTTGCTGCTCTCACACACCAACCGGCGAGATGGCTTGCGCAGCGAGTCCTGAGACATGGACAGACACAAGAGAGTGACCGGTCAATAGCACAGCACTATGATGCAACCATACCCGAGTCAGGCTCATGCATCTCAGAAAAGATAAAGAAATGTTCACAGATTTAAAGACAAACGTTACTGATATCCACAACAGCTATTGATTCAGGTTTGTCCTGTGAGAACTCACAGAAGACTAACTGTTCTAATGATTGAAAGCCATGGACCCCTATATGTGGCTTCACAATTCTTCACTCTCATAACTGTGAAACTTGCATTAGTTTTATAGCAGTAAGTGTAAATCATTAGGTATAATTAAACTTTTTATCCCTGACCATTTTGTGCAAGAATATGGAGTTTTGCATAAGCATTGTGCATTAGGATCCATGATTTGAAACTCCAGAACTGGCACTGAGGACTGATTAAATCATTAGCAACCATAAGCAGATATGAAAGACAGCATGAGTGTTGACATGTAAGCTCACTGGACTAAAAACTAGTCACCTGTGACTGAAACGTACCTAACAGCGTATACTAACTCCACAAGCGTGAACAACAGCTGTCATTCGATTTGACATGTACTGGACAAGTTTCTGGATGTAGGAGACATCAATGTTCAGCCACTCCTGCATCAAAGAATTGCTCGGTTGAGCCAGATTTGGTGGATGCCTTCCCTGGCACAATTCTGAGGAGAATTTCCTGTAGACTGCGATTTTAGCCACTGCTGGTAGACCCATATGACCGCACACTTCCATACACCTGCAAATTCAGCTACTTCCTTCACACTATGGTCTTTGGCACGCCCAAATGCAAACACTCCTTTAAGCCAATCATTTACATCTACTTTGGAGCCATTTTCAACACATGGAATGAGACATTCACTGCACTGTAGCACCACTTCTTCATCTATCAATCCCTCACACTCAGACACGATATGAGAAGGTCTTAGGTCTTTGTCGCCGCCTCTGGTTTAAATGAAAACTGAGCTACTACTACTCAAAGTTACTGTAAAATATTTGCTGGTACTAAATAATGAAAAGATCAATATTTAGCAATAATGTAGTCACAATTTATGGATTGGCCAAAATTGCTTACGGCCCCAGTGATCACTCACTGTCATCTTTCCTGGGAAGCTCTTCCAGAAGTGCAGAGTGTACTCAGCCTCCTTCCTCTTCCTCTTTAAATGAAGAGCCAGTGACTCGTACTTAGAGCAGACATCCTGCAGCTTCTGATAGTCCATGGAATTCTGGGAGATAATTACACACAAATAAACAGTACTATAGAAATTAATGTACAGTCACAATGCATGACATCATAAAAAACTGCACTTGTAAAGCACATTGGTCAACGCATCCATGCATGGGTACCCACCACCTCATAGCATGTTGCTAGCTTGAGCAGCAGGTGGCCATACTCATGGAGATGGCGGACAGGGAGGTAAAACAGATGAATCAAAATGTCACCCAGCATTGCCCCATCTTCACAACACTCAGAAAGCTTCTGAACAACCTCAGCTCCCTTCCCAAACACATCCCTAAAAAGGAAGGACAGGTATGTAAGGAACATATGAAGAATGTTTATACACAGTCATATGCTATGGCTTAGCCTGGTCAAAGTACACATCTTGTAGATTCTCTAAGGGATATTAAGTTAACACATCCTCTACAGAGAACACAACTTCTGCACTGATTTTATCTTAGTGGTCAACACAGAAAAACATAAAATGCGTTGTATTTTACTTTTCTTTTTCCCAATATTTTAAACTGTGTGCTAAAAAATTGCACTTATTTTCACTTCGAAAATCAACAAAATCAACAACATTAAAAAAAAAACATGTATTTTCACTGGGGTGTTCAAACGTTTGACTATATCAGCACAATAAATGCAGAGGTCCCACACTTCTGCAAATGTATGAACTAGTTTTCCTGTTATGGAAAACACCTGAAAAACATTGATACAGTATACTGGGAAGTCCTGGAAAAGTGTATTCATTTTCCACATGACTACTCAAACCTCCCAAAATACGCAAACGTTTGGTTCTGTCATTTTACAACAGAAACATACCACAGAAACATACAAGCCTATATACAGGTTATATACATATATACTAAAGTAGTGGTTGCACTTTCAAGCCTTTTATCAAATGCACTGAGTACCATCTACAGCCCAGGCTAGAAAACTTTAGTGACAAATGTGTTCCTCCCAAGAAAGGTTAGTGTGAACCTGGATGCAAAGTACTTTCAGAAGACCTCAGAAGCTGGAAAAAACATTAAATGCTTGGATGCACATCAATCCACAAACTGCCTACAAATGGGGAAAATTCAGGAACGTTACTACTCTCTGTTGGAATGGGCGCCCTTTTACTGTCACTCTAAGAGCACAACGTACAATCCTAACAGAGGTGAGAGACTCAATGTTAATACCAAAAGATCTACAGAGGTTTCTACAAACTGTAAAATCCTTTGTTCATGTGTCCACTAGTAGAAAAAACACTGAACAAGAGTGGTGTTCGTAGAAGCTGGGGAAAAAAATTTCCCGTCTCTAGTATGCCTGAGTCCTCCTAAATTTTCCACAATGGCTCTGGACAGCCTGTTCTATGGACGGATGAGACACTGAACACGACATTGGGTAATGCAACAAGACAATGACTCAAAGCACACAACTAAATCAATGAAAGATAAGCTGAAATAGATCTGTAATGTTTTGTAATGGCAGTGCCCTGATTCAACCCCATGGAGATGCTGTGATATGACCTGAAGAGGGCTGTGAATACAAGGCATCCCAGAAATACTGGCAGGGAGGAATGGCCCAAAATTCATTCTCAACATTGTGCAAATCTTACTGGCAGTTACAGGAAATGTTTTTGAGGAGACGCTGCTAAAGGTGATCTACAGATTATTATATTTAAGGGTTCTCTTACTTTTTCTAGCCTACACTGTGGATGTTTCTCAGTGAGCTCAATAGAAGACAGCTTTGTTAGATTGTGCTTATACTTGTTTATGCTTGTAACTTTCAGGCCACATGTTATTAGCAATCAATGCAGAAATCCAGCTAATTCCAAGGACTCCACTTACTTTTCTACAACTGTAATACTTAATAAGCATACTGAGTAATGACATGGAGAGGGGATGAGGGCGAGTTCATCTATTTAAAACCCTCAAATGATTTTTAAAGTGAACTTTCTAGTTTAGAATGTCTATTACTGCACTCTCGGCCCCAGTCCTTAACCATGAGGCAGACATGCCACTGTTCTCTGTATGTAGCGCTGTAAAAGTCAGACAAATGTCAGCGCTAATTATCCACAGACCCCGAAAAAGTCTTAAGGGGAAACCTCACCAGTTTTCAGACTTTCGGCAAAATGTAATCATTGTGAATGTGAATGAAGTCCTGGTCTGATGTGAAATGGAGCATTGTAGAGTGACTTTATGATTTTGTTTATAGTGGTGAGGTCTTCATGCAATTATAGATTTTTATTTAAATAGTGGAATTCCCCTTTAAATCACACACACAAACATATACAGCAAGACGACTCACTGGCAGGGTTTGACAAGTGCCTGAAAGCCACCCATGACCAGCAGGTTACCAACTGCAACACAGTACCTATAAACAAAGAGACAAATATTAAGACATATAGTTAGAGGACAAACTTGGTGGATGGTGCAAAAATCAGAGGAGACAAAATATAGACGCTTTATTATATAACCGAGTATGTGTCATGCATGCATCTTCATGTGAGTGTAATGTCAGCATGATATGAGTGCATGTACTATGCCCTTTGGATTGTTTGTGTGTGTGTGTGTGTGTGTGTGTGTGTGTGTGTGTGTGTGTACTTGCTCAGAATATGTGTCCAGGAACAGATGTGCGTTGTCAAGGACAACAAGGCCTCTGACATCACGCGAGCGCCTTAGGAAGGAGGTCAAAGAGGCGGAGTTCTGACCTGTCAATTGAGACAGGCGGCCAAATCGGCCAATCAAGTTTTGCAGAAGTCCGGTACATGTTGGTCCGAGGGCAGAGCTTAAGGAATCTGAGGAAAACAAAACATTCACCAAAACCATGTTCATATCCAAGGAAAATCAAAGCTGTTAAAACAGCAAAACATAATTTAAAGCAAACTGTAATAGGTCAGAGGCTACACTTCATTTATTTAATATCCAGCCAAATTACCTTGAGCTTGTCTAGGGTCAAGGAATAAAATATAATTAACAGAAAATTACAAGAAGCCTCAACAATATACATAATGTGTCCACTCCTTACACTTAATACAGCTTCCAGTTTTTTTTGGGAGACTTGCTTCCAGTTTTCAAAGAAGTCTGCAGGGGTAATTTTCCACACCTCCAAAATGTAATATTAGAAATTGGTTACATTTTGCTGCTTCTCACAATCCAAGTAGTCCCAAACACATTCATTGATGTGAAGGTCTTGACTCCCGAGATGGTCAGTCCACTGTTAAGACAGCACCAGCAGCTTCTATGCTTGTTTATTGTGCACTTGTTTATAGCTAAATATCTTTTCAGACCCGTAACACTGAGCTGTCTTCTCACACTGAAAGGATGGACAAAAAGAACTGTTTTCAGATCTGAAGGAAGACTAGAGTATGATTTAAGCTTTCAGTGCAGTTTATCTCATGGTGACAGTTTTGGTGGTCTGCTAACAGCCCTGCAAAGGTGAGAGTCTAATCTCCTCAAGCTCCTATATCCTGAAAAATGAATAACTCAATAGCCATTTTGACGGGTAACTTTAAAAAAAACAATGAAATGAGGTATCTGGCTTTTGTCTAGTACTGTATGCATAAGAATATATAACGATAATACCCAAAAAACAATAAAGTTAGAGGAGTTAAAACTATAGTAATAAGTGAATTACACTAAAGAAAGTTAAAGACTTCTCTTTAATTTGTTCATTCATTTTCTGCGTCACACACATAGTCCTTCTCTCTCATACCCAGTTTTAGTAGAGGCTGCAGCAGAAGGCTCTTAATGCTGGACAGTTTGCAGTAGTATTTTCTCTCGGCTGCTGCAAGCTCATGTAGGCTGGCTATGAAGCCCATTACGTTACGGTCAGCCAGTGCCGCGCAGCTCTGTCCACCTGCACAAACACTGCTCACATAACCCAGCTGAAAACAAACAAAGTAAAATGTTAGTAACACTAGCAAATGATGTGGCAACAGTATGAGGAGCTGATGGGTTTTATACAGTATCGAGAAACAACAATAACTATTACACAGGACATGTACACTACTGAACACATGTACTCTACTACACCAGGTTAGGAATCACCAGTCATATTAGAATTTTTGTATCTTACATACATTAATAACTTACATACCGTATATTTAAATATTCTTAACCTGACAAACTACTGTATTTAATATTTTAAGTGTTAATTAAAACAACGAGAAGTTCCATTTCATATAATTATCTATTTAATAAATACCACGGAAAGGTATAACATCACTAACGTTCATGCAGAAGGGAAGTAGCACAGGCTGCTGCGTGCACCCCCCAGTCTGCTCCTGGGACGTCTCTGCTGACTCCTCTTTCACCTGCTGGCCACTGTAATACAGGATTGGCTGGAAACAGTCTCCATCAGCCAATAGGACAGTGTGGTTCTGCCCCGCGCCTACGTCCCACACACGGATGCCCTCGGATAACTACAGAAAGAACACATAAAGCAAATAAAGTTAGCAAAATAGCACTGTTTTCAGCCGCTCCCTAGGAAGAACAAGGAGTTCCACTAAATCTCCAGGTAAACAGTGTAGCTTGTGTGGAAGCGTCGTGTGTGGGTATGTGTGTGTTGTGTTTTGCACATTTGTGGGGAAAGATGTACTTTTTACACTTGATTTTACATCATCAGCTATTTAAAGTTAAGAAACAGTGCATACCTTGGCAAGGCGGGGGATGGTGCTGGGGGATTCCATGTGTCCCAGTTGACCAAAGCTGTTACTTCCCCAAGAGTACACCTGCCACACAGTAAACACACACACACAGTCGTGTGAATATACAAACAATCCACACAGCAAGCACATTACCAACAAGAACAGGCCCAACAATTTGGTTATGAAGCTGAACAAAAGCACCTTAAAGTGAACCACAGATATATATAAACTAGGGCTACACCACATACCATCTGGTAACTGTTACTGTCACAGTGGTCTTTGCACTACTAATATCACAGAAGGCTGCAATAAGCAAAAAAAAAGGCCTCTAACGAACTGCAACATTATTCATTACTTCCACGTTATTCTGTAAACCCCAGGTGTGCCAGCTGTACAAGGGAAATTCCAACAGTCCTGTTCAGCCTCGTTCATTGAGAAAGACATAAATCACAGTAAGCATCTTTTAAAAGAGAGTGGATGCTGCTTGAAAACCTAGGAACTAGTCATTAGAGCTATACTGACATATAGACTTTATGAATAAATGTAAAGCTTGTGGCACTGAATGAAAACCTTGTGTTTGAAATCAAATCCTGATGGACTACGGGTGAGAGACCGAAAGAGGTAGTGTTATAAAAACACCCCTTAACTGTGCTAAAGTTACTATAACCCACAGCTTTAACAAAAACCATGTCTGCAGTGCCTGTTCTGCAGAAGATCTGTTACACATGGACTTTGGAGTGCAGCTTGACCACAGAGCTCTGCTCGACAGCAACTATTTTCTCTCTTTCCTCCTTTAATCTTATCAACTGGATGTTTGAGCAGTCAAGTTTTTCACAGATGATTTGCTGACTATTCTAACTTAGCTGGTAAGTGCTCACAATACTTAAATCACCTGTTAGGTACACTTCGGATAATCGGCCAAACCGCGTTTGAATGATCTGCTGAATATTTACTTGCATTTAGGGATGTAGGAAAACATACATATCGATACACTTGCGTATCACACAGAACAGAACAGATTTTAATAAATAAAGAGTAAATGTAAATATATGTGGCATTCAGTGGTTTATTATGTGCTGTGTTCATACCCCTGACCACTAGACAGCAGTATTGCAATCCATCTTCAGCTAGTAGATTCCTCCATTCTAATGTAAACAAGTAGCGCAAGGGCACACGCTAACATTAGCAAACCTAGCCTAGCCGTTAGCATTAGCAAACCTAGACGACTGGATAACGTTTTCATCCTATGACAGTTTTGCTAATATGAGATTTTTAAAAATGACAGCGTAGTGCCTTGATAACAGTTTCACAATATATTGAATCATAACCCCTGAAACCCCTGAAGTTACTGATCATATCTTGCCAATATACATGTCCCTCTAACTCATTAATGGCATACTCAATTTGGTTACCCTTCTTGCTGGGGTACCCTGGGGCTGAGCCAGAACGTACAGGTGGAAGTAAAACCACTAAATGGTAAACACAGTCATGAAATAAAATAAATAAAACACCAGCAAGCTAGAACTGCTGTCTGTGGCTCTCATATACACTCATCATCAAAACAACAGCTGCACAAATAGTTGCACCCAGAAGGAATCAGTTGACAGGACTGAAATTTGTTGGGTAGGTTTGACATTGTGAGATATGTGAATGATTCAGGTTTCACACTCGGCCGTGCATGTGAAGTAGGCAAAGATGGGTCTTATCACTTTACCCGACTGACCCTGGTGTCACTCCACCTCCACTCATACCGCAAAAACATCTGGAACTGCTTGAGAACATTTGAGCTGCATGGGATGGATTATCATCAGGACACCATTAAGAACCTTTACAACTCCATGTAGAGACGTCTGGCATGTTGCGTTAGCAAACACGGTGGCCGACGCCATACTGAGAGACTCTACTACTGTATCTGTAGCTCAGTAAATATTGCCCATATCGGTATAAATGTATCATCATTTATTGTTCCTGGTAACCTTTATCTTCCTTCCCAATACCACTGCAATCCCACACTTCCTTCTGGGTGCAACTATTCTTTTGATGATGAACCCAAAACAAAAATCAGATTAAGGTAATCCGAGGTAACGGTAAATCTGAACTTGAAGCACCTCCATAGTTGCTGTTGTTGTTTGTATTTACTGTTAACACAATGTAGATACATTCAATAGCATGTGAAACATCATGTATCCGCACAAGCTAAAGAGTACTCTGCCTACTTTTCCGGTTTGTTTGTCCAATGGGAAACAGACACTGCTACTCGACCAGGGTACAGACAGCATTAAATTTGGATCTGTAACCACTCTGTATTATACTGCAGTGAAAAAAATATGCTGCAGCCTGAAACACCTACCCAGTCCTCATTAGGCAAAGAAGTTTCTCTAACATACAACTCCATGTGAATTACAGTTTAGGATTCATTTTTCCAAAAAATTAATGGCTTGATCTAACCATGTCATGTTATTGATTCAACAATGCAGTTTTAACATATCAAATAACATATCGACATATCACAATCACAACATGCAATTATAATACATAATCATAATACTAACAATTATTTACATTTATTGTTTTTTATTTTATTTATTTATTTTTTATTTATATATATTTTTATTATCAAAAGAATAGTTGCACCCAGAAGAAAGGATATGATATTAATGCTATTGGGAAGGAAGATAAAGCTTACCAGGAACAATGAATTATTATTAATTTAGACTGATATGGACAGTATTTATTGAGCTACACATACAGAAGCAGTGTCTCTCAGTATGGGGTTGGGCCGCCATGTTTGCTAACACAACATGCCAAATGTCTCAGCATGGAGCTGCAGAGGTTCCTAATGGTGTCCTGTTATAATCCATCCCATGCAGCTTGAATATTCTCACACAGTTCCTGCCGATTACACAGTAGGGGTGGCAACACCTGACAACATAGCGTTCATCTTGGCGCTGACCACGGTGCCTCCACACACAGATTAGTTGGTCGTCTCCACCAAGACAATTACAGGACTAACAGTGAAGATGACCCGCTGCCATTCTGAGTCACTCCATGACAGTCTGGCACGACACCATTGCAGTCTTTGGTGACACTGACGTGGTTTTAAGAGTCTAACAGTCTGTGTGCATGTAGTCCTGCATTGTGCAGCCGCTTGCCAATGGTGCTGGCACTAACAGGATGACTCATGGAGGACCTCACTGCTCACTGAATGTCTGCAATTGTGGCTGTTGGGTCAGTCAGATTGAGCGATAAGGCCCGTCCTTGCTTACTTGAATCATTCACATGTCTCACAATGTCAAACTTACCAAGCAAATTTCATTCCTCTTGGTTGATTCCCTCTGGTAGCAGCTATTTGTGCAAGTATTATTTTTGATGATGAGTGTAATTGTAGCTCCAATACAAACTCCCACACACCTGTGATTGTGCAGTCAGGGCGAGAGAGTGGAGAGCACCTGCTGCCACTCTAACCACCTCTTTACCACTCAGACATTTAATACAGAGAGGCTGCAGTCTGCAGAGAGAGACAGGGAGAGAGAGAGAGAGATTAGTGTTTTAATGGATTAGTGGAAGACCCATGAAGGAAACTTCTCTGTGTCATAACGATATAAGAAATTCCTAAAACACAGAAACCTCTATGACAGTTAAAAGTGCTTCACCAAACTAGAGCAAGTATTAAGCATATCAAATGCTTATATTACTAAAATAGTCTGTGATAATAGTGCTGTGATGTCGCAAGTAGTGCAAAATCAAATTACAGGCTGCCTCATTTTTAAAGCTGAACTATGAAAACAATGGTTATTTTGTGCAAGCCTGGGTTAAATCAGTACATGAAATAGTGCAGCATGAGGAATATTTACCAAATATATATTAGCAAAACGAAACAAACCGATCCTTTCACAGTTTTGCCACTGCTCCACACACGTTAACAAAGTTATAATGTGTTAGGGTTTCACATCTCTTTAAACAGAAATCTAGGAAGGCTCCCAAGTGGTGTAGTTGTCTAAGGTTCTATCCTGCTAAATATCCAGATACAGATGCGTGTGGGCAGGGTCTGACTCTCCAACAATGCTGGGAGTACAAGAAAGACCCACTAAACTGCAGGCAGTTGCGTGTATGCATAGAATGTGAAGTAAGGGTATTAAAAAAAAGGGTAATATATTTTTTCCATATTGCCCACTGCTATCTTAGTGTACTGACAGAGATTGTTTTGCATTGCATTGCATTGCAGGTAGTGCTCAGACCTGGGTAGCAGATCTCCGTGTCCCAGTTGTCCTTCTTGACCCCGGCCCCAGCTCCACACCTCCGTCTGCAGTGAGGGTAGGTGTGCGTCTGACTCAGGCACACCCACCGGGGTGAGTGCCACTGCCCGGACAGGTGGACGACTTGTCCTCCGCAAAAGACGAGGGGACACTGCAGAGAGAAAGACGGACGAGACGAGAAACCACATTAACGCACAGCTCACTGAGTGAAAAGTGCCTTATAGCTCTGTTTACACTTGACTGGCGTATTTGTCCCTAATGAACTCAATAAATCTTGTTTTCCCATTAAAGATGCATAAGCTCAGCTGTGCTGTAAGAGGGGACCCAAACAAACACAACAGACAGGCCAACGCGTTCACATGAATAATTCACACCAGTGCAGCCTGCTCAGCCAAGACTCAAAGAAACAAACCCAAACACTTCATAGCATCCACTGACAGCTAAAACACACACACACACACACACACACAGTGGCACGCTATCAGGTGGGAGAATGAATGTGCAGGCACATGTACACGCTGCTGTCGTGCTGTGTTTTGTTCCTTCCCCACAGAGGCCCATCTGTTCCTTAGGAGGGGGTAAGAACTAGAGGCACATAACATGACTAAAAGACGCTAGTTTAAAAAACAGACTGGGTCTTTCAACCTAATCTCAATACGCTGAATCTGTAGCGTACAGTAAATCACCACCAGAGCTGTGAACCTTTGAGCAGCTGGTGAACTGATTCAATTCACTGGTTAAATTAAAATCTTTTTTTTTGTGTGTCTCAAAAATGACTCAACATTAAACAGTGAACCTGCGATTCAATTCTGTTATTCAAGCACCTGTTTGAATTACTGTAACAAAATTTCTCGGACAAAAACTCACATATAGACTGTTGGCTTACAACAAATCTGACGAAATTAGATGAAAACCATCGCATGTGTCACGATTCACATGCACAGTTAGCTTATAAACGCTGCCTAAACCTTAAGTCTGAGGCATCACATGCGATTCTTCAAACACGTTTTCACTAATAAACTAGATCTGTTTGATCTGTACTTTTCTGACCTATCCATACAATCTGCTTTTTTGTTCGCTTTAAACTGGCCTACATGCTTGTTGCTCAGATATATGTCTGCACTGATCATCTAGAAAAACCAGTTCATTTTTAACGAACAAGTGTTTCAGATGTGCTTCCATTGTTTTCCTTTGTGCTACTATAAGCACATGTGTTATCGATGCTTCCAGGTAGCCTGGACTAAAAAACTGACTGGTATAGCAACAATAACTAAGCGAGGCTTTCTCAGAATTCTGTAAATGTCTTTTATGGGAAAAGTACTGACCACTGTAATTGACCATAAAATACAGATGCAGCAGAGATTAGGCTGAAAACAAGAGTTTAAATGCTATTTCACTACAGACTACAGTCTAACAGCTACCAATTACCCATTAAAGGGCCTATACTGTGGAATACTGAATATCCCTAGGCTTTTTATAACATATCATTCACTCCCTAGTCCCTTGGAAACCAAGTTGGAATAACAGCTCATTTGAAATTAATTGTTTTTGTGATGCCACACCGACCAACATATACATATCTCTGCCCATTCAGCGCTCCTCAATCCTACCACTTCATGCTGAACTTATAAGGACTGTTTCAACCAGGCCTGTTATTTTGAATGATACAGGGCAGACAATCAGAATCTGAGAGAGGTTGAAAAATGGTCACGCAAAAAGGAACTTAAGACTGTTTTTGTTCGCAAACCCACACAAAGGTTATATGTGGAAGGTTATATGTGGGTCCTTTAACAGTCATTCCCTGCCCTACACTACAGTAACAGCAGCATGCTTAACTACATACTAACATAAAATGATAATAGCAAAATTCTAGAAATATTGCTATTAGCACAACATGGCTAGTACAATAATGGCACAAATAATAATCACAATTAATACTGACATTTCTCGGTACTATATTAAATCACATTTAAATAACTAAATAACTATAAATCCAATTCTGGAACAAAACAGTCACGGTACCGTATTATTTACGCATATTAAAAAAAAAACCTACATTATAAACCAATATTCCAAATATACTCATCGTCAAAAAAATAGTTGCACCCCGAAGGAATCAACCAACAGGAATGAAACTTGGTGGGTAGGTTTGACATCATGAGACATGCTAATAAACCAAGTTTCACGCTCGGCCGCGCATGTGACGTAAGCGAGGATGGGCCTTCTCACTGTACCCGACTGACCCAATAGCCACAATTGTGGACATTCAGCGAGCAGTGATGCCCTCCATGAGTTAGTGCCAGCACCATTGGCAGGCGACGCAGGACTACATGCACACAGACCTTTACGACGACTGCCCTTAACACCACGTCAACGTCACCAAAGACTGCAATGGTGTCGTGCCAGACTGTCATGGAGTGACTCACAACAACAGTGGGTCATTTTCAGTGATGAGTCTGCAGGAACTGTGTGAGAATATTACAGCTGCATGGGATGGATTATCACAGGACACCATAAGGAACCTCTACAACTCCATCCCAAGACGTCTGCCATGTTGTGTTAGCAAACATGAAGGCCCAACGCCACACTGAGAGACACTACTTCTGTATCTAAATTTATCATCATTTATTGTTCCTGGTTATCTTTATCTTCATTCCCAATAGCATTGCAATCTGACACTTCCTTCTGGGTGCAACTATTCTTTTGATGATGAGTGTATAAACCTTTGAATCAATAGATCACCAGTCCAACCTTTTAAATACAGGATTCAAATATGCCTCAAAAATGAAGCTGAACTATGAAGAATTATACCAGCACTGAAACTAGACAGAAATGACAAGTATGTTATGCTCACTCGTTTTTAGAAGCCTGTTGAGATCTAATGCACAGTAGAGATTAATTACACTGATATCTAATGTTAGTAACTAAGTTTATGATTAGTCACGGGTTATTCATTTCAGAGACCTACAATCGTGATCATGAATAATATATGATCGGTTGTGCAGCTACTACATCCTAAAAATACCTGTAACTGCAGCAAGAGCAGCAGACAGCTCCTTCACTCCAGTCTCTGCTTTGTCTGTAACCATGGCAACAACAATATTATAGCGTACCTGTCAGTGTGCAGCGACAGCACAAACCTGCACCGTCACAGCAATGCAGAAAACTGCCGTTTGCTAAAATTACTCCATTTGTATTCAGCTGAGGTTTGAACAAAGTTGTGCGTTCAGTGTTCTGCAAATTTGGTGAGATTTTGCGCAGACTGGAAAAGACTTAAGACTTCTGGCTCAGACACAACACAGCTTAAACCTTCATCCCTCAGTCTGTAAAACAATAGCTGGAATTACTTTGATTCTTATAATACTAAGTGCATAATGCGCATTCTAACAGCATTATAAGACAAAAGAAAGCAATTGGAATTCCTGGAATTCTCTCACATGACGGAAAAAGCTGCCTTATATTATTCGTAGTGTGAGCAGACAGAAACAATAGCCACCATAAAACCATGCAAAACCACATAATAGCAAATTACTACTTATTTAGCAGTCCATAAACTTGCATGATTATAATCACCTCCACAAACACAGGCCCACACATGTAAACACACTGCAGGTGATGCCGGAGAGTCACTCAAGCATGCACACTTAAAGCAACAGCTCAGAGGAACATCAAATTTACAGTTTTCCTTCTTACCCAAAATGTACTCCATCAGTCAAGACATGATTCGTGTCTGAAGTTTGCTTCTTTGAATAATAGTCCACTTAGTTGTTTCATTTCCAGTCAGACGGACCATTAAATACATGTTGTTTATTAAATACATGTTGAGACATTTTTAAGGACATTATGCTGCGAGGCTACATTTGGGATGAAGGTAAAATAAGTAAATTAGATGTTTCAGTGTACTATCGCTTTAACATCCACCCCCCCTCAACACCCACTCCGGTGCAGACTTACGCATGTGGTGGCATAAGATATGTAGAGCACATGTACCCTGTGAGAGAAGGCCAGGGAGCGAGAGGCGGCGGTTGAGCCCCTCGGCCTCTTCTTCACGGATGTCCCCCAGGCTGGAGCTCTTTTTACCCTGCCGGTGCTCCTCCTGGCGCACCCTCTCTTCCGGACGCTCACGGCACTCGCCTGGACCCTGCGTGCGTGCACACACACACACACACACACACACACACACACACACACACACACACACACACACATCAATGAGCCTCATTCATGAACATCTTGCTTGAACATCAAGTTTTTTTTTCTTAAATTGTTCTTGAGAAAAGTCCTAAAAAAAGTCTACAACAGAAAGCTGTGTTCTTAAACTGCAGACCTGTTTGCAACTTTGTGCTCTTGAGGGCACACAGATTCTGTTCTGACCCAAGAACAAATCCTGAATAAGAAACACTGGTGAATGTCAGAATCTGTGTAGGTTGTTGATCAATAAGGCTCACTGGTCTCCTTGCCAGTTCACATATGCATTACTCGTCACTGCCTCCATCATCCAAGAAACTGTGAAATGCATCTGTTGTTTTTGCCGTTTACAGAAGGCATGTGATTCTGCAGGCGGATAGGATCTGATGCTGCGCCACAATGATCAAAAGTTCCAACCCACTCAAATTACCACTCCCACTCATCCAGCCTTCATACTTCCATAACTCCTTTTTGTACTCATCTCAGATGGACAGGACAGTGGAAAAAATACTGATGTAATGTCCCAAATAGAAAACGTTAAACTACCGTTAGCGACTGACTCTGCAGATTCTTTTTCATTCATGTTAGCAGGCTTTCTGTGGGGTAACTGGATCATATTTAGTCAGGCATATAGCTAGGCTTTGAGTTTAAAATCTTCACTGAATGAGTCAACATCCCAACTGCAACATCCAAAGCAAAAACGTCTGTTGTCTAGATGTTATCTAGATGTAGAACTATATGTGTCTAAATCTGTTATCTAGTCACTAGGATATGCAAATATTAACCACTGTTAGCATGATGCTAACATAACACTGAAATCTCTATTACTAGGCAAGTGGATTAGTCGTGCCAAAACAGGTAAACTAATCCACTAGCCTTGTAATAGGGTACTTACAGGTTTCAGCATTAAAACGCTGCTGATAAACTGTACGTGGCAGCATAAACTTGCATATAGCAACAACAGTCACTCCATGCTAATGTATGCAAAAGTCACTGCTGTGCTCCCAAACACATGTAACTACCATATCCTTACTCCACCACTTTCTACCGAGACAGCCAATAAAAGCAGTGTTCATCTGTACACTGTTCATCTTCATCAACTCGCAGAGTGAAACACATGATAGAAAGACTGACTTCAGGCGTTTTTTGATCTGTCTTCAACAAACACAGAGAACTATTATTATATATGAGCAAGTAACGAGCAACAGTAAGGATGAGTAAGGTCAGTGTTGATGCAGTGAGAGCATAATGAACGAGCATAACATACACTCACCCAGTAGCTGATGACCTTCCTCAGAGACAGAGCCTCGTACGTGGACACTACCTTCTCCCCAACAGCCGATGCACAAGAAACCACCAGGTGATTCAGGGCCGACCCCATAGGGGTTATCGACTGGGCAACAGGGGTTGTAGGGTCAGAGGTGAAAACATCAGCAGGCTCTGTAAGAGGCTACGATAGAAGAGAAGTGAGCAAGGTAAGAACACTCGAAGGATTTTACTTGGTCCTAGGGCTTTATAAGTTACTGTAATCGGCTGTTGCAACATTGCCAACAGTGGTTTTCACTCTTTGCAGGGTCCTACTGCCCCGCATAGTATACTTCTTTAGTACTTCGCTACTTGTTCAATGAAAGAAAGAGGCGCAGTGATAAAACAGCATTGATCCCAAGCATTCAGAGTTCAACTCATTACTTAAGACACTTCTTGTTTCAAACTCATGACAGCAACCACATCGTTCTTATGCTTCTTCTGTGCAAACAGGAATCTGCTGTGGTTAAAGAGGAATGAAAATTTAGCAATACAACTGTAAACAGTTGCGCTCAACAGTCTGGTGAACAAGTCATTGAATCTTCTGCCCAATATAAAGATTTTTTATTACTGACCTGAGCAGTTTGTGCTGTAGTTGGGTTCTTAGATGCATGCTCAGCAAGTGTCTGATCTGAAAGCCTCTTCAGGTAGTCTTTGAGTGCCTGCTCATCCGGGTAGGGGGAGGATTTTACCCCTGTTGCAATCAACCCTCCTGAAGTCTTTGTGCTTTCTGTCTCATCCACATGTGACTCTGTGGCCACCTCAGGGGCCTCTCCGTTAGCCACTGCAGCTTGGGACTCCTTTCGGCCCTTAGACGCTGATTGAACACACTCTTTCTCAGCAACAGGTGCCTGGTCCTGAGGTTCTGAGACAGACGCAGGTGCTGAAACTGTAGCGGCACTGAAACATGAGGGGGGTGCTGGCTTGGGGGTTTGAGTGTGGGCAGAGAGGATTGGCTCAGATGGGGAACTCCTGACTTTGCCATGACATAAGCTTCCTTCTGACCCTGATTTACTGTCCCCTTCCTCAAGCTCCACTCCTAGGGGGCAGTAGTGGCTGTCCGAGATAATAACGTGGTCCTCCTTGTCGGTCATAGTGTACAGTGACTGGTTGCACTGGCCACACTTGTCCAGATGGGGCCTGCGTGCTTCATGAGGAGGGGGCAGGCAGCGGACAAGAGCCAGGCTGTGAGACGCTCCACAAACGACCTGCAGCACATGCCTACCAGCCAGGTGCTCCACCTTCTGGGGCTTCCACACGGGGAAGGTTGTGGTCAACAGTCCCAGCTGGCAGCCACTGCCCCAGGACCACACCTCGTGCCGGGCCGAGAGGGCCAGTGTGTGCTGCTCTCCGCATGCTACCTCCAAGATCCTCACTGGCTGAGGAGGTGTGGCCTCACAGTCCACCACACCAACTGGGGTGGGGTTAGGAACAACGGAGAGCCCTGATAAGCCACATTGGCCATAGGTGTTGTCCCCCCACATGTGCACTGTACCGTCCTCTGTTACTGCTCCGTTGTGACAGGTGCCTGCCGCCACGGAAACAACATGCTGCTCACTAAGCCCCGCCTCCAGAATGGGCTCTGTGGCTCCTGATGAAGCTTGGCTCTGCTTCCATGGCAAGTTTCCAAAACTATACACCTGTCCACCTAACCCAAGATAAGATAGCACAAAACAAATGCATTGAATACAGTATAACATACCACAGACAAATATTAATTATTATTATTATTAATTATTAGACAAATTATAATCATAGCATTTGATAGTAATAAAATCAGCATTTCAAAAGAATGCCAGGCACAATATACACTTATCATCAACAAATAGTTGCCAAAGTGCGAAAGTGTCAGATTGCGATGCTATGGGGAGGGAATATAAAGTTTACCAGGAACAATAAATGATTATAATTTTAGACTGATATGGGCTACACAAAGTAGCGTCTCTCAGTGTGGCATCAGGCCACCAAGTTTGCTAACGCAACATGCATACGTCTCGGCATGTAGTTGTAGAGGTTCCTAATGGTGTCCTGTGATAATCCATCCCATACAGCTTGAACATTCTCACACAGTTCCTGCAGAATTTGCAGTAGAGATGGAGGTGGAGTGACACCAGGCGTTCTGGACGTGTGACGCATGACAACAAACTTCATCTTGGCACTGACCACGGTCCCTCCACACACAGATTTGTTGGTCGTCTCCAGCAAGACAAAAGTGGGACTCGTTACTGAAAATGACCTGCTGCCATTCTGAGTCACTCCATGACAGTTGTGGCACAACACTATTGCAGTCTTTGGTGAGGCTGCCGTGGTGTTAAGAGCAGTCGTTGCAACAGTCTGTGTGCATGTAGTACTGCATCATGCAGCCGTCTGCCAAGGGTGCTTGCACTAGCAGGATGACTCATGGAGGCATCACTGCTCGCTGAACATCTGCAATCGTGGCTGATGGGTCACTCAGGTACAGCGATAAGGCCCATCTATGATTACATCACATGCGCGGTCGTGCATGAAACCTGAATCATTCGCATGTCTCACAATGCCAAACCTACCCACCAAGTTTCATTCCTGTCAGTTGGTTCCTTCTGGGTGCAGCTATTTGTGCAACTACTCTTTTGATGATGAGTGTATCAAGATCTCTTTTTATTTTTACATGTATTATAATAGGATCCAATAAAAAAGTGCATTTTTAAAAGAAAATGAAGGATGGCGGTGCAGCTTCAGCTTAAGGTTTCGCTAAGTTGTTGTTAGATGGTCGCTGTGCTATATTAGGCAGTCCCTCGGGAAACAGACTACTATACTGTGAGACTACCGCTAGGCTAAGCTTAGCTGGAACAACAAAGCTTTGATTCACCTCAGACCAGTCACAAGAGCTACATGGAAGTGCTTATATGTGGAAGTGCGGATGGCCAATCAGAATGCAACTGGCAGAATCCTGACAGTGTGGCTAGGTTAACCCACTAAAGATCAGACTCTCCATTTACGTGTGGGCAGAGCGCCTGTTGGTGAGATCAGGGTGATAGTGTGTTTGTATCATGTGACATAAAAGTTTTGCAGAACCTGAATTTGAGCATTCTTTCATTCCTAAGTGAAAAATTCAGACACTGAATGGTCACTATGTGGATACCATACATGCATCCAAAATCAGAATTGACACAGTGGAATCTCTACCTTCAGATCAGTGCATCACCATGCACTGAGGTATTTAACTGCAACATTCATTTTTAAAGACGCCCCAAATACTGGTCCCGATCTGACCAAACACAATGGTCAGACAGGTGTTCAGAATAACTCTACTCTCTAAAACAATAACATCACAAGACATACCATAAGAGAAACTTAACATTGTGATCTCTCCTGGTGTATAATGATCCCTACTGCAACATCCAAAGCATGATATCTAAAGCAGTAGTAGGTGATTCTCCTCCTGTGGGATTTATCTTCGTGCTGACAGAAAAGCATTCATGCCCTCCCAAAAAAAGTATTTACGAAACAGATCAGATGTATTCACATCTTCTGGTGGCTACAAGAAAATGCTTACCCTCCACCAGCAGAACCCCGTGTTTGGCTCCTAGAGCAGCTTGGAGCACGGGCCGGGACAAGAGCACTTTGTCTGGAGTGATGCTGCAGGAGTATCCCCTCCATGTGTGGAGAACTCCTCGCTCCCCTGAGCTCTCCTCCTCATTCGAGCTGTACAAACACATAAAAGAATAAATACAGCAGTTCCCCTGAGGACGTAATAAACCTCTACAGAATCAGGGAAAATAAACATCAGACATGTGCAAATAAAAAACATGTTGTGATTTGGAATGTTTCTTAAATTAATTTACCAAACAGATCCTCTGGCATTTGAAGATGTATTTGACTCCATGGTGACTTCAAATAAGGAACTGTTGATAATCACCTTATGCCTTATGAACATCACCTTTAGAAACAGGAGTCGGCCATATCACAATAATATTGGCATCACAATGTATTAGACTACAGTATGCTTTTCTGAGGATGTTTTTGTATTGCCAGCACTCACAGGCACAAAATACATCTACAAACTGAGGAAAAAGGAAACACAAAAAGGGTACAGTTTTGTCACCCCAAGATACAAACAATGTAAAAGTGCCTTCATGGGTACAAGAATGACTTAAAGTCCTTTTGTGTGCATTAAATGAGTTCTCAAAACCACATATAAGCTCACAGGCAAAAAAATCAGGGGTGGCAGTGGTACCACTTCAGGCTCCTGCAGATGGCGCTACATGACGATGATGGTGCTGTAAATGCCTACGGGATGTGTGACGGGATTCATAGATTGAAAGGAGGTGGGACAGTGCACTGAATGTCTCATTCAATGTGTGGAAAATGGATCCAAAGCAGATGTTAATTATGTTAAATGAGTGATTGCATTTGGGCTTTTCAAAGGCCATAGTGTGAAGGAAGTAGCTGAATGTGCAGATGTATGGAAGCATACGGTCATATGGGTCTACCAGCAGTGGCAAAAATCTCAATCTACAAGAAACACTCCTTGGAATTGTGCAAGGAAAGGCATCCACCAAATCTGGGCCAACTGGGGAATTCTTGGATGCAGGAGTGGATGAGCATTGACATGACCTACATCCAGAAACTTGTCCAGTCCATGCCAAATATGATTCATATGATCTGATCATTACATGAATTTTCACTCACCCTTATTTTGAGTCAGATTTGGACAGTAGGCTCAGTAGGATATTTTGCCTTGAACAGAAGTTGTATTGTCCCATATTCAAAGAGCTGAGGCTCCACTGCCTGATGCCTGAGAGGCAGAACAACCACCAGCCTCCTTGTGTTCAATAATGTGTTCAATAACATGTGAAGCGGATGATTCTTTGCTCACATGTTTTGTGATGATTTCAGCTTGTTGCCACGTTCTCTACTTACCTCTTCAGCTTATCCATGTCTAAGCAACCCCCATATCACAGAAGGTGAACCAGCATGGTGGATGACTGCGTTTAGATGGCCAGCCTGTGTGCAAGCATATGTGCAATATCACAAAACTGAACTTGGCACATAAATGGTTCCATATGCTTTAAGGGAAATTCCACCACTTTTTCAACATTTGTGTATGATTCAATGTAAAAAAGTCGAAACCCCGGTTCCTATCACCACAACCACCGCAAGGAAATCTGAGACATTAAGTGCTACTACTATGAACATCTGAGGAAAAAACACTTGGAATGACTTTGGTTATATCCCAACGACCGAAATTAATAAGGAATTAATAAAGAAATTATGCAAAAACAAATGGTGGAATTCCAATTTAAAGGTATTACTTTGGTAGTAGACTACCTGAGCTTAGATCATGTGTGAATACAGTTGTTCAGAGTATTAGTAAAATGGGGAACATGAGCATAAACCTTGGGACATTCAAGAAAAGCTGTATACAGTTTTGTAGGCAACATTAACATGTATACCTCCGTGACCGAAGGCAAGGCGAGATGTTGGCAGTGTCGGCTCCAGTAGTCTACAGCAAATAACAAAAAAATGCAGGTTACATTTCATTTAAACAGCTCTCCCAGACACTATTGTTGAGTCTAAATCATTATTTTAAAACAACCCGTTATCCCATTATACTAACATTTTCTAAGCTACCCAGGCCTGTTATGAAGGCCTTGACAGCCCCACTGTCAGTTAAATTATCGTTTCCATGGAGGCCACAGCTGCCGCACTAAGTCAACAAACCAGTGTTTGCTGTAAACACTGCTGCAACCAGTGGCTATTCTAGCAGCCTAAACCTTTAAACCACTCTTTAAAAACATATTTTAGTTGAATATTACCCAAATATCAATACCATATATCAATACACACAATAAAACCAGAGCTGCCACAGAACCTTTAGCAGAGTACAAGTCAGTTAAACTAACCTTATTACTCACCCCTGCCCCAAAATTACAGGGGAATTCCACTGGTACTCAAAACAGTTCTGCTTTAATCATTGGGGTGAACTGAGTATTGTGATATGCATGGCAATACTGTATCGACATACGGACGCCAAGCATCAACATTTTACTACGTAAGTGTAAAGTAAGGGTTTTATGGCGGTGTTAGTCAGTCTGTGTGCTTGACAACCCCATCTTGCTGCAATAAAAATGAATGAAGATGAACAGACTGAAAACTTTCTATCATTAGATAAAAGAGATGCTGGTAAACACTGGGGACAATCGCAGTCCTCAGCACATTACAATATATTTAAAACTGAAGTAATATCATATGGTAACATATGTATCATTATAATATACCATATCATGATTTAAGCATCATGATAATATTGTATGTATGACAATAATATGGTATCAAGACTTAAGTTAAAGATAATATCGTACCATGATAATTTGGTAACGTGACTGAAGTATGATGATATCATACCCGTATCGGGGGGGGGCTTTTTATTGAATCCCACACCTAGTAATTCAGTGGTTGACATGCAAACACAGTCATTTAGAGAGCAACGTCTATAATGTGCATGGTAGAGCAAATGTTTCGTCTTTCCTTTACAATGGGGCAAAAAACCCTATATTCTCTATTACATGTAATGAATGATCATGAATGATTAATCAATTTTACATCAACATCGCAATTAAACTAAGTGCAATATTCAAATCCCAAGAGCTAAAACTTTAATTCTAGACTACTTTCTCAAAAAAGTGTCCTATATGGGGAACGTTAACATATTACCAGAGCCGGCAAACTGCCTGTACATGAGTTGGACCAATCAGAGGCAGCCAAATAACCATATGCTGTGACATCACAACCACAGCTAATTGAGAAAGGGGATGCTCTGGTCTTACTGACCAAATAACAGACCTGGACTTCAGTTCCCAGCACATAACCGCACTTTAAATCGCACTCGCAATATGGATCAGAAAAATCACAATTAGATACTCTTCCCAAATCAGTCAGCCCTAACCCTTAAAGTATGTTTCAGGACAAACACCATTCCTAAACATGTCAGACAGCAATGACTCCAGGACTCATATACATTACTTAACATTAGCATTACATGAGGACTAAGCTTTTAGAGGACTCAGACTCTGGAGCCCTGGATGTCTGGTTCCCATCCCCAACACTGTGGACTATACTGACTCTGAATGACTCTATTTACATCTTAACGATTTAATTCTGCAGGAACGGTGAAAAAGGTGGAATTCCCCTTTAAAACCAGCTGGTTCATGTTAGAAACGTATATCACAGTCACCTCAATAAACAATGCAAGCCAAAAAAGCATCCCATAATACAGGACTTCAAAATCTCAACCTCTTATAGCTCATATATCCGCAGACGGAGCTGAACGGAGCTGTCAGAAAGCCCCGGAGAGACCAACGGTCACAACTGTCACTTGGATTAGTCCAGTCCTGTAACGTTACGGTGAATGAGAGTCAGAAAAATGTCACCGCTTAATAATTTGAGTAGGAATGAAACAAATAAAGATGAGTGTAGCTACAGTGTTACAGCTACAAGGCTGTAATTAGCTGTACAGCTAACGCGGTGGTGGTGGTGGTGATGGTGATGATGACAGCGCCTTTCTGTCAGCGCTGAAGCTCCGAGCGGTCTCTCTGTTGCTCGTGCAGCTAGTTAGCTAAAGGCTAATGTGTGGCGAACTTACCGGTCCGACTGCTAACCGACAGCTGCTTGTAGAAACGAGGCGAAACGTGTGCAGGCCGGGACGCTCAATGCTCGCCGGGTGAAGTTTGGGAAATCGGCGCTGCGAAACGGAGCTGTTGTTGGGAGTCTTTCTTCTACCGTGTGGGGATTGGGACAAAAAACCCGAGGGCCAGTTACGGCTTCGCTTTCGATGGGAGCACAGAGAGGAGGAGAGAGGAGATTCTCTAAGCTGCTACACAGCTAAAGGAAGGGTCCACCAAAAATGAAATTTACACAATACGAAATTGTGTAGACGCTGCCTGGAGCGCGTCTTTAGTTTGTTCTAGAGATACGAAGCTAATGTAGCTTACAGCTAGCTAATAAACGTCTGCGTCACCAGAGTTGCCACCTTTTCTTTTAAAGGTAAGCAGCCTGTCTTCGTAAAGTCGCTTTATGTCGGTAGATGGCGTAATGCGCTAATTTGCATATTTGTGACGCAATCACGTCGTATTTACAAGCTGCCTAGTTGTTAGATGGTATCAGTCCTTTGTATCTCTGTACAGGATAAACCAAATGTACTGTGTGCATATTCACAAATAAAGCTATGTGCATATTTCAAAAGAACAACAGTATTTACATATTGATTAATGCAGCATATATTGCAAAAATCACAAAATTGAGTTTAACTATCCACAAGTGCCACAAATATGTACACAGTAAACTGAAAAGATAAAAAAGATTTAAACTTACATTACTGACTATTTAGCAGATTAACAGACAAGTGACTGTACAGAAACACCAGGTAACCACACTGTTTGCACATGTGCAGCTCATTCACTGTGTAATGAATGTGCTGCTCGGACTTTCATAGTTGTGCCTCTCTCTCATGGACAGTTTTGGCAATTGTCTTATATGGGAAGTAGCGTTAAGTTGGCAACACTATATGTCATACAAACATGGTTTGATGTCTGTTATATTAGTGCCAGTTATAACAGCCTCAGCCAAGTCCATATTCCCACCACCAGAGAATCCCCAACATAACTCCCAAAGGAGTTTATTTCTTCTCCTTTGTGTGAACAGCTTGACGTAGTGCCTAAGAATAATTATTCATTTACTGTAAATGTTGATGTAGTATCAACATCAGACATATCAGTTAGCATCAGTTAGTAGAAATAATTACATGACATTGCAAAACAATTATTTGCTATCTCGAAATAATGACTTGCTGTCTCAAAATAATTCTAATGTTGAGAATTTCAAGACAAAGAAAGAAATTAGAAGTAATTTTGCAGGATAGTAAGCAGTATACACTCCCTGGCCACTTATTTAAGTACACCTGTTCAACCGCTCATTAACACAAATATCTAATCAGCCAATCACACAGCAGCAACTAAATGCATTCAGGCCACACTACTATACTGCATAATATACTACTACAGTAGTATATAGTGCATACTGTATACTGTCCCCTGTGTGTAGTATGCAGTACAGTAACAGTGTTTGACATACAGTGTAGTATATTAATACAGTCACATGAGAGCTGTTATTACTGTATCCACTGTTTAGAGCTAGCTGCTGCTAACGCTGCTCAGTTCACTTGAAATACATTTAGCCTAACTGTTAGCTACCCTCGGCTATAGCAAGTTTATCTTTTATTTATCTTCAGACCTGTCTATTTAAAATTTCTGAGGCTCATTCTGATGAAAAAATACCCCACTACAATCACTACACCCATATTTATACTCGGAGTTGGCTGTGTTTTGCTCCCCAGTGTTACCCGCCACCATTCTCTCTGGCTGAAGCAGGCTGAGAGCTAGTGAGGCCGCGGGGCATTATGGGATGCAGTACACCATGAAGATAGCTCTCCCTGTATACTAGAAACACTGACTGGAGTAGAACACCATCTGGGGATCTTCAGTGCACTACAGGTTTTCAACTTGGTCACATACTGCATACTACATACTACATACTACTTTTAGGCAGATTTAGTACACGAGTAGTATGTAGTATGCCATTTCAAGTACAGCAGTAGACGACCTGCTGAAGTTCAAACCGAGCATCAGAATAGAGGAAAGGTGATTTAACTAACTCAGTTAGACAGTTTGCTATCTTTAACTTAGCTGGGCAGCACAGTAGAATGATAACTGTGTGGTTGTTGCTGACACCAAGGAACACAGCACTGCTGCATGCTGAGAAGACCAGAGCCTCAGCTAATAAAGTAGAGGTTTGGGGGGAAAAAGGATTGCCTTGTAGGTACAGATTTAGCCCTTACTCAAACAGATCCTGTATTTCACATCAATATGTACCTTTCCACTCGTCAGTGATGTTGATAAAGGGAAGAGGACCTGCCCCAAGTGGAGGAGTTCTTGTTCACGAGTGATGAGAAGAAGGTTTGTGAGATCGGCCGCAGACTTGGACAGGTAGCAGTAGTAATGCGGTCTCTGTACTGGACTATGGTAGTGAAGTAGGAGTTCAGCCATATGGCAAAGCTCTCTATTTACCAGTCAGTCTACATCCCCACCATCACCTACGGTCATGAGCTTTGGGTAATGACCGAAAGAACGACATTCGCAAATACAAGCAGCGGAAATGAGCTTTCTTTGCAGGGTGATGGGCCACACTCTACTTAACAGGGCGAGGAAAATGATTTTGTAAACATTAATAGGAACTTTGGTACATACAATCACATGAATATAGGCAGACATTAGGGAAATAATGACTAAATGACAAGCGAAATGTAGCATATGAGCACTTTCACTCATAAGAAACTCTGTAATTATATAACTACGGTGAAGTGAGTCAAGGAAACACTGGCACATGGAAAGATAAACGGGTGAAAGGGGAAATTAAAGGAAAGATAAACAACTGAAGGGGGAAATTAATGTAGGACAGTGAGGAAACTGTTTGTAGGTAGGTGGAGGTCTGAAAATCATGATATTACAAAAGAGAAAGAGAAAAGTTTGAGGGAAGCAAAATCAACGCAAGTGGACGGAGTTCACTGCACATAAGGTTACTGAAGCCACCCAGCACATAGCCTGTTCACCTTACTGCCATCAAGCAGGAGGTACCGTGCATCCAGGCCAGAACAAACTGGCTAATGAGCAGTTTCTACCCACAGGCTATCAGAGCCTTTCACCAATACCACTGCACTCTGACACTTTATATTATTAATATATTATATCACTGCTATGGACAATATCACTGAGTCACTTTAAAAGTACACACACACACACACACACACACACACACCCAAACACAAACACACACATATATACAGGAAGGAAAATGTGAAGAGGAAAATGTGAACAAGAAGTTGGACCTGCTAGCATGGAACCTCTGCACCATTTAAGGTGGATCAGGAAAACGTGAACAAGAAGCTGGCGTAAAAGAAGCCGACTTCTGCTTCACGCAGTTGTAAGGCATGCAAAGAGATGAGGAGGTTGCTCTGTTTCTGCTTGACAGGTGGGCAACATTAGCTCATGTTTGTGATAGCAATGGGTTAGCATTGCAGCAGCTGACCCACAACCCAGCTGACATTAGTTACATTACTTGCTATGTTGTTGTTTGCAGTTAACGGTATATCATGGTATTAGTCTGTAAAACGTTTGGGAAAGGTTTATTGGCTTCAAAGATTTGCTAGTCCAGTGTCGTTCACCTTGGGAATGCACATCAGTGCAGAGACCGGCCAGTCATGCATTTCATTTCCAGTCAAAATTGTCATTAAGTACAAGTTAATCAAGAGCAAAAACAACATACATTTACCAGGGAATTACCCAGAAGCCTCAATAACTACGTACAGTAAAGCATTTTCAGCATTTATTGTGTCTTTCATTCTTTTCAGGAGTCTTTAAAGTCTTTTCAGTTTTCCAAGTAAATCTGAAGGGATATTTCTGCTTCTCATACTCCAGGTACTCCCAGAGGTCTGGATTTTTGGGCTGGTTGGTCTGTTGTTCAGAGAACACCAGCAGCTTCTTTGTTTGATGTGTCTGTCTCTTCTTCTCACTAAGGAGCTTCTCAAATAGCTACACATCCATTCAGCCCTGCAGCGTTAAGGTGTCTTCTCACAGTGAAAGGATGGATAGAAACACCTGTGGATGTTTTCAGATCTGAAGCAAGACGATTGGAGCTTGATTTCTCACCTCTCTCAAAGATGAATGCCTTAAGGGCTGTTTATCTGATGGCAGTTTTGGTGGTCTACCAGGTCGTTAACGGTCCTATTTTCTCTAACTCAGTGGGTTTCAACCTGTGGGTCACAGCCCCATACTGGGTAGAGCTGGTACTGCCAGGGGGCCATTGGCTGCCATTTATTTATTTGTTTTTTCTTACGATTATGCAGTAAAGTGAAGCCCTAATCATCCCATTCCACCATATCTAAAGGAACACTGAAGGGAGGAGTGTATTTGATTTGCTGTTGAGTTCAAATATTAACAATCGTTCTACAGAATCACTAACTGCACTGTTAATGATGTAGTCCTGTAATGCACATCATGACAAGCAGAAAACCCAACCAACTTCTGGGAATGAACTTTGGAGGAAAACATCCCTGAAGATTTCTTTGGAAAACACCTGTAAGAGAATGGAAGCAAATTGTGCAGACAGTAAATACTGAAATATTGTATTGGTATATATTATATTGTTTTTATACTGTTTGCAGAAATTCTAATAAAAAAAAAAAATAATAATAATAATAATAAATAAAAATAATAAAAAATCAAAATGGTGGAATTCCCCTTTAACGTTTGTCAGGTAAGCTTTGAGGTGAGTGGAATTATATAGATAACACTTTGTGGAATATAAACTAATGCTGCAGTTTGTCCTTTAACAACTCTCTCTCACTCACTCACTCACTCACTCACTCACACACACACACACACACACACACACACACACTTGGCTCCCTCAGTGAGGCGCTCCAGCATTTCAAAACAAACAGCAGCCCACAGTCTTGCTCTTGGTCCAGCCAATTGCATAGTGACTCCCATCCGGATGCTCTGATTGGCTGGTGACCACACACACACACACACACAGAGCGGTGGCAGCTGCAGGAGACAGAAGGAAGGCAAGGAGAGAGACAGAGTGCTTAGGGAAAGAGGGAGAAGCGCAACTTGTCAGTGCGACTACACGCAAGTGAGATGGATTTCCGGAGTAAGGACTGACTGACCAGGTCCGGCTCCACTTTGGAAATGTCCAGCTTATAGTGAGGATACACCACCGGCCTCATCAAGGTCCAGCCGAACCTTCAGTATGCACAACCTCCGGCACGCTGCCACTGAAGCCTTCCAGCGTTTGGGTGAGTACACACCAGCGCCTAATCTAATACAACACTGCTCACCCCCTTATTAACACTGTAATCTGTCCCCATGGTTACAGTTAAAGGGGAATTCCACCCGTTTTTCAAAATTCCTGCATAATTTGTTTAATTGTTAAGTGATTCAATGTAAAATGATTTATTGGTGTGAAACTTCTATTAAGTAAAGTTTCTTTACAATGGTGGTGATGGGAACCATCTACAAAGCCGATATACAGTCATTTTATGGACTATCCCATATGGAGTATATGCAGTAAGCCAGTACATGTGGGTTTTATATGCAATACTACTGATGAGGAAATAGTGGTATTGTATTCATAACAATTTCATGTTGTTAGGCAGTTTCAGAAGGTATTACAACACTGCAGACCTATCACAGCTACTGCAAACAATTCTGGCTTATTCCTTATGAAAGGGAATTTAAGAAACCACTCAGAATGTTTAAACCTTAAAATTCAATTTTGCAGACATTTAAATTTGGTGGATTTATCCTTTCAAATAAACACTGAATCAGGATCAGTAAAACTGATGTCTACATAATGGGCAATTCAGAACATAAATGGTCAGTAAATAATACATGTAAACAGACAGTATACAGTGAACTGCCATTTAATTACCCTGATCACCAGCTGGCCATTTTATCGGAAACACCCACCTGTAGGTGCACATTGTAATCATAGGTGTATTGTAGATATTTGCAGGTTTACAGTTACTGACTGTAGTCTCTGCTGCTGCACAATTTATGAGCCCCCCCTCTACTCCAGGACCACCACTGAGCAGATTGTTTTTTGGCTCATGGATCATTCTCAGCCCAGCAGTGGCACGGGCACAGTAGAGGGTTGCAGTAATAGGAGTGTACAAGGGATAGGAAGCTTTTAAACACCTCAGCATCAGCAAAAACATCCAGAGCTCGCTCAGGAGCCGACCACCGGTTGAAAGAGATGAGCTGTAGTCTCCAACCGTGCACCTGCAATGTTTTCCAACAAGGTAGGTGTTTCCAGTGAAGTGGCCAGAACATTGGCACACATCATGCCAAACAATTAATCCTGATATGAAGTCTCTATTTTCTTTCTCCAGCTTCACTGCTTATGAAACGTCCTGATAGCATTTAGCTCCCATATCTTTCAAATCAAACTACTCACTGCTCTCCTGAATGGCAGCCTCCCAGCTTATCAGCACAGCTGAGGATAAGATTGTTTTGGCAGTGCTCTGATATGCACCTTTAGCTGTTGCATAGAGGAGAAAAAGTACCTGCTTTTTTTCAGCAGGCCATGTGCTCAAAGTGCGTGTGAATGTCGTCCTACATAATAGTTATGTTCTAGTAACTGCACTGCTGGCAAAAATAACACTACTGTCCTTCCAAAGGAGAGTTTAACACAGTGGGAGTGAATGGAGAGGACGTTTTTAGAGACAGTGAGGAGAACATGAGTATAAAGGGGCTACTTATGCCACTGTGCTAAAGTCATAGACCAGCTGGTCATTTATTTCACTTCCAGGCAAAATGACCATTAAGGACAAGTTAACAACATACATCTAACAGGAACTTATACAGAAACCCGAACAACTGAACACAGTATAGCTTTTCTAGCATCTATTTTGTCCACACTGTCTTTATTACAGCTTCCATTCTTTCCAAGAGACTTACTTTAAGTTTTCCAAGAAATCTGCATGGATATTTTTCCAGACCTCCAAGGTTCAAGGTTCAAGGTCCCAAACACATTCGGTGATGTTAAGGTCTCTGGACTCTGGGGTGGTCGGTCCGTTGCACTGAGAACACCAGCAGCTTCTCAGTTTGATGTGGAAACACCTGTGGACGTTTTCAGATCTCAAACAAGAGTGGAGCTTGACTTCCTCCTCTCTCTCAGTGATGTAAGCCTTAAGTGCTGTGTATCTGATGTTGACAGGTCTACCAGGTCTTGCACATGTCATTAGCAGTCCCACTTCCTCTGCCTCTGTGGTTTTTAACATGTGGGTCTCGCAGCCCCTTGATGGGCCATGATACTACTGCTATGGAGCCGTTGGTCGCCTTTTTTTTTTTTTTTGGTCAAAGCCTACGATTATACAGTCAAGTCAAATCTTACTGGCGTCATTGATTGTGTTATATCTGCTTGCATGTGAAACAATAATGGCAGATTCATGTTCTTATGTACTCCAAAAGCTTTTGTGGTCATTTGTTCCCAAAAGGTTGGGAAGCCCTGCTCAGTTTATTTGAATATAGAGATATTGATTGAGAGTGGGCCACTGGTTGAGGGTGGTCGGAAATATCCAGCCAAGAGCGGTTCTGTGCATGGTCAGCATTGATTAAGGGTTAGAGAAAGGGTTAACGCAAACTCCATTAACAGATAAGCTCCAGTCTTTTGACTGTACACCAGCATGGTGGAGCTGTGAGGCAGTGGTTTGTAACGAAGTTGTCTGTGATTGTATCTGCTCAGATTTTCTGCACAGGCCCAGGCTCCCTATGGAGTCTTATCTCCAGCTCAGCTTGTTGTGTGCAGCTCTTACATTTGCCATATCCTGCTGCTGTGTTCACATTTACCTCCGGAGTCAGAACGGGAAGGAATTAGAGATAAAGACTTTTCAAGCATTCATAGATGAGGAGGCCTTATTTTCATCAGTGATATTATTTTGTCTGTTGACGTCGTGTTTAGTTATTGTGTTTTATTAATTTGTTTATTGTTTTAATTGCTAGCTTGTCTGACATATGGTTCATGTTCCACAAATAGCTACTGTTCATAGCTACTGTTGCAAGGTTGACCAAGCTTTACAGAACGCTAGCAAAACTTAGTACAAACTATTAGTAGGTTTGACATTGTGAGACATGTGAATGATTCAAGTTTCACACTGAGCATTTGACGTGAGCAAGGACGGGCCTTAACGCTGAACCTGCCCAACAATATAAGGTCATCCTGTTGCGTGTGCTTTCCATCCTGACTCATGCTGTTATGTTGGTAGCATCCTTAGCGAAGTGTGGCTCAGAGAAGAGCTCTAAAGCAATTCGAGCAGTTGGAGGAGCTCACAAGGGGTCGTTTCGTAGGGCTCCGGGAAGTGGGATGGTCTTATCGTCATACTGATTGTGCGGTTACTACCATAGCACACTGTTGGCGGCAGTGGATAGAAGAAGGCACACACCAGTGACACAAAGGATCTTGGAGACCTACACAAACCACAGAGAGGAAGAACTAAATGTCCAACATGCCCTAAGTGACCCAACAGCGACGATTGCAGACATTCATTGAGCAGTGACGCCTTCCATGAGCAGACCGTTACGGCGTCTGCCCTTAACACCACGTCAACCTCGCCAAAGACTGCAATGGTGTCGTGCCAGACTGTTTTGTTGATGATGAGTGTATGTTATTATTCACATGTTTGTTTATATACAACATCTACATACAGGGGTTGGACAATGAAACTGAAACACCTGGTTTTAGACCACAATCATTTATTAGTATGGTGTAGGGCCTCCTTTTGCGGCCAATACAGCGTCAGTTCGTCTTGGGAATGACATATACAAGTCCTGCACAGTGGTCAGAGGGATTTTAAGCCATTCTTCTTGCAGGATAGTGGCCAGGTCACTACGAGATGCTGGTGGAGGAAAACGTCCTTCTTGGTGGTATGCTGACATTACCCTGGATACCGTGGCTCTTGATACATCACAAAGACTTGCTGTCTTGGTCACAGATGCGCCAGCAAGACGTGCACCAACAATTTGTCCTCTTTTGAACTCTGGTATGTCACCCATAATGTTGTGTGCATTGCAATATTTTGAGCAAAACTGTAAAACTGTGCTCTTACCTGCTAATTGAACCTTCACACTCTGCTCTTACTGGTGCAATGTGCAATTAATGAAGATTGGCCACCAGGCTGGTCCAATTTAGCCATGAAACCTCCCACACTAAAATGACAGGTGTTTCAGTTTCATTGTCCAACCCCTGTAGATGTACCAGTTTAAAATGCTACGCTACTGAGCTTGACTATGTTGCTGTAGCTAACTGAAACTGCACAACATTTTGCCACTATGCTAACATTAGCCCAATGACACCTGAGATATACCAACAAACATCAATCAGAGCTGTTATAGGTGAGGAGAACGGGGACTGGTTGAAATGGGAATGGGAAAGCTTATAATGGTCCACATGGCTTCTGTTTACAGAGAAAGTCACGTCCTTCATGAAAAACAGCCAGTCAGTGTGCTAGTTATTCCGCGAGAGAGGAAAGCCCCTGTATGACATAGTAGTCTGGTCTTGTATGGCTGGAAATTCATAACCATGTATGGCCTGGCAGAGTTGCAGAGATGCCCACTGATAGCCCTTTATTTAGCCAAAAGAACCCTAATTCTTGAACTGGTTCTGTTCAGGCTTCATAGAACCTTGGTGATATCCAGGGAACCAGCCTGCGTTTGCACCAGTTTTTATTGGAACCAAGGAAGCACGGAAGCACGGAACAACTACTAGAGATAAGAAGAGGTAGAAGAGGTTCTTCAGCAGACCACTGGGTGTCGCCATTGTTGCCTTCTATTTTTTTTTCAATAACTGACACACCCGCGGATGTCATCACAGTTCGTGCTAAGGAAACTTCTATTCTTTGGTTCCAGCTGGGAACAAACTTTCAGGTTCTGAACCCATTTATTTTTGCTGGAAATGCACCAAACAGTTCAAAATTTGCTGCACAAAATGGAACAGAACCCGTTCCACATTTGAGGAAAAGGGCGATGAGTGAACAGATGAGTTACAGTACAATAGCTACGGTATAAATATGACTTAAAATGAATACTAAAAGATGAATTTACATGTTTTGAAGAAAAAACTGTGTATAGTTTCTCATTAGATGGAATGGGATTTTGCCAGTGTGCTTGCCCACCCTGGTGGTGACAACATTTAAACCTGATATGAAATTACTATTAAACGGCAAGAGCTGCTGATGTCTTGCCTTCAGAAATATGCAGATCAGTAAAATCTGCGGTGTGTTGGTACGAAGAACCAAAAAGCATAACATAATGTAACATAAATGTTTCCCATAAAACACCAGCTGCAAATATAATTGCAAATCATGTAAATAAAATGATAAATGGCATGTAAATGATTTTAGTTAGTATATTTATGTTTGCGGTACAAACACATCAAGGTTATTAGCATATTAACAATTGTTCATTTAAATGTGTATGAAATGATCCTATGTCTGTAGTGTTAGATAAAGAGCCATTCTGTCTTCCATCTGTTACAGAGCCGTGTACAGTCTGTACTACCTAATGACCTGTATAACCCATATCTTCCCTTTGAGATTGTGAACAATACAGATAGATACAGTAATGCAGTTTATCTGTTTAATATTCTTTTAAAAACCCAGCAAAATCATGGCAAACCATCCTGCTGCACCTTTTCCTCACCCAGTCCAATTTGGTCCATTTGATCTAGGTTGTTCCTTCAACCAGTGTAGCAACCCAGCTAGAGATGATGTGTTCCAAAAACGTTCTGAGAATATGCAGTGAAATGTTCCATAATGTTTTCAGCAGGGAAGTTTTCTTTTGGTTTCTAGAATGTTCTTTTTAAAAATAGGAGAACGTTCTCTAAAAACATTCTGTCATCTCCGGTCTCAGTAACATCCATAAAACATTTCCTGACTGTTGCGCTGAGAATGTTCTTCTTCTGTTATCATTTCTGACAACATTCTCAACACATCCTCTGAACGTTACAGGTAAAGCGTTAAGTCTTAGTTAACATGTAACCTTTTAGGAACATTATGTGAAATGATAAACATCTTTAAGACGTTCTTTGAGTTTTAGATTAAAGCAGTTTCTTTAACGCTTCATTAGGACCTGCTAAATGGGAATATCCACTGGTATTTGAGGGGTCCCATGTTGGCTTGGTAAGCCAGCGGTGGCTGGCTGCTCACTTGTCAGATGCAACAGACTGTTTTGTTTAAATGAAAATAAATTTTTCCCGTCGATTGTGAGTGAAGCAGCTAAATGGTGACAGTATAACATGCTAATTAAGAGCTCCCGGACCCCCCAGGACCTCCTGTATTTCTCATCTTGTATGTACCATCAGCAGAACGGAACCTTCAGGGCCCTCTAGGGCTTCAGAGAAGGCCTACTGATTTGTGTGATTTCTAGTTTAATAGCGTTTAATGATGAACAGTGCATGTATTGTAGTAAAACTTCACTGGTAACTTTTGGTCAAAAACAAAAGACTAAAATTCTTGGAATGGCCAACAGAAAATTATAGAATTGTTTTTTTTTTCTCTGTGGTGTCTAGGTAGATACAACCACACCGATTCACCCATTGTTTAGGACTTTAGGAGCTGGATGTAAAGCCTAATGTGTTAGATCCACCACTAGCATAATTTGAAAGTGATAGTGGAATCAAGCAATCATGTTTTGATTTACTATGGGTGGGGCCAAAGAATGTCACTCTAGGCCTTCTGGAAGTTCTAGATATGTCACTAACTGCAAGTTCGACTGGTAGTCTGAGCAAGGTGTTTCAGTCAGAAGGAATGCAGCACCTGTATGTCAGGGCTCTTAAAGAGAAACTGTAAAAGTCTCACAAGGTAAAATAGATATCAGTCTACACTCATCATCTGTTGACCACGGTGCCTCCACAAGACGTGGGACTCGTCACTGAAGATGACCTGGTGCAGTTCATATTACGTCTTTGGTGACGGTGATAAGTGTGTTAAGGGCCGCCGTAACGGTCGGCATGCGTGTAGTCCTGTGTTGTGCCAACGAAGCTGGCACTTACAGGATGACTCATGGAGGGCATCACTGCTTGCTGAACGTCTCCAGTCATGGCTGTTGGGTCAGTCAGGTACACCGATAAGGCCCATGCTTGCGTACATCACATGCACAGCTGAGTGTGAAACCTGAATCACTTGCATGTCTCACGATGTCAAACCTACCCACCAAATTTCATTCCTGTCAGCTGATTTCCTCTGGGTGCAGCTATTTGTGCAATTATTTTTTTGAGTGGATCTGTTACAAGCTACAAGCTCCAAGTTGACATTTATGGCCCAAACTGAAGCTCTGGCTTGAATAGTAAAGGGCCCTGATGAGCTAAATTAAAAAAAATAATATCTGCTCAAAAGTACCGCTGAACTCTCCTCCAGCTTCTTAATAGTAAAGCAATACTAATGTAGGGACACTGTTTAGGCTGTACAGCAGAGTTCAAGTAGACACAGAGTGGATATATGGTGTGCAGGAAGTTTTGGCTCTGTGCCAGGAGATCACTCCTCTTGTCCTGGTCTGCAGTGACAGACGGCTGGCTACACACAGAGCTGTCCACTTACTGTCTCTCACCAGCCTACAAACACTACAGCCACAGAATGCTGATCAGCCTGCAAGCCCCGCAGGCCATACAGGAGAACAGGAAAGAGAGAGAGAGAGAGAGAGAAAGAGAGAGAGAGAGAGAGAGAGAGAGAGAAAGAGAGAGAGAGAACTGTAGGACTACCAAAATAAACAATTCACAGAGAAGACCACATATAGACATGCAGGATTTAATGAGTGAGGAACGGTAAAATGGATGGAAAGTGATGAGACGAGCTAGGAAGAATGAGTGTAAAGAGAGGAAAGAAGAGAGACTGAGAAAGAGTGGAGGGAGAATGGAAGGAAGGACAAATAGGAAATAAAGCAGGAGAGTGAGTTTCTGAGCACTGAGCGCATTGGAGCATGAGTTATGGCTACTTTGAGCACCCCCCCCCCCCCTCTCTCTTTCTCTTTCTCTCTCTGCTTCACTCTTTCATGAATATCATTGCAGTGGAAGAGACAGACAGAGAGGAAAATAGAAAGAACACACAATGCTCACAAGAAAAGGCCCATTCGGATGGCTCTTTTTAGGATGTCCTGATCAGCCTACACAGTACAAAATTGGCATTAGCATGTAAATCGTACGATTGGCAAAGACAATCTAATCATACAATTAGCCCTTACCCGAAACGTAATTTGGGTTACCCCGTTTAACCCAGATAAATGACTGATGTTGTTGTGTCCAATCAACGCAACACACACCAACACACCACCACCACATCAGTGTCACTGCAGCACTGAGAATGATCCACCACCTAATAATACCTTCTCTCTGGTGATCCCATGGGGGTCCTAATCATTGAACTGCATACTTCGTTAGGGGTCAAACAAAGTATGCAGAGAATCAGATGGACTATATTCTGTAACTGTAGGACTATAAAGTGCTCCTATATGGTCAGTGGAGCTGGACACTATTACATGTACCTAATAAGGTGGCCAGTGGGTGTATAAATTCATCTGACCACATGTTGCCAGTCCTGCAGGGACCAGTTACCAGCCTCACAAACCCAGGCGAGGAGGCTGTGTCCGTTGTGTAGTGGTGTTAACAGAGGTACTCTGGTGGGTCTTCTGCTCCCATATCACATGGAAGCTAAAGAATGCTTTACTGACCGTGTCGGGGTGATGAGTGCGGGGCCTCCAGCTTTGAATGTGGATGTAATTTCTGCACAGACAACTCTCCCCAGAGGCCGGCAATCACAGTCTTTAAGCATCTGGGGGCAGCCACTGCCCTGTCCACTCTGGGTGGCAATGCTTTCAATTACATATTCCCGGTACACACTGTGGATTAAGGAATATTAAATGCCCACACAGCTTCAAAAATGGAATGTCCTATCTGTCTGGCACTCTTGATCATGCCTCATTTGTAATTCACGTTGCCTTGCCATGACTGCGCTGGCCAGTGCTCAACCCCACTCACAATATAACACCTCATAACTTAGACATGTGTGGGTGTTCCCAAGCCGTCCCCTGAGGTAATGGCACTTCATAATCAATGTATATAATGCTACCCCATGACTTTTGGTAAGTCAGTGTATATTGTTCATGTCGCTGGGTCCTCTGAACTATGAGTTGTGAGCAGTCATAATACAGTTTTAGCTACATACATGCTGCAAGCAAGCTTGAGCACTGACATGACATTGCATTATCCTTTGCTCTCCTCCATCCCTCTTCTTTCTTTTCCTGTCCTTTTCTGTCCTTTCCTTGTTGCCCTTCCTTTGGTTTGTTGTCTTGTCCTTTCTATCCTTTTTGTGTCCTGCTTGTTCTGTGTCACCCCCTTTTCTTTCATTCTGCCCTGTCCTGTTTCATCTGTGCTGCCTTGTCCTGCCATTTCCTTTCCTATCTTGCCCTTTGTCCTTGTCCTGTTGTTCTTGTCCTTCTTCTCGCCTGCATCCTGCTTGTTTTGTCCTGTTTTACCATTTTGTCTTGTCCTGTTCAGTCCGGTGCTTTCCTCCTGTTGTATCATCCCCCTTTTTTCATTCTGTCCTGTACTGTTTCGTCTGCCCTCTCTTGTCAATCAACCCATCAAAATTTATGTACTAATCAACATTTTATAGATACATAGAGCTTTTTACAACTAACGTTGTCTCGAAGCAGCTTTACAGAAAGGCAGTTGATGGAAGGATTAATAGAACAAAAAGAGAAGAAATAAAAGGAGTCCCTGTATCGACTCCAGGTCCAAGCCCCCCATGAGCAAGCCAGAGGTGACAGTGGCAAGGAAATACTCCCTCAAAGTAAGAAAGAAACCTCAAGAGGAACCCAGACTCAAGGGTGGAACCCATCCTCCTCTGGTCGACCCCGGATGAAGAGAGAGAGAGAGCTAATGAGATTTTATCTGTGTCCTATTATGAGTCTGTCCTGTCGTTTCACCCTGTCTTTTCCTCTCCAGGCTTATTCCTTCTTTTCCTTTCCCTTCCTTTCCTGTCTAGTCCTTTGTTTTCCTTTTCCCTTTGTTTTCTGTGCTGTCCTGTTGCACTGTTGTTGCATGATAGTCCACTATTGAAGTTCACTATTGAACTTCAACGCCAGCTACTCCAGCTGTAGGCTATTGCTGGCAAGTCAATGTAACCACCATGCTTGACAGTGTCTGCTTGTTTTTTCTGGGATATTTTGGTGAGGTTGCCAGGTTTCTTTGTTTTTATAATGCTAACTGATGGCAAGAAATATCCAATACTTGTACATTAACCTCGCAGCTCCAGTACAAAACCAAAGAAGCAAGCTTGGAAGATCATTAGCAACTACATTTGGAGTAATGGGAAAGTTGTATTAGACTTGATTGTTCACTGTGTTGGTTGCCTCTTCGTCCAAGTCTGCATTCAATCACTGTTTCAAAGAGACAACAGGTTCACACAAATTCAAATGAGCTGCTGCTGGCAGCCAACCCTGCACAACCACTCTTGAGGACAGCAGCGGTGGCACTAATTCAGTGGCAGGCGCTGTCCTGCCGGTGCTCTGCCAAGAAGAGCTTTCAGTATATGAAATCTGGAGCGCTCCCAGAGAAACCCCATTATTTCCAGTTAATTGCCTCTTGCTTTAGTCACCTGACCTGTTCGTTTATATGTCAACTTCCACACTAAGATTAAATATCACCCTCACGTAAACACTGTAATGCCTGTTTTGGATTTGGTCATGGGGGTATGTATTTACTGTGCAATTTACTGTGTGTGGAAGCAGAAAGCACGGGGGCCTCGGAGGACGGGCACTTCTTGCAGCTGGAGCGCTTGTGTCAGTCCCCAGTGGATAAAAACTCGGAGTGGTTTATAAAAAAAGCGTTTTTTAAATTTCTGGGAAACTTCTCCAGAGGCGGTTCATTTCAGTGCTCTCAGCTGTCACATCACATCACATATCTCTACTGCTCCAGAGTAACTATAGGCCTTCTGTGAAGACAGAGACAGAGCGAGAGAGAGAGAGAGAGAGACATTCACACACTGCATCTCTGTGTTTCTCTTTCTGCTTTAGTGAGCTCCTCTCTCACTCTCTCGAATGAGCTTCAGCACTCCTGCAGGAAAGATCATTTGACATTCTGCTCTACACTTATTTGCTCCCATCTTGTTGCCTCTCCTTTACTCTATTGTTTCAGACTCTCCTCTCCTCTCCTCTCCTCTCCTCTCCTCTCCTCTCCTCTCCTCTCTTGTCCTGTCCTCCTGTTTTCTACATGTCCCGCAGTTGCTCTGTACTGTGACACCTGCACTCTCTCAGAGTGTCACAGGTGTGCCATCTGGCTNCTCTCCTCTCCTCTCCTCTCCTCTCCTCTCCTCTCCTCTCCTCTCTTGTCCTGTCCTCCTGTTTTCTACATGTCCCGCAGTTGCTCTGTACTGTGACACCTGCACTCTCTCAGAGTGTCACAGGTGTGCCATCTGGCTCTTTGCTGTCCTCTATCCCTCTTCTTTCTTTTCCTATCCTTTTCTGTCCTTTCTTTGTCCTTTGGTTTGTTGTCTTGTTCTTTTCTGTCATTGTTTTGACCTCACCTTTTTTGTGTCCTGCTTGTTCTGTCCTGTTTCACCATTTAATCTTGTCCTGTTCTTTCATTCTGCCCTGTTCCGTTTTCCTATGTGCTGCCTTGTCCTGCCATATCCTTTCCTTTCCTTTCATTTCCTTTCCTATCCTTTCCTTTCCCTTTCCTTCCCTTCCCTTGTCCTGTCCATTCAGTGTTCTCCTTTTTCTGTTCTTTTCATATTTTTCTATCCTTTCATCTAATTTCATCATTCCTTTAATCCTTTCCAGTCCTGTTCTGTCCTTTTCTTTCACCATGTCCTGTACTGTTAGTTTGTCCTTTCAATATTTTTCTATTTCTTTTCCTTTCTTAACTTTCCTTTCCCGTCCCTTCCCTTCCCTTGTCCTGTTCATTCAGACTGTCTCACCTTCTCTGTTCATTCATATTTTACTATCCTTTTATCTCATTGTTTCTCATTATCTCTTTTCTATTCCTTTCCTTTCCTGTCCTTTTCTTTCCTTTCGTTTTCGTTCATGCTCTGCCCTTCCATTTCCTTTTCTCTTTCTTTCCCCTTGTCCTTTCAGACTGTGTTTTTTTCTGTCCTGTATTTTCCTTTCTTTCCTTTATCCTGTTGTTTTCCTGGCTTGTCTTTTCATTTCCTTTTGTGTCCATTGCTTTCTTGTCCTTTTCCCTTCATTTTCTGTATTTAATTTTCTGTTGCCTTGCTCCCTGTCCTGTATATTCCTTTCCTTACAAAGTCCTTCCTGTCCTGTCCTGTCCTTTAGTTCTTGTATCTTCAAACTTGTATCTTACGTACCACGTCCTGCAGTACAGTTACTCTGCATATGTATAAGAATGTGCCTGTTCACCTGTTGGTCAAAACTGTCCTGGGCATTTTGAGTGAAATGTCCTCTTTTGTTGTATTCCCAGGTCTGAGGCAGAGACATCTTGGCTATCAGGAGGTAAGCAGCCTGCCGCCTCTACAGTCTATTAAAAACAACATCAGCACCATCGTACAGGAAGAGCTGAGGGGAGGAGAGATTTCACTGCTGTGTGTTCCATCATAGAATGGAATTAGATTAGAGATTTGAATCACAGCACTGCCACCTGCAGGAGGGAGAGAGAGGGGAGGAGAGAGACAGAGAGAAGAAGAATGACAGAGGTACAGGGGCTGCATCCAGACTCCTTTGCTACTGTGAATGAGTCGTAGCAAGCTGACTTACTTTAACACCATCAAATCTAAGCTTATCACAGCATTCACTCAAAGCCCACCCTTAATTATCCTGCTAGCCAATCACAGCTATTACAGGAACAACATACTTAGATCATACAAATACACTGAATGAAAGGTAAAGTGTTTGTGGGCAGTTGTGAGCTGGAGGTTAGGGAACCAGCCTTGTAACCAAGGGTTGGGGGGTTTGATTCCCTAAATGCTCCCTGGGTGCCATGGATAGGGCTGCCCACCACTCCGGGCAAGTGTGCTCACTGCCCCCTAGTGTGTGCGTGTGTCTATGTGGTTGTTTCACTTCACGGATGGGTTAAATGCAGTCGACAAATTCCTCTGTGTCCAAGGACAATTGGCAAAATGGTTCTAAGTTCTAAAATTCTAGTTGGATTCCTCCATGTTATCCATCCTTTCTGGACATGCCTGCAGTGATCGTTCTATCCTGTGTTGCGAACATCCTCTAGTATTTAGTATTTGGACAGCCAGTAAGATGGCATCATGGAATCACTTTTCCAGTCAGGAAGGAGATGGGGATTATCAGCAGGAAAAAGCAGGCCACACTGTCTCTATCTATTTCTCTCTCTCTCTCTCTCTCTTTCTCCCTGCTGAGGATTGCTTCCTCTCCTGATCTCCTGATGTTGACTGGCATTTCATGTTCTTGCCTCCTTCTCGTGTCTCTCCTACACACATACACTCAGACAAACGCAGGCACATTACACACTTAAACTACTTTCGCTTTACCAAGGCTACATTCACACAGTGGCCCAAATCCGACTTTTCCCATGAAGTCCATTTAGACTGTTCATGTTATCTTTTGAATGTAGCGTATATCCAACATTAGTTCATGTTCATGTTCCTAAGCTGACCTGTATGCACAGAAGAACGATAGTTCACATGGCACACTCATCCAGAGGTCAGCAATCATGACTGCTGGCGGATGTAGCTCCGCTCCCATAGGTTCCAGTTTCATCTTCACCAGCATCACAAGAGAAATCCCAAGTTCCAGTGGTTGACAGCTGCCCAGCTAGCAGGGAATGTTCCCAGAACTTTGGCCTACGTTACCCAAAGGTTTTATTCTAATAGAGTCTAATAGAGTCTAATAGAGTCCTATAAGGCTACATGTTAACTAAGATATAATGTTTTAACTGCAACGTTCAGAGAATGTGTTGAGGATGTGGTTAGGGCCACAGATTATAATACATGATAACAATAGAGGAACATTCTCAGCCCAACATTCAGAGAATGATTTATGGGTGTTACTGAGACCTGAGATTGTTGAGAATGTTTTTAGAGAACGTTCTCCTACCTACGTTCTCATAGCCGTGGCCAGTTTTGCGTCCTTGGTGTCTTTAAACTTTTCTTTCACACTGCAGCCTGGTTCTCCTGTGGCTGCGTTTGGACATTTCTACCGAAATCTCTTTGGGCTGTGACCCATATGTTTGAGGCCTCATCAGTGAAATTTGATGACAAATGTCATGTTGGATTAGCGTAGAAGTTGCATGAATTCCGATCCGACTGCTGTTTAGACTGTGTCACATTACCACATATCGGATATACAGTATATTGGATTTCAGTACCACATATGAAAGTAAAACAGACTTGAACATGTCAGCTTCACACAGATGACACGTCTGCGTTACATGCGAAGATATGTGAAGAGATTGGGGCTACTTTTACCTGCTGGGTGAATGAAGCGGAAGATGTGGCACAAATCAGAGGTGTGTGACCACACAAATCCATAGGTCCAGACCAGATGCATATTCGATGTGTCACTGAGGTGGATGTGTTCATGCAGGTTGTTTCAGGGCACAGGTTCATTCACATTAATGACATCAGAACCCACACGAGCATGAACCATCAAGTTAGAAGGATCGGATCTGAGCACTCTTCCTCCCTCCCTCCTCCTCTTTCTCTATCTCTCTCCCTTACGGTTCACCGTGTATTAAAGTGAAACTCCACTGACTTTTCAAACTTTCTCTGTGATTCGGTTGTTGAAATGTGAACAGTGTTACTCAGAGTGTTTTATTGTTTGTGAAATGGTTTATTGTACAGATACTGACAATTTCTATAGAGTGGTGGTGATGGGAACCAGGATCATAATGTTTTTAATACAAATATTAACACAGGTAAACAAGTAATATACACTCATCATCAAAAGAACAGTTGTACCCAGAAGGAAGTGTGGGATTGCAGTGCTATTGGGAAGGAAGATAAAGGTTACCAGGAACAATAAATGATGATGAATTTAGACTGACATGGGCAATATTTACTGAGCTACACGTACAGAAGTAGTGTCTCAGTATGGCGTCAGGCCACCAGCTGTCTCGGCATGGACTTGTACAGGTTCCTAATGGTGTCCTGTGATAATCCATCCCATGCAGCTTGAATATTCTCACACAGTTCCTGCAGATTTTGTGGTAGGGGTGGAGGTGGAGTGACACCAGGCCTTCTGGGCATGTGACACATGGCAACTGTTCATCTTGGTGCTGACCACGGTGCCTCCACACACAGATTCGTTGGTCATCTCCACCACGACAAAAGTGGGACTCGTCCCTGAAGATGACCCACTGCCGTTCTAAGTCACTCATGTAGCATGCATGCATGTAGTCGTGCATTGTGTAGCTGTCTGCCAGTGGTGCTTGCAGTAACAGGATGACTCATGGAGGGTATCACTGCTTGCTGAATGTGTGCAGTCATGGCTCTTGGGTTCAGTCAGGTACAGCGGTAAGGCCTGTCGTTGCTTACATCACATGTACGTCCGAGTGTGAAACTTTCCATGTCTCACAATGCCAAACCTACCCACCAAGTCTCATTCCTATCAGTTGATTCCTTCTGGGTGCAACTATTAGTGCAACTATTCTTTTGATGACGAGTGTATAGTTTGAACCCCACAGCAACAATGAGGGTCCGGACAGCATGTTTGCTCCATACATAGTCACCTCACTCTCACCAGACACGTGAAACTTGAATCCATTGCATGCCGTTGATTCCCTCTGGGTTTCCTTTAGGGGGAGTATTTTCCCTTTGAATCACCACCCTAGACTTTGACAGTCTATCCTTTCCCCTACGTTCACCCACAATATCGATCACCACCAGCTGAATGGTATACGACAGATTTCAGGCCTGTACACAAAACTAATCATCATTACTCAGTACTAAGACATGAATCACCCCTTCAACAGTCAGCCCTCCACAGAAACTGCAGAAACACACTGGTTTTTCTGCTTTCTCTCTCTCTCTCCTCCTTTTCCTCACTCTGCTTGAATGGACACACTTGTTCCTTTTAGCTGAGAGAACATGGCTGTTTTTGTTTTACTCTTGCGGACGAGAGATGGTCATGAGACCAGGCTGCTGCGTACAGCACACACACGCACACACACTCATGCTGGTCATATGAGCGACAGGGCCGACCCACAGCAAGAAGGAGAGACTAATGGAGGACTTGCTGTGGAGGCTCCGGCTCTGGGGTTCTGTATGTGTGAGCAAATGCTGCTGGTGTTGCGTACAAGAGAAGGAAGTCATGATTGGGCAGGAAAGCGTGGCCGAGGTTAGGGACAGATGGAGAGAGGAAGATGAGGAGTTGGGAACGGAAGAGAGGCCTTCAAAGAGCTGGAGTGTGTCGTCCCTGCCAGTCACGGAGGTAATGTGTAGCGAGAACGGGTGCTGTCACTCTTCAATCAGCCATAACTGCTTATTTAGATGAACTAATCTGCCGATTTGATTGTAAAATGCTAGGAAACCATAAGAGCCTGTATTAGATCGACAGAAGACGCTTCTTAGACCAGATCATATCACCATTTGGGGAGTTGACTTGAGTGAAAGTAGAGATACCCCTGTGTAAAATATTACTCAAGTGAAAGAAAGAATGGCCTGAGTTTGATTCCTGGCTGGGCCATCTGGGGTCCTTCCTGTGTGGAGTTTGCATGTTCTCCCCGTGTCCCCGGGGGTTTCTTCCGGGAGCTCTGGTTTACTTCCACAGTCTACAGACATGCAATCAGGAGTTCTGGAGATGCTAAATTGTGTATCTGCCCTGCAGTGGACTAGTGTCTTGTCCAGGGTGATGCTGGCCTTCCACCCACTGAGCGCTGGAATAGGCTTCAGCATCCCCCTCCGCAACAGAAGATGAATGAATGAATGAACGAATGAATGAAAGTACATGTGCTCTATTTATATTATTATATTAGTTACAACTGGACTTGAAGTTAAGGGATTTCCTGTAGTTTATCGTAACATAATAGGCCATGAAAACAGTCAAAACTGTCTTTCCTATAGATATAGGGTGTTAGAAAGGGACATACAAGCAGTCAACCTGTTGACTATGATGTCATAACATGGCATGGAAGTAGTTGTTATTTTTCCTATAGATTATTATGTCATAATTTTTTCTTACCTGTTGCTTGTAATATCATGAAAGTATGTTAAAACAGTCATAACAGTCAATAGACTTATATAGATTACTATGTTGTAATAAGGCAAGGAAACAGCCGTAACAATCATCTTTCCTAGAGGCTATGACATCATAATACATCATTAAGACAGTCTTTCCTATAGATTGTGATGGTGTTATAATGGGACATACAAACAGTCAACCCGTTGACTATGATGTCATAACAGTATGCGGAAATAGTCATCTTTCCTATAGATTATTATGTCATAATACTTGTAAACAGTAATTTTTGCTATAAATCTTGATGTCATAATAGAGCATGAAAGCAGTCATAACACTCATCTGTTGCTGTTGCTTTTGATGTCATGAAAAGGTGTGATAACAGTTATCTTTGCTATGATAATAATTTGCTATAGATTATGATGACATAATGGGGCATAGAAACGGTCATAATAGTCAGTAGGTTTATATGAACTATCATATCACAATAAGCCAAGGAACAGCCAAGCCATAATCATCTTTCCTCGAGGCTATGACATCATAACAGGGCAACAGTCAAAACAGTCTTTCCGATAGATTATGATGTAATAATGGGACATGCAGACAGTCATTCTGTTTATAATGAGGTCATAATAGGTTGCTGATGTAGACATAATTTATCTTTCCTATAGGCTATGACATCATAATACGGCATTAAAACAGTAGTTCCAATAGATTAGGGTCTTATAATGGGACATGCAAACAGTCTTTCTGTTTATTATGATGTCATAATAGATTCCCGAAAAAAGACATAACAGTGATCTTTCCTATAGGCTATGACATCATAATACGGCATTAAAACAGTCTTTCCTATAGATTAGGGTCTTATAATGGAACATGCAAACAGTCATTCTGTTTATTATGATGTCATAATAGTTACAAATAGTCAAAACAATTATCTTTCCTATGGATTATTGGAAACATTTTGCCATAGTTCCTGATGTCATAACACAACATAGTAACAGAAACAACAGTCATTTTAACTACAAATTTTGATGCCATAAATGTGGCATGAATCATGAAAGCAGCCCAACTGGAGAATGACAGACATGGTGTCCGTGACATCAACTGTGGGTTGCATCAAAGCTCCTGCTGCCTTTGATCACCTGTAGCACTTGTGGGTTTTCTTGTGGGTCTAACCACCTCTGTGACTCTATATCAGTTTATCTCTCTCACCCTCTCTCTCTTCTTCTCAGACCTCCTTCTAAGTGATAAAGCCTTCAGCATCACATGATCACACGTCACATCTTGTTAGGTCAGAGATGGTAGATAACTAACTAGGGGCTTATCGATCACAGTGCTTACTAAGCATCTTGAACAGTCATATCTCTCATCCCCCCACCCTCTCTCTCTCTGTAGCTGGGCGAGTTGGATGGGGTTGAAACCCCTCAGCCGCACTGGTTCCACACACTGCAGGTGCGCAGGCTGCGGGTACAAAGAGGACGCAGCAACAGCGACCCGCTGGGGGGCAAAAGCTTCCAACAGGAGTTCCAGTGGGTGAGCACAGATACACAGTCACAGAATCAGGCATTTTGAAGATTCACAATCGCATCATGTCAAAAACACTCTACCGTGTTCACAGAACACAGGGCTGCAATTTGGAACAGCCACTTCCTACCTGAACTTGGAGAAACTGGGGGAGGGCACTTACGCCACTGTGTACAAAGGAATAAGCAGGTCAGTGCATATACTCAAACACTTACATGCAGACACATTTGCATGCAAATGATAGTCTGAGACCAGCTTTCATTTCTTTCATTTCTAATCAAATTTAGAACAGGGTATGGATTACACTACATTAGAAAAGTTTATTTTGTCTTGTTCCCGCATACTAAGTGTGTTTTTCTTGCATTCATCATAAAAAGAATAGTTGCACCCAGAAGGAAGTGTCAGACGGAATACTGTTTGGAAGAAAGGTTACCAGAAACAATAAATAATGATACATTTAGACTGATATGGACAGTATTTATTGAGCTACATACAGAAGTAGTGTCTCTCAGTATGGCGTCAGGCCGCCATGTTTGCTAACACAACATGCCAGACGTCTCAGCATGGAGTTGTAGAGGTTCCTAATGGTGTCCTGTGATAATCCATCACTCCATGACAGTCTGGCACGACACCATTGCAGTCTTTGGCTACGCTGACATGGTGTGCACCACTGGCAGACAGCTGCATGACGCAGGACTACAGACACGCAGACCGTTACGACAACTGCCCTTAACACCATGGCACCCTGGCCAAAGACTGCAATGGTGTCGTGCCAGACTGTCATGGAGTGACTCCAAATGAAAGCGGGTCATCTTTAGTGACGAATCCGCTTTTGTCTAGGTGGAGACGATCATCGAATCTGTGTGTGGAGGCACCAGGGTCAACGGTTTGTTGTCACACATCACACTATGTGAGAATATTGAAGCTGCATGGGATGGATTATCACAGGACACCATTAGGAACCTCCATGCCGAGACGTCTGGCATGTTACGTTAGCAAACATGGCGGCCCGACGCCATACTGAGAGATACTACTTCTGTATGTGTAGCTCAATAAATATTGCCCATATCAGTCTAAATTTATCATCATTTATTGTTCCTGGTAACCTTTATCTTCCTTCCCAATAACATTGCAATCCCACACTTCCTTCTGGGTGCAGCTATTCTTTGATGATGAGGGTTTTATGAATGAACCTAAATTACTTTTATAAGGTTACTGAGCACCACATTGGAAACTGACAATCCCTTGTTTCAGTACCAGTTTTAACACATCACCTTAACACTTGGCCTTTACACTTCATGCAGTTTCATGAGGTGGAAATTAGAACACGCCCATTAGATGAGCTCTTAGATGGACACCAGTGTTGATTCCAGAACCAAAACTGGCCTAGAAATCATTGAGACTGATGATTTCTCTTTCCAAACCTGAAACTAATGGTGGACAAAGGTATGCAGCTATAGCTGTAGAAATAAAGGATTTGTATTTTAAAGCCACTACACTTAATTTGCGATATTTACATTGGGTTTAAGGTAGCAAACGACTCCATCTGTTATACATGACTGTTGATACAACTTCTTTACTTTACTCTGCTAGCCTGCTAGCTAGTAACAACAAAACAAATAAGGCAGTTAATAACCAGTTAATAGCAATTATTCACTGAACAAATGGACATTATGTTCAAACTTCTCATAAAGACGTTCTGCAATACAAATATTGCATGGCTATTGACAGGCACTCTTCATCTTGTATTGTGGCTACTTGCTGTAATGTAGCTATAATGCTCTCCCTAATGGCAAGTCGAAGCTGGCGAGGTCATGTACTGAAACGGGCTGAAGTCTCATTGATCAGAGTTGTCTAGATGTATTGTGGCCTAGTCAGTAGCAGAATAGTGCTGTGGTTGCTCTCTGCAGACTGAATGACATACCAATCAATCCGACTTTCTCACATATACAGACAAAAAATCATTTACCTTCACAGTGAGTGACATCCAATGCTTACTGTACAGGCAGGGCTGTTCTTTGCTACATGTTATATAAGCCCTTGATTAGGGTCCCCTAGCATTACAGGACTCAGCAGTCAGCTGTATTTATTTACACTGTGTGGACAAAAGTATTGGGGCATGCACACATTACATCTACAAGAGCTTTAATGATGTCCCATTCCAAATCCATAGGTATTAATATGGAGTTGGTCCCCCCCTTTGTACCTATAACAGCTTCCACTTCCTCTGGGAAAGCTTTCTACAAGATTTGGGGTGTGTCTGTAACCTTCATTCTAGTTCATCCCCAAGGTGTTCAGTGGGGTTGAGTTCAGGGCTCTGTGTGGGCCAGTCAAGTTCTTCCACACCACATTCATTCAACCATGCCTTTATAGACCTTGCTTTGTGCACTGGGGCAGAGTCATGCTGGCATAGAAGTGGGTGTTCCCAAACTGTTCCCAAAAGTTGAAAGCATACAATTGTTGGTTGGTGTGATGCAATGGTTAACACCACTGCCTGCCAGTGAGCTGCCACCCCATGTGAGACACTGGGGTTCAATTCCCAGTGTGACATCAATAAGAGTCCTCGGGCAAGACTCCTAACACAACATTGGCCTACCTGTAACATGATTAACCTTGTAAATTGCTCTGGATAAGATGTAAAAATAAAATGTATTGGTAGAAGGTAAAGTGAATTAAGCAACTCCATAGCATCTCCTGGCATTCAGCAAACCCAGAATCATCCATCAGATAGAGAAGCATGATTTGTCACTCCACAGACCATGTATCCACTGCAGTGGTGTGCTTTGCACCACTCCATCCAATGCTTGGCATTGTGCTTGGTGATGTAAGGCTTGCATGCAGCTGCTCAGCTATGTAAACCCATGCTATGAAGCTCCTGGTGCACAGTTTCCGTGCTGATGTTAATGCCAGAGGAGGTTTGCAGTTATTGAGTCAGCAGAGTGTTGGTGACTTCTACACACTACACGACTTGGCAAACCCACTTTGTGACTTTGTGTGGTCACTGTCACTTTGTGGCTACGTTGCTGTGGTTTCTAAATGGTTTCCATTTTCAATAATACTACTCACAATTGATCATGGAATACCTAGGAATACCTAAATTACACAAAGTGACTTGTTGCAGTGGTGGCATCCTATTGCAGTACCACGCTGGAATTCAGTGAGCTGTTTAGAATTATCTATATTTATTCAGAAATGTCTGTAATGGCAGACTGCATGGCTAGCCAAGGAATAGAAAGAAGTGGTGTGTTAGTGTGTGTTGTGCTGGTGTGTGTGGATCAGACACAGCAGTGCTGCTGCTGGAGTGTTTAAACACTGTGTCCACTCACTGTCCACTCTATTAGACAGTACTACCTTGCTGGTCCACCTTGTAGATGTACAGTCAGAGACGATAGCTCGTATGTTGCTGCACAGTTTATATTGCTCATCTTCTAGTGCTTCTTCAGTGGTCACAGGACGCTGCCCACAGGATGCTGGTGGCTGGATAATGCTAGTTGGTGAACTTTTCTCAGCAGTGCTGCTGTGGCTTATACACTCATACAACACACACTAACATGCCACCACCACGTCAGAGTCGCTGCAATGCTGAGATCCATAAAGCACCCAAACAATACCTGCTCAGTCAGAATAAATGCAAACAACAAACTGCTGATCCAAATGAATGCACATTTTACTCCTATGCTATGCTATTTCCACAGTGGTGGTGAGAAGAACCAGACATTTGAAGAGCTTAATGCCTCTAAAAGCTACATCACAAAGAACTTATTACATTAAGGTGTTACAAATGTACTGCCTCTACCCGAGACACTGTTTTATGGTAGTTATGGGCTTTAAACCGTTTTTTTTTTTCATGGTGGAATTTGAAAGGCATAAAAACCCCCAAGGAGAGAAAACATATCTTTCAGATTTACCACTATTTCAGCATTATCAATATCACATATAATGTGCAGGTTCACCAATCATTTTGGATAGTAATGGCTGTATTCACATTTTTGAAAATCCGAAAAATCAGGTGGAATTCCCTTTCAGGTTTATGGCTGTCATAAAAGCTTGGCATGGGGAGTGAACATTAGTATGTCTGCACCAAAACCAATAGGCCTGGACTAATATATGTAGATAGTACCTTCTTAATGGCTTCGTTTCTGTGGTTCCGCTCATGTGACGCGTGCTTCTGCTGTGTTTTAAGGATAAACGGCCACTTGGTGGCACTAAAGGTGATCCGTATGAAGACTGAGGAAGGCGTCCCATTCACTGCCATCAGAGAGGGTAAGAGAACATAGAACCTGTTAATCAAGCCTGATCATGTAGTACCACTGCAGCTCTACCAGCATTTTCCATCCTGAAGTTTTTTTGCTGTTAGCACTGCTGCATCGTGCAATTTACATGCACACTGTATAATGCATTGCCTGATGCATTGCACACTGCCTCAGACTGTGTTGAGTTAAAAGTGCATTATGGGCCTAAAAGATTAATATGTTATTTGTCTTGGTACACAGTTCTGCTACACAGCCTAGTAACCGTCAGCCTCATTGGTTTGATATAATGTAGTTGGTATAGCATAGTGGGTAACACAGCTGCCTCCTACACTATAGGCTGGGGTTCAATTCCCTACCTAAGCAAGCACACTGTGCTAGAGTACTCGGACAAGACTCCTAACACTACCTTCGCCTTCCTGTGTAAAAACAATTATCAATTTGTTAGTCACTCTGGATAAGAGCGTCTGCCAATGTTTCCATTCAGCAGTGTTGTCTCACTACAATACATCATATGATCATTTGGGATGCCTGTGATGTCAATCAATACCTGCTTGTATAGCCACTGATCTATAGACTGGCAATTTGTCGCTGTCCAAAGAAATACAAGGATCTCCAAAACGGCAATTTTACAGGAGAGGGCAAAAACCTAATTTCATTTGAATGTAAGTCAATGGAACCAGACTTTTTTCAAGCAACTTTGGGCAATTTCTGTTGGTCCATTCTTCATGACATCTTCACACAATGTGAAAAGCAGCTGCTGTGTTCAAATGAGGCATAAAAGTAAAAATCGACAAAAATGGAGGCACACGTTTTTAATGGGACCGTGGCAAAATACAACCAATCTAGCATTAGTTTCACTCTTACTTTAGTTGCCAAAGAAATTGTAAAATAAACAGCAGCTATATCTTTATTCCGTACAAAATGGGCAAAAGGCAAGAGGCAGGAGCTACCTTGCTAACATTTAGCTTGTTATCTTCCTAATCTGACAAGCCATTTTTGATGCTTGTATAGTCCACTATTTTCACTGTAAGGATGATTTGAAGACACACATCCACAATTATACATCTGTAATTATCAATTCAGCTTGCTTGTAGAAACATTAGCTATCTGCCTTGGTTTGGGTTTCAGCCTGAGATGAGATGGGCAGAAAGGTGGACCATCTAGAGTTCTCAGATGATTTAGTATGTTTATGTGCCGCTGTACATTGTATTTGTATGTGTTCACTGTTCCCAGCCTCCCTGTTAAAAGGCCTGAAGCACGCTAACATTGTTCTGCTCCACGACATCATCCACACACGGGAGTCTCTTACCTTCGTCTTTGAGTATGTGGTAAGTACAGGCCACCATTTTCTCCATGTTCTACCATTTTCTCCTGAGCTCTGCGGCCCCCAGCCTTCAGCAATACATGATACAATATGTTAGCATGCTATTTCATGATAAATTAAGAAGTTCTGGAGTCGATTCCAAGTGTCTAAAGAGGTGACATGTATGCATGTGAAGGGAGCCATCATTAGGCTGAAAAACAAAACAAAGCTACTAAAGAAATCTTTCAGAGTGGACAAATCCGCTGTTTGGTACATTCATAAAAAGAAGGAATGCGCTGGTGAGCTCGGCAACACCCAAAGGCCTGGAGGACCATGGAAGACAGCTAAAGTGGATGATCACAGAATTGTTTCCATGGTGGAAACAAAAAACCCTTTACAAGTCTTGTCAAGTCAGGGAAGTATCATTGTCAAAGTCTACAATCAAGAAGCGCCTTCATTAAGGTAAATACAGAGGGTTTACCTCAAGAAGTAAACCACTGATAACACTTAAGGACAGAAAGACCAGTTTAGATTTTGCTAGAAAGCATCAAAAAAGCCCGCCCAGTTATGGAACACGGTTCTTTGGTCATATAAAACTAAGATTAACTTTCCAAATCTTTGGAAAGACAAGACGAAGGAGAAAGAACAGAAGGGCGCACACAATCCGATGCCTACCACATCATCTGTGAAACATGGCAGAGGCAGTCTTATGGCAGGGGGGTGTATGGCTGCCAGTATGGCTGCTAACCTTAACCCTTAAGCATGCTTTCAATTACTGAAGTATTAACGATAATCCACATAGTTAAAAGTATGTTTGTAAAAGTATTGTTGTCCAATTAGTTTTGATCCTGTGAAAATGAGAGGACTGTGTAAAAAATATACCTCTAATTCCTGAACAGCTAATGCAGCGTTTTTGTTAAATCTGAAAGATGAAAGTCTGCACTTGACTGCTTCGATTCAAATCCATTATGGTGGTGTACAGAGGCAGAGTATAAAAGCTGTGTTACTTTCCAAATACTAATGGACCTGACTGTAAATACACACACATCAGAAGGAATCAACTGACGGAATCAACTGACAGGAATGAAACTTGGTGGGTAAGTTTGACATCGTAAAACATGCGAATGATTCAAGTTTCATGCTTGACCGTACATGTGATGTAAGCAGGGACGGACCTTATCGCTGTACCTGACTGACTATATTAGGCCGTCCTGTTGCATGTGCTTTCCATTCTGACTGGTGCTGTTGTGTTGCTAGTATCCTTTGTAAATGAAGTATGCCTCAGAGAAGAGTCTGAAAGCAATTCGAGTAGTTGGAAGAGTAGGAGAGGGGTCGCATTGTAGGGCTCCGGTAAGCGGGAAGGTCATATCGAAGTATTGCGCCATATCGGTCATGCAGATACTAGATAGGCCTGGTGTCAGTCCACCTCCATCCCTATCGCAAAACCTGGAGGAACTGTGTGAGATTATTCAAGCTGCATGGGATGGATTATCACAGGACACCATTAAGAACCTCTACAATGTCATACTGAGAGACACTACTTCTGTATGTGTAGCTCAATACATATTTCCCATATCAGTCTAAATGTATCATCATTTATTGTTCCTGGTAATCTTCCTCGCCAATAGCACTGCAATCCCACACTTCCTTCTGTGTGCAACTATTCTTTTGATGATGAGTGTATGTGTCGTACAAATAGTATAAAAATCTCTCTCTCTCTCTCTCTCTCTCTCTCTCTCTCCCTGCTTGTCTGTCGGTCTGTCTGTCTGTCTGTCTGTCTGTCTGTCTGTCTGTCAGCAAACAGACTTGGCTCAGTATATGATACAGCACCCAGGAGGACTTCACTCATACAATGTTCGAGTAAGACGATCTGCTTTTGCCTTTGGCTTCATGTGGTTTCAGTTCAAAGCAGAGGAAAGGAAATGATCTCTTACTCTCTGTGTCCCTCTCTCCCTCTATCTCTCCATCAGATCTTTATGTTCCAGCTGTTGCGAGGTCTATCATATATCCACAGTAGGAGGATCCTTCATCGGGACCTGAAGCCTCAGAACCTGCTCATCAGTTACTTGGGAGAGCTCAAGCTGGCTGACTTTGGTGGGCTTATATATGGATATATGTAGGCAAGAGTTTGGGCGCCCGTTGTCAAATGACATGTTTAGTTGGATTTCTTAGTAGAAACTCCAGAGGAGTGTATAATTAACTGTATGTAATGATAGTGTCTCATTTGCACCGTATTATATACAAATATATATATTATACTGTATAATTACACTATACAGTTCTTCTCTTCAACTTTTCAAATCTTTTACTTGCTTAGGCCTGGCCCGGTCCAAGTCCATCCCATGCCAAACGTATTCAGCAGAAGTTGTGACATTGTGGTACAGACCACCTGATGTTTTGCTGGGCTCCACAGATTACTCAACAGCACTGGACATCTGGTGAGTCAGTAGACAGTCCATTGAAGTATGGACACATGCAGTACTTGTACTACCAACATGGATACGGTGCTTGTTATTCTGTCTTTCATAACTATTTCAGAGTTGGGTGAATTTGTTAATAAATCTACACAACTCAAAATGTTTACTGACAAGTTTGTTGAAGCTTCTAGTTTCTAGCAGTTGTTTTCTGTTGTAGGGGTGCTGGCTGCATTTTCATTGAGATGCTACAGGGGGCGCCAGCGTTCCCTGGGGTGGCTGATGTCTTTGAGCAATTGCTGAAGATTTGGACGGTGAGTGTATAGAATGCATTGCAACCATGTCTGCCAAAATAGTTATGATGAGGACCAAAGTACAGCAGTAAATAACAGCAGCTTTTTAAGCACTTCAGTATGAGGCAATATGAGACTCTATTGTATCGTCATGTATAGTATGCCATAAAGTCTCAGGTGAAAACATATGTATATTTTAATGTGCTTTAATATCAGCAAGTACATTTCAAACACATTATTGTTTTTGCTAAATACAAAAATCATGAAAAAATAGTTGCACCCAGAAAGAATCAACCAACAGGAATGAAACCTGGTGGGTAGGTTTGACATCATGAGACATGCGACTGATTGAAGTTTCACACTTGGCTGTGCATGTGACGCAAGCTAGGACGGATGTTATCACTGTACCTGACTGACCCAACAGCTACGATTGTGGACATTCAGCGAGCAGTGATGTCCTCCATGAGTCATCCTGTTAGTGCCAGTACCATTGGCAGGCAGCTGAACAATGCAGGACTACATGCACGCAGACCGTTACAATGACTGTCCTTAACACCATGTCAACGTCACCAAAGACTGCAATGGTGGCGTGCCAGACTGTCATGGAGTGACTCAGAATGGCAGTGGGTCATCTTCAGTGATGAGTCCCGCTTTAGTCTTGGTGGACACGACCAACGAATGTGTGTGTGGAGGCACCGTGGTCAGTGCCAAGATGAATGGTTTGTTGTCATGCGTCACACGTCCAGAAGGCCTCACTCCATCCTCCACCCCTACCGCACAATCTGCAGGAACTGTGTGAGAATATTCAAGCTGCATGGGATGGATTATCGCAGGACACCTTTAGGAATCTCTACAACTCCATGCCGAGCCGCCTGGCATGTTGCGTTAGCAAACATGGCAGCCCGACACCATACTGAGAGACACTACTTCTGTATGTGTAGCTCAATAAATATTACCCATATCAGACTAAATTTATCATCATTTATTGCTCCTGTTAACCTTTATCTTCCTTCCCAATAGCACTGCAATGTGACACTTCCTTCTGGGTGCAGCTATTCTTTTGAACATGAGTGTATTTAGTATACTAAGTAGATAGTTAGCATATCAAAAATAGCTTACAGTACATTAACTTCAGTACATTAATCATGAGTTTAAGGAAGTATACTTCAGTGTACTTTTTTCTAGTGGCATATTTTATGAATTTGCATAAAATAAGATTATAGGTTATTATTTGCCTAATAATAGCAACCAGCATCTCATTACCAACTTGCAACCCTAACAACTGTGCCAGACCTGGTAGACCACCCAAAACTGTTCCCCTCAGATAAACAGCAATTAAAGCTTTTATAACTGGGAAAGGATGGGTCTGAAAGGATGTGTAGCTGTTAAGAAGTTGTTATTCAGAAAAGAAATTAGACAAATCAAACAGGGAAGCTGCTGGTGTTTCTAGCTTCGTTTTCAAAGGGCTGGTCAGTCCAGAGTCCAGACCGAGTATCAGAAAGTGCTACCAACTTGTGGCAAAATATATCCCTGCAGACTGAAGGCTGAAAGCAACTCTCCTGAAAAGAATGGAAGCTGTAAAGAAGGCAAAGAGTGGACACGCTAATACTTAGTTGCTGTAACTTTTAACTGGACATTATAGGAATGAGTGGTGCTCTTTGACTTTTGCACACTACTGCACATACAAACACACCAGATCAGTGCAAGTGTATTCAGAAGCATCTCTCCCGATCCAGGTTCTGGGAGTGCCCACAGAAGAAAGCTGGCCGGGTGTGAGCGAGCTGCCCAACTATAAACCAGGTGAGCTGACACATTAGCTCACCTTTGGCTCTCAGGCCCTGCAATGTGAGTAAGGGTTAATGATGAGCTCAGCTTTATGCCTTACTGCTTTACTTTACCCCCTTAAATCTTCTGACTCAGCCATGCTTTAAACCCACTGTACACTGTATGGAGGGGGGCCGTGCCGTTGACTCAGCTTGGCTATTAACGTGTTTTCCGTAAGGATCATTTACTGGTTTATATATTCAGAGATTAACAATCCCAGCGTGCATGTGCATGCATACGCTCACACATATAATATACATCTTAGAGGGTAATTCCACCGTTTCTTCAAGATCTTCTGCATAATTTTGTGGTTAAGATGTAAAGTCATTCAGAGTGGTTGTTTTAATGTGAAACAGTCACAGGTCACAGTGGTGGTGTTAGGAACCAGACGTCTGAGGCTCTTAATGCTTCTAAAAGCTCTCTCACAGAGAGAGAAGCATTAGAAGATGGGTATGAATACACCGCCTGATGCCCGACACCTAATTTTGAGCAAAATTTTTGGCCTGAATTTTTTCCCCATAGCGGAGAGCATGTATAGGACAAAACTATTCCTGAAGAAAACATCACCATTATTGACATTGTATGTGTGTATTTATTATTATTATTATTATTAGTAGTAGTAGTAGTAGTAGTAGTACTAGTATTCCTCCCCTATTACTGACAT
>CM067476.1:5644900-5681788 GCA_034552555.1 Semaprochilodus insignis | reverse complement strand
AGTAGTAGTAGTAGTAGTAGTAGTACATGCACTCATAACTCAGAAGATCCGCATATATTCACCGGTTGTTTAGGATAGTCAATAAAACGGCTATATTTGGCGATATTGTGACCCCTGGTTCCATTGACCACCACTATAAACCAAAAACCCAGTTGGTATGTTTCTCTGCAATGAATAATTTCACCTTGAATCACTCTGACTGACTTCGCTTCCATCTCAAAGATTATAAAGAAATTATAAAGAAATATGTTTGTTTCAAAAAGGTTGACGACCCCTTTAAACTGCGCACCGATCATTTCTACATTTATTGCAAGCAAATGCAAAAAAGCGATAAGGACAATCTGACAAGTCATCAGCAGGAGGACTTCAGCTTGTAGCCCTGTGTGTGAGGACGTCTGTGTGTGAGGGGGTCTTGGGTGCTATGTTTGAGGGGGTCATGGCCAGCTGCGGTTTGTCATTAAACTTATATAAAGTGTGCAAATAGCTGTATATATAATGTGTATCGCAGCAGCAAATTCACAGAGTGGTGCTGAAGCTCCTTCACCGGCATGCCTATATGTGTGACTGTGTGTGTGTGGGTGTGTGTGTCTGAGCATGCTGCAGGTTAGCGCCGAGCTAACACGTTACAAGCTGACTTCACACCCCTGAGTCAGACACAAACACACAACTTCACACACTGGAAACAGGAAGGGGTGTGTGTGTGTGTGTGTGTGTGTGTGTGTGTGTGTGTGTGTGGCATTGGGGGGTTGGTAAGGGTTCCCAAGAACAGCCGTGAATCCGCAATGTAGAACCGTCACTCAGGGTCTGACTGTTAGACGCACAGTTGCACACAGTATCACTGGTTTGGTGATGTTGCTTTCATCATTAAGGATGGTGTTGAGACATGTTTAGTGTCTCAGGTTGGAAGTGATGGAAGCTGAATGAGCAGTAGGGCTCGACTGATATGATGTTTTCAGGGCTGATACCGGTACCAATTATTAGTATCAGCGGTGTTTCATGCAGAGCTCAAGCTGCACTAGCTTGGCCACACGTCTGGTTTTAGACCGGACAGTCCGGTTTTTCAACTCCCAGTCCTCCATCTGGCGCAATATCTGGACAGACGCCTGTAAGTCCTTTTTTTTGGGATGAACTATGTAAAATGTTCACTCGTGAACAATATTATGTGGGCCATTGGCACACGTCCATGTCAAAAGCTATGCCTTGCATTTAATTGGTTTACCAAGGTCATGTGACGTTGTGACTCACCTACCAGCTAACCGCAGGTCAGCCCTCTAAATGCTAGTCAATTAGTAAGCTCCCGTCTGACTGACGAATGTCATCCATTCCACCCAATTAGGGGAGTAAAGCATAATTTATGTGTGGTATAGGTTAGGTTATGATTTTAATTCTGTTCCAGTATCATGCCCGACCCTCACTCCCCCCTTTATGATGTCCTCCTTTTGGAAGTAGCATGTCCTCTTTTTGGGGTTATGAAAATGGCCACCCTACGCCACACACACAAGCCAGGTTTGTTTGGCTAGAGTGAGTGACATAATATGACTGAGTTCACTGAGCTGATTGCTAACTTAGTGACATGTTTTGACCATTCCCTTTCATCTTTGTTTGATTGGACTTGACTGGACACAGAAACGGACTACAGAAGTGCTGGTTGGTTGCACTCGAGTCATCCACATTTCTACCAATCCAGTGATGCTGTGGGTGGGACTTTGGGCCAGACTACAGAAGTGTTTTGTGGATTACGGTCTGCTGAGGAAGGTAGTTCATATACCGAACTGATAATCTGAAGATCAGTCGAGCCAGTTAACGGCTGGGGCAGTTATAGGTCAGCCACTACTGAGCAGAGACAGATCATGCATATGTGTCATCATAAAGGAAGAATTTAGCAACAAAAAGGAATCTGCATGATTTTCCACTGACCAGGAACAGGAGCTTTGTCTATTGTTGCTAACAGGCACTGGAAGTCAATAACCACCCAAACCGTTTCTGTAAATACATGCCCAAAACTTCTCTCAGCTCGCGCAAACCGGACCCAGGTCTTTAGTCAGGTTGCGCAGACAAGTCCCTATGGTTTAGAACACAGTATGAGTTTGCTTGGTGGAAATATGTTTGCAGTTTTCAGGCCGTGAAGCAAAAAAGTCATTTTCCCCAATATTTGTTATGATATGCTAATGTTTTCTAGGTAAACAAATTTTTTGGGTCTATTACTTTTTTGTCTAGCTTATTTATCCAGAATCAGAGTACGCGTTCTAAGCTGCCAACTGGCTAAAACGATGTTGGGTGTAACAAGCCAGCATTAGGTGTCTAGTATTCCACCCAATTGTGGCTGAATCTTAAAGCGTATTAAAGCCTACAAAATGTGCTGTATAAATCCAAAAATAGCAGCTTCTACACCCAGATAGCACATTATATGTGTAATGGAAAGCCAGTAATGTTACATAGGTGTCATGCCTGCTGGTTCTCCTCTCACCTCCGATCTCCCAGACTCCATTTCCCATAACCCACCACCTGATGTCACGTGTCCATCCTTGCCCAATCACACCCCGTTGCCTCGTTCTCTGTCTCCTGAATACTGATTAATCACCTGACAATCATTTAGTCTGTTTGCTTAAATACTTCTCTCTGGCATAGGCTCATTGCGAAGTATTGCTGCTCTGTATCATACCGAGCGCTCTCTCTGTTTGATCTTGTTTGTTACTCTGGCTTTGACTTTATTTTGATTCTCTGGTTTACTCCTCTTGTTTATTCCCTTTGGTACCTCTGCCTGGTCTGATTGTCTGCTTGGTTTGACTCTTGCCTGTTTATTGACTCTGACTCAGTTTAGCCCTCTGGTTGTATTGCCTTGTTCTTGGTGTTGCTGTGTTTTGGTACAAACCTGTTTAATAAACTGTGCCTTGCTTTTAGCTCAGCGCGCGTCACAATCCATCGCCATCAATCATCATCGTCCATCGTCACAATAGGCTGCATGACTTAAGATTTCCTTCACTATCTGGGCTATAAAGGGCATAGGTTTATGATTTATGTAGCGCACTGTACGGGAGTAGGGAGCCAATTTTTAGTTTTGGGGTTTTTTATACGCAGCGCAGATATCAGCAGATAATGACAATGACAATGTGCATATACTGGTATTTAAGTAAAGTGTCTAGAGTGCTCAGCAGTGCAGATGTACAGGATACACAGTAAAGTGTAATAGTGCAAATAAATAAACCTATGATTTAACATGAGATTCAGTGCTCATCTGTCCTCTTCCCTCTTCCGGCCCCACTGGGAAGAGTTGAAGAGCCTGATGGCTCCCGGGACAAAGGATCTCCTGAGTCTGTCTGTGGAGTAGCTCTGTGACAGCAACCTGCCACTAAACTTGCTGAACGTGTTAGCAGATTGACTACATTTGTAGCTACAAAGGTACAGACCTCAGAGGGTGAAAGTTAGCACGTGTCTACCTTTGAGTCATCTAAATGCAATGTCAGCTCAACATGCTTGAAGGAGAACACTAACTGCCAATTCTGTTACATCATCAAACAGATGTCCATGTCAGTTAGCCTCATACCGAGTACTAGGGAAGAGGGGACCCATCCTACCCACCCAGGTCAGTCATGCTTTCTTGGGTGTGGCATTGGCTCGATGTTTAGGTCTCAAATGAACTGTATGCTGATGAAGATATGGTGACAATAGTATATACACTCATTGTCAAAAGAATGGTTGCACAAATAGTTGCACCCAGAAGGAATCAACCGACAGGAATGAAACTTGGTGGGTAGGACGGGCCTTATCGCTGTACCCAACTTACCCAACAACTGTGATTGTGGACATTCAGCGAGCAGTGATGCCCTCCATGAGTCATGCTGTTACTGCCAGAAGTATTGGCAAGTGGCTGCACAGCGAAGGACTACATGCACACAGACCACTATGACGAGGGCCCTTAACACCACGTCAACGTCACCAAAGACTGCAATGGTGTTGTGCCAGATTGGCATTGTCACTCAGAATGGCAGCGAGTCATCTTCAGTGATGAGTCCCGCATTTGTCCTGGTGCAAACAACCAACAAATTCGTGTGTGGAGGCACAGTGGTCAGCACCAAAATGAATGATTTGTGGTCATGTGTCACCTGTCCAGAAGCCCTGCTGTCACTACACCTCCACTCCTACCACCATCTGCAGGAACTGTGTGAGAATATTCAAGTTGCATGGGATGGATTATCACAGGACCCCATTAGGAACCTCTACAACTCCATGCTGAGACATCTGGCATGTTGCATTAGCAAACATGGAGGCTTGACACCATACTCCCGTATGTGTGGCTCAATAAATATTGCCCATATCCTGACTTTGAATGTTGTTTCAATGATCTCATAGTCATCAGATTCATCCACTCGGGGAAGGGGTCCGAAGCACAGCCGATGTCACAAAATATTCTTCCGCATGTTGCCTGCACTTACATATTTCCACCAGAGAAGGCTCTTCAACTTATAATACAGCTTTGACTGTCTCTTATTACAGCTAAAGCTGAAAATCAGTAGTAGTATTGCATGGCACCAGTACTGGTACACTGGTTTAGATGGTATATTGTCCACCAACTTGGTTTGGTATTCTGCATTCTGCAAACACTGCATCCCTACCGAAAATGCCAAGCCGTGTCTCTTGATATTAAAGTGCTGTATGCTCTCTCTGACCGTCTGAGTCAGGTTTAGGCCCAGTGCCAGTCTCTCAACCACAACCAGGTGTGCTAGAAGGTGAATACAGCCTCACACAGACAGAGCAGCTTTCAGAGAGAAAGAGAGAGAGAGACACAGAGAGGCTGGGTGGCCGTCCACTCAGTGCTCAGAGGAAAGAGAGAGGCCGGGCAGAGAATGTGTCCATGAGACGGCCAAGCTTGTGTGGGTTCCAGGGCGTGTGAGGTCACGCTAGGCCCGGAGAGAGAGAGAGTGTGAGAGGGAAAGAGAGAGAGTGTGTTTTAATGGAAGACGCTCAAGGCGGAGGCTGCCGGTTTCAGCTTTCTCTGAAGACTGAGAGACTGTTTTGTGTGTGTTCCTGCAGAATGGTTCCTGCCCTGCAAAGCCCAGCAATTCAGAGATGTCTGGAAAAGGTAATATCAGTTCAGCTGAACATAAGTACGTGTGAGTGCGTGCGCGCAGGCGTGTGTGTGTGTATGTGTGTTTGTGCTCGTTCCAAGACTGAACAGAGGGGTCTTTGTGTAGTCAAATCCCCCCTCCTCCAACCCAAAGCCCACCAGCAACTTCCCTTATATGAAAGCCTGACCCATACCTTGGCCTGTGTGTGTGTATGTGTCTGTCTGTGCGTGCTTTGGCTCAGATTCGCTCAGTTGCCCTATAAGACGGAAGACTTGGCCCAGCAGATGTTAATGATGGTCCCCAAAGACAGGATCTCGGCCCAGGACGCGCTGCAGCACCACTACTTCAACACCCTCCCGCCCCCAGTGATGCAGCTGAGGGACAGTGAGTAGAGCTTTAATTGGGCTTGATGTTTTGGCCCGAACCCGCATGAACACAGCTAGAGATTTTTTTGTCTGAGCCTGACCTGACACACAACATCCTACCTTTAAGTGAGAACCCAGCCCAAATTCTGTCCAAACCTGACCCAGCTAGGGTTGTCAAGCCCCTGTAAAATTCCTGGGCACTCAATCAGTGGCTTGATCTTGCACTAAATTCAGTGGATGAGTAGATATGCTCACTGTACTACAGAACCCAATCTTATAAGGTATCACAAGTGCTGCCTAGTGCCTAAACATGCCACCAGCAGTGCACCTCTACCCATTTGCAAGAAGACGCAAGCTGTCAAATTCATAGGGAGCAACGTTTACCATATGGACAAAAGTATTGGGACCCCTACAGAAGCTTTTATGACATTCCATTCTAAATCCATAGGCATTAATAAGGAGTTGGTCCCTTCCACTCTTCTGGGAAGGCTTTCAACAAGATTCTTTCAGTGTGTCTGTGGGAGAGCATTTGTGAGGTCAGACACTGATGCTGGACGAGAGGGCTTGCCTTGCAATCTCCATTCTAGCTCATCCCAAAAACGTTCGATGGGTTTGAGGTCAGGGCCCTGTGTGGGCCAGTCAAGTTCTTCCGCACCAAACTCACTCGCTTTGTACACTGGGGCAGGGCCTTCCCCAAACTGTTCCCACAAAGTTGGAAGCGTACAATTATCCAAAAGGTCTTGGTGTGCTGAAGCATAAAGATTTCCTTTCACTGGAACTAAGGTGCTCTAGGCCAACCACAAGAAACAACCCCATAAACGTCCCTCCTCCACCAAACTTTATGGTTGCCAAAGTGTAGTCAGGCAGGAAATGCCAGGTTCTCCCGGCATTCAGCAAACCCAGACTCATCCATCAGATAAAGAAGTGTGATTCATTACGTTACAGAACATGTTTCCACTGCTCCAGCATCCAGGGGTGGTGGCAGTTTACAGCACTCTGTCCGACGCTTGGCATTGTGCTTGGTGCTGTAAACCTTGCATGCATCTGCTCAGCCATGGGAACCCATGCCATGAAGCTCCAGGTGCACAGTGTTTGTGCTGATGTTAAGGCCAGAGGAGGTTTGGAACTCTGCAGTTATTGAGTCAGCAGAGTGTTGGGGACCCTGCTCTGTAGCTTCAGATAGTCTGCCACTTTGTGACTGAGCTACTGTAGTTCCTAAACACAGGTATTAATTTGAATTAATATCACTCACAGCTGATTGTGGAATATCTAGGAGGGAAGAAATTTCACAAACTGACTTGTTGCAACGGTGGCATCATATTACGGTACCACGCTGGAATACAGTGAGCTCTTTAGTACGACCCATTCATTCAGAAATGTCTATAAATAGGTTCAGATATCATTGCGTTTGCTGCTCCTTTCATTGACTACCTGTCCTTAAATGATCTAACCAGGAGCAGCACCTTCAACATGATTAGAATACGTTGACACTACAGTGACTCACTATCGCCTCTTCAGGTATAAAGGGGTAGTACAAGACAGAACGTGCATGGGATAGCATGCCAACTTCAGTAGATATCTCTGCAACATGATACAAAGAAGTTTTTAACATACCGTCAAAACTGTTATTTCTTCACATTCTGATTATTTAGTTAATGTTTGGAATGTTTTAAACTAAAGGTCTTACATATTGCTCTCTAAATGGAATGGAATGGAATTAGGTTTTCCTGGACAGCCAACCTAAAACCTAGGCATTCCAGGGAAATGCTAGAACTAACCCAACCACATGTACAAGTTCTGTCCCAAACCAATCCATCATCATCCAAAGTGCAGAATATAATTTTACAGGATGGACTGTGTTGTGAGAGTAATAGCTAACTTTAGATCACAGACCAGTGAGAATAATATAGACTAATACACTAGAATACTATAGAAATTAAGTTCTTTAATTCATCAAAGAATTCCTTTGAACAGAATTTCAAACGTTTGTTTCCATACTGCAATGTTCCTGAGATCCTGATATAGCCAGATATTAGACGTTAGCCTTCACCTGTCCATTCCTGCACATAGGACTCATTTTATAGAACATATTACATAGAAAGATGTTTTTGGTCAGACATTTTAACCGTTATATATCCTTTTGGCTGCACTAAAATGTGCTTTCCTGAATGGACTCTCAGTTTATCTCCTGAGCATGGGCCTTGTGGACCTCTGTGGAGCATGCCAGATTAAACAATGCCTTAAGGTAGCGAAAATCATAAAGAACAGAGTAAGGAGTACAACTAAAGCAGAGGGAAATGCAGGGTAAAATCTGTTGAAGGTGAGAGACAGACTGTAAGAAACTGAACATGAAATTTGAACCCAACCCCGACACATATTTAAGAAATGAAACCCGACGTGAAGAGTCCCGTCAGGTTCAGGCAGTTGTTTCAAGCTCTAACAGTGAGTCCTCTCTATAGCACAGCCCGCCTTAAAGCAATAGATCAGCAAACAACCACATTTACTCGGTTTTCCTCTTGCTTCAAAATGTAGTCGGTCACCAAAACATCCTTGGTGTCCGAAGATGGAACCTGGAAATGGAAGTAATGGAAACATATAACCTACCAAGTAGCACAATATAGAATATGATGCCCTAATAAAAATACATTATTGGGGCTTTACAGGCAGGAATTTCAGTGCTGTGGCAAGTTCTAGAGCACAATAGCCATAATGCTTTTGGAACCAAAGCTGAACCACCAGCTCTTTTCCCAGGACTAAAATGAGTTTATTTTGCCTTTACTGTAGGGTACTGTTCATAAGGCTACATGACACCTACATAAATGTTGGTACCACTTTAGAATAAGACTACCTTTATAAAGCATTTATAAATGGTTTAAGAGTTTATTAATGGTTATTAGATCATAAATGCCTTAAAATCATTAATAAGCAGTTACAACACATAAATAAGAAGGGCAATGGCGAACTGTTGCTAGTCTAACAGTGAACCCTCATTCTTTTATACTGATAAAGCTCAGATTTTGTTCATGTTTATTGATCTAACTTTGTCTTTTCCATCAGTCAGCACCAACCCTGTCAGCTTCAATACATACTCATATTCATCATATGGAGGAGCTCACGTTTACCTTTTTATTAATGCGTTATTACTGCTTATTAATACTTTGTAAAGTGTTAATAACCATTAATCAGCTCATTTCAAACCATTTATAACTCCTTTATAAAGGTAGCCTTATTCTAAAGTGGTACCTAAATGTACATGAATGCCTATTCCAATAGGCGTCATGTATCATAAAAAATCGTGGCATGTGTAATCTTTGTAGGAAATGATGCCATAAGCACTTGTTAACAGTTATGTAGGGTTATGTCATGACTAGCTTATGTAGGTGTCATGTAGTCTTATGGAGTCTTGAGCAATAGCAAGGCTATATATATACTGTAGTATCTACCGTCCAAGAGGACACTCGTCATCTGAAGTCTATGTGAGTTCTATATTTTCTGTGATGTTGTAGCTGGTAGCATTTCTAGCATGTCTATAACCACAACTGTTCTGCAGACATCATGCCTGAAACCTCTAAGACATACTGTGTATCTTTAGAAGTAGACAAATGGAAAGACCAAATTCAGACCTCACAAAGGCCATTACTATTGTTCTTAGCTATGACATGTCCACTTTAGCTATCACTATGTCAAACAGTGTCAGAGGTAACATAAGCAAGTCTGTTTGAGATTAGGTATTGAGTGCAGTCCAACATTTTTTCACAAACTATCCATAATTCAACTGTAGCGATGAAGTCATTCAGAGTGGTTTGATGTGAAATGGACTTTAGAGAAGCCTACAGACACATATTTCTTTACAGTGGTGGTGATGGGAACCAGGGGGTCAGATAAAATACAGTCATTTTATTTACTATCCAACTTACCATGTGAACCAGAAAACTCTTTCTTGACTGTTTTTCCTTACGGCAGTCGATGTGTACCTCTCTGCCATGAGCAGTTTCAAAGAAAAAACATTGTAGGACATTGTGACTCAAAACTAGGATCAACAAAGGAGCATCAACATACTCAGTGTCAATTAATGTCATTTAGCCTATGCTGACTTTTTGGGGGACATGGTCCCCAACCTGGGTATAAATTAAACTGAATCTAATCATTTCAGAGGAAAGTGAATGTAGTGGTAGTTCTTTTTCCCAAAACCTGCCTTTGTTTATATGTTTGCCAGTGAGGGGAACTGAACTCTTCAGTCTTCAGTCTTTGGGGCAGCAATGCCCAATCCTGGTGCTGGATGTCTACCACCAGGAAAAGCTTCGATCCAACACATCTGACTCGTATATTCAGATGCCCTGAAGGTTTTCATACCAGGATCAACTGTGATAGATTTGGGTTGGAGCTAAACTCTGCAGCATGGGTGCCCAACCCTTGTCCTGGAGATCTACCGCCCTGCAGAGTTTAGCTCCAACCCTAATCTAACACGCCTGATCTGGGTAATAAAGGCCTTCAGGAGCTTCTGATTATATGAGCCAGGAGTGTTGGAACTGAACTGTCCAGGACGGTAAATCTCCAGGACCAGGATTGAGCTACAACCATGCTCTGTAGAGTAATAGACCTACAGGAATTGGGCTGAGCACCCCTGCTAAAGGGCTAACTGGCAGTAACTGCTAACTACTAAATGTAAGCTTAAAGAGATCCACATTTCCTCAAAAGACATCCAAGACCCACCGCAGTTTGTTAAAAACTTGTTTAGCAAGTTAATGGTGTCTCTTAGTACCAACTAAGAGTTATTTTGTTCAAAATAACCACAATATGGAATAGGATACCTTAATAACAACACATTATTAGGGCTTTATAAGCAGGAATTTCAGTGGTGTAGTGCTTTGTGCATGGGTAACAGGTCCGACCTAATTGAGACAACATCTAGAGCACAAGAGTGATGATGCTTTTGGAACCAAAACTAAACCACTAGCTCTAATCCAAGGGCTAAAGTGAGTTAATAGTGCCTTTACTATAGGGTACTGTTCATAAGACTACATAACACCTTCATAAGCTAATAAATGTTTATAAATGGTTATTCCAATGTCATAAAAAAATTCTTGGCACATGTATAGGAAATGATGTCATAAGCATTTATAAACAGTTATGTAGATTTGGGTCATGACAAGCTTACGTTGGTGTCATGTAGTCTTATGTACGCTACAGTAAAGTGTTGAGTCTTGAACAATAGCGAGGCTATATATACTATAGTATGCACCGCTCAAGAGGACACTTGTCCATCCGAAGCCTTCGTGAAGCTCATGTGTTCTGTGATGTCCAGCCTTTCCAGCCTTTCTATGACCACAACTGTGAACGATTCTGATTTGGCAAGTTTCTTGATTTAATGCAATTCTGCATTGCACATCGAACCACGCTGAATGACTTTGTTTGCATCATCTAGATTTAATTATGGACAGTTATAATAGGTGGGGTGTATGTTTCCATTGCTGGTTAGCTACAATAGCTCCATAACTCCAGTCCAGAACCAAATAAGCAAACAATGGGCACCACACATCTTGGCTGATTGACTGTGTTTTGGATTAAGGGGAGAATTGTGCAAATCGTGACTCCTCGCTGAACTGTTCTTTTTCAGGGAGTTACACAAGAGCTTCAACGTTCAGGGTAATCCTATCCTGTCCCGGAGATCAAAGAACAGGAGTTCTCACTTAGCATCCACATCATCTTGTGGGATCTGCGTGAGTGCTCGGTTTTGTTTCTTCATGTCGTCTTCTCTCTCTTTTTCTCTCCCAGCTGTATCAATTTTTAAGGTGCCTGGTGTGAGGTTGGAGACGGAGGCGAGGGACATCTTCAGTCCCAGCAGGCGAATGAAATCCTCCCTCGTTCCTCTGAGCAAGTGCTGGTGAGAGGGGAGGCTTCCGCTGGCCCACGTCGACCACACGCAACTTTGTAGGACAGGAAGAAACAGATACCTTAACACAGCATGGCAGTCTGTTGAATTTGTGTGTGTTATTATAATGGAGCCTCATTACTCAGAACCATGATCAGGTCCGGTCTCTGTCTCTCTCTCTCTCTCTCTCTCTCTCTCTCTCTTTATTATTATTATTTTTTTCCAAATAGCCTGTGGATGGATGGATGGGATGGTATAGAGGAGGTGGCAAAGTTGGTGGGATGTAATTATAACGTGTGTTATTGAAATCCACCAACCACTTCGTGAAAATTGCACTTATTGATTTCTATAGTTTTGATACAGTACTTAATGGAGTTCTTATGAGTGTGCGTTCATCTGCAGGTCCTACACTGAAGAAGGGATGCCAGCTTATTTTGAGTGTATGAGTACGACAGATGAGAGAGTATGAGAGAGAGAGAGAGAGAGAGAGAGAGAAAGAGAGAGAGAAACAGAGAGAGAGAAACAGAGAGACTGAAGTATAATGAGAGAGAGTATGAAAGAGAAAGGCAAAGAAAGACCTTTGACACATGCAGAGAGAGAGAGAGAGAGAGAGAGAGAGGAGGGAGAGGAACTGTACTCTGTGTCTCAGAAGTTCTTCCATTGTCTAATTAGTAGTCAAGGTAGCTGGACTTGACCTAGTTCAGTAGCCTTGATGATTTGATCACCTGGATGATCTTCAAAGTTCTTCCTTTACTCCTCCCTGTCTTTTCAGGTGATGTGCCAAATTAAGTTTCTTAATCTGTCTTCAAACCCTCCTGGCATCTGACGAGTACCTCAGTTCATGTGTTGCTGTAGTAGTTTTGCACGTGGTTCAGCCTGTATGACGACACACTGAGTGAATCCTGTAATCGTACTACACTCTCTTTATTAGGGACAACCCCTTGTACCTACACTCATTTTCCATTTTATCAACTACACTTAGTAATTCTACAACTACAGACTGTAGTCCATCTATTCTCTGCATGTTTGTTATCCCCCTTTTACCCTGTTTATCAATAGTTAGGACCCCACACAAGACCACCACAGAGCAGGTATTACGTGGGTGGTGGATTGTTCTTAGTACTGCAGTGACACTGATGTGGTGGTGGAGTGTTAGTGTGTGTTGTGCTGGTGCGAGTGGATCAGAGTCACCTCAGTGTCACTGCTGGACTGAGAATCATCCACCAACCAAAACTATCCAGCCAACAGCATCCCGTGGGCAGCATCCTGTGACTACTGATGACGGACTAGAGGATGACCAACACTGCACTGGGCAGCAACAGATGAGCTATCATCTCTGACTGTACATCTACAAGGTGGACCAGCAAGGTAGGAGTGTCTAATAGAGTGGACAGTGAGTGGACACAGTGTTAAAACACTCCAGCAGCACTGCTGTGTCTGATCCACTCACACCAGCACAACACACACTAACACACCACCACGTCAGTGTCACTGCGGTGCTGAGAATGATGCACCACCAACATAATACCTGCTCTGTGGTGGTCGTGTCCTGACCACAGAAGAACAGTCTAAACTGGGCTAAATCACAGTCTGTAATTGTAGAACTACAAGGGGGTCCTGTATGGTAAGTGGAGCTGATAAAATGGATCATGAGTGTAGATAGAAAAGGGGGGCTATCCAATAAAGTGCTTGGTGAGTGTATAACAGTGTTAAGTGCTTATGCAAACTCTGTTTGTCTGAGAGAGTGTTGGTCACACTGGAACAGGATTTCTCCTAAACACAGATTTGTAAAGCAATATTCAGAAGGTTGACATCGCTAACAACAGAAGTCGTGCTATCATCTTGTTTTCTGCAGTGATGCACCAAAATGACAATTCTTGACTGAACCCGAAACCCAAATTCAGGACACATTCAGGCAAAACTGTAAACCAAGTCATCTAAATAGTAATCTAAAGCTGAATTCCAGAGCAACTCATGGACATGGCTTTGGAGTTCCAATCAAGCAGCATGAAGTTTCTCTAGCAGAGAGAAGCAGGTTGCTTTAGTGTTCATCATTTAAAGACCAAACCAAGCCATAAACCTCAGTGGGATCTACTGAACACACATTTGTGTTTCTTACCAAATCAGTGTTACATATTGAAGTTATTTCCTTCATTCAGTCAGCTTGTGCTAAAGGGGACCTGTTATGCTTGTCCATTTTTACTTTAGTGTGCTGTAGCTTTTTGTGCATGTAAACAGTCTGCAAACGTATAGAGTGTACACCAGAGAGAGAAGCTCTCTCCCACAGAAACCACTTTTTCCAGCTGCCTGAAATGCCTGGTTGGAATTCCAGTCCTTTTGTCTCTTACAAGGTGATGTCATCTCGTAACACAGTCTCTATTGCCCGCCTACCTGCAAGTCTTTGCAGAATGGTAGAGGGCGTTTTTCAACCACTTGGGCTTTTTGCCAATAACCCTGACCCTAACCTTAATCGTCATTGGTTGAAATACGGCCATTTGCTCTGTTCTGCAGAGATCTCGACTTCACAAAACACACAGTGGGAGGCGGGGCTTAAAGATACAGGAGCTCTAACATAGCGGTTTTAAGACAGAGAGTGAATAACACTGAATAGCAATGCATGCAAATCTATTCTAGTAGAAGAAAATGATAGAAAATGATATTCAGAAAATGATATTCTGAACACTGAAAATGAGCATAATGGGCCCCCTTTAAAGACCGTACAGAACGCATCTGCAGAGGTCCGGGTTTGTGTTTCACTGTTCATCTGCAGCTCAAACTGTTTGAACGTGCCTGCGAGTGAAAGGAACAAACAGTGTTTTCATTAGCATTCGTCATTTGTTAAGTGTTTTCATCACTTCATTGAAGACATATTCAGTCTGTTTTTATTTGTCCTTTCTTCTTTTCATGTGAATGAATTTTTAGGGGCATCCCTGGTTTACAGAGAGATGCCCAGGTGTAAGCCCATAAAAATTGATTCTATTGCATCCTGTAGTAAACAGAAATGCTCCAAACTGGAGATGTTTTGCCGTACATACATTTGTGCTCTGAATGTCAAGGGATTGTCTGAATTACGTAGTTAAGAAGTTGAAATACAAATATTGCTACATGCAAGCTAACACACCTGCAAATAAGACCCGACAATCGCACTAAAGCACCCGGTGCAAACCAGCAGGCATAGCTAAAGCAACATCATGCAGCGATATTACCTCAAAATAACCGTTTCAAATTTTTCTGATGGTACACCAACTTATAACAGGGAGAACGGCACCTCTGTAAGTGCAACTCCGGGCCCGGAACGCCTGCTATAGGGCTATGTAACTTTGGAGAAGTTTATGGTTCTGCAGCTGGCTGTAAGAAGAAGAAGTAGGGTGGCCACATTACCCCAAAAAGGAGGACACCTCCTTAAAATAGTTCATCCCAAAAAGAGGACTAATAGGCGTCTGGACGGAGGACTGGGAGTTAAAAACCGGAGTGTCCGGCCTAAAACATGTGGCCACCCTAAGAAGACGCTAGCTTGGTATTCCCAATATGGACATCATGGCTGGGAAGAGACGGAACAAGATGCTGTTGAAGGAAGAGAAAAAGAGAGTGTGACCAAGCAAGAGACAAGATGAGAGTAAATCTCGGACTGGTTTTAACTCATTGGCGAGCGCTAAAAGAGATAAAAGGATGCCGGACAGATGCCGAGCTCGTCTTCTTCCAGTTGGGCTAGTTGGTAATAACTGATCAGCTGGTTAACTGTCCTGTGTTGTTGCGCTTGTTTGATGTTTCTCTGTCTATCAAAGATGTCGACCTGCTAGTTTTGATCATAAGCCCATTGAGACAGAGGTTTCCTGCTAGCTAGGGACCCGAAGCATAGTTTGTATTTACAGCGGTGGTTTAAATCTGAATTACACTCTGTATGATGTTGCTTTAGCGTGCTTTAGCATCTTTAGCTAAACTACAGTTTAATAGTAGACTTGATTTCATTCAATGTCATTTCAGCGTGAGTTAGCCTGCTTGTAGCATGTAGCATTTGCATTTCCACTCAGCCTTGTAATGTGAGGATCCAGAGACATTCAGGGGGAAGGGCACACATACCAGGAGTTCCTATTATGGGCATACCCCAACTATAAAATGATGCATGACTTCAGAGCACTATAAATGAACACGGACAGCCATAAATTAGTGTGATGGGAATGACATCATGCTAATTAGCACCTACTCTCTGATGGAAAGGTATCGTCCTTTTCATCAAAGATAAACAGATGTTTGAGGGTCCTCCGTAGAAGCAGAGGTTAATGAGAGCAGAAGGTGATTATCATCTGCACACATAGCAGGCCTGAATCACCATGATGATTTCATATCCTTCCAGGTGTGTAGCGCATGAGCTGAGCTCACAGCTGGTGCGTGCGTATGTCTGTCCACATTTGTTGGCAAATCTGTTGTTTGTCTGAGCAGAAATAAATATCTAAGTTGGCCGGCCTGCGGCTCCTTGTTCTCATTCTCCGACGAGTCATGTGATTATTAAGTGAGTTTAATATACATAAATTGAATCAGCAAATGGGTTGTTTGCTGGCGTTGTGCTGACTCGTCTTTGTGTGCGTGTCACCAGATGCATATGGGCACTACATATTGCACTTATGATTTTGGTTATTTACACATAGAAACAACTGAAACTGTGAGTGTAATCTGTAGTGTCCGTGTGCCTGCATGATGCATGTGCATCCAAAGGGGAGACAGATTCAGAATTCAGTACAACACTGACGAAGACAAGAAGATCAGAAGAGAAAGAACCATGTGGAGTTACAAGGTAAAATATTATTAGTGCATTGTATTACTCAGATGGACAAAGACTGACCAATGTTTTTGGCATCTGGAAAAACTAGAAAACTGCAGGAATGATACAGATAAGGTTACCGCCTACATCATCTTTCATAAATAACATTGGCAGGGACAAGCACTCTCCTGCCAGGCTTCTGTTGCTTCCCCGTTAGCCGCGAGGCTGTCCTGCATCCTTATATCTCTTTTAGCTCTCGACCAACAAGTAAAAGCCAGTCTGGCATTTACTCTTGTGCTGTCTTTTGCTTAGTCGTTCTCTCTCTTTCTCTTTCACAACACCTTCTTTGGTCTCTTCACAGTCTCTGGTGCTGTTCGTAAGGTTAAAAGGTTACCAGAAACAATAAATGATGTTCAATTTAGACTGATATGGGCAATATTTATTGAGCTACACATACAGAAGTAGTGTCTCTCAGTGTGGTGTCAGGTCTCCATGTTAGCCAACACAACATGCCAGACACATACTCAGCATGGAGTTGTAGAGGTTCCTAATGGTGTCCTGTGATAATCCATCCCATGCAGCTTGAATATTCTCACACAGTTCCTGCGACTTGGAGTTGGAGTGGGGCTCGTGACTGAAGATGACCCACTGCCATTCTGAGTCACTCCATGACAGTCTGGCACAACACCATTGCAGTCTTTGTGACGTTCACGTGGTGTTAAGGGAAGTCGTTGTAACGGTCTGCATGCATGTAGTCCCGCGTCATGCAGCCGTCTGACAATATTGCTGCACTAACAGGATGACTTACAAAGGGCGTCACTGCTTGCTGAAAGTCTGCAATCATGGCTGTTTGGTCAGTCAGGTACAGTGATAAGACCTGTCCTTGCTTGTGTCACATGTACGGCTGATCATAAAACTTGAATCATTAGCATGTCTCATGATGTCAAAGCTACCCACCAAGTTTCATTCCTGACGGTTGATTCCTTCTGGGTGCAATTTTTTGAGCAACTATTCGTTTGATGATGAGGGTATGCACAGTAAATATGGTGGCTTATGACATCAATAGATTGAATAGTTTTTATATATATGTAGTGTTTGGACAGGGCAGTGAACAGCATGTTTTGGATCTTTTTTAACATCTGCTTGCTACATTAAACTCTTATATTAAAACAAAATGAGGAACATTCAGTTTTCCATGATGTAGACCCATTGAAGTCATTTAAAATTAAGTAAAACAACTGAAGAAAGTGTAAAGATAAATAAAGTCGGCATGTTTTATCATTTTAAATAAAAGCCACATGTAAAAGACCTGTTTTTAGATACTCCTACCACTGATGTCCCAGCCAAAAGAGGGCGCTCTACCACACATCTGTTCACTAACACATGTTCATTGTGACTTTCCCACCGCCCTAACAGCTGATCTCAGCACATCCACACCCTATACAGAGTGCTGAGTTTCCTCTGCAGGGCGGCTCTCGTCACGAGGGAGTCAGGGAGCTTTGATGGAGCCATTCAAGGCCGTTAAATTAAAAGCAAGCGCTGCACACTTACTCATAATTCTCTCCACATTTGTTTTGCTAGGCTTAAATCATTTAGATGTGGTCTTACGACCTGGCTGTTCCTTTTAGAGTGCTGCGCCAGCAGGAACCAACCTTAGCTTTGGCTATTCATTCATATTAAAGTACAAGGTTGTGGAAATATAATACATTAGTTATGAATAGTCTTGGGTTATTCATCTTGAGACTTATTATTGAGCTACTGCTATGAATTATTAGTTAGCTAGTGGGGCAGAACAAAGCACATATTGTTTTATGTCAAATTATTTCATTTAAGCAATACTAATACGTTTCACACAAACAACCTAATACCTACTCATCTACATTCATCGTCAGAAGAATAGTTGCACAAATAGTTACACCCAGAAGGAATCAACCAACAGGAATGAAACATGGTGGGTAGGTTTCACATCATGAGACATGCTAATGATTCAAGCTTTACGCTCAGCTGTGTATGTGACGTAAACAAGGACGGACCCTGTACCTGACTGACCCAACAGCCACGATTGCGGACATTCTTTGGCCAGTGATGCCCTCCATGAGTCATCCTGGCAGACGACACAGGACTACATGCACGCAGACCGTTATGGTGACTCCCCTTAACACCACGTCAACATCGGGAAAAACTGCAATGGTGTCGTGCCAGACTGTCATGGAGTGACTCAGAATGGCAGCGGGTCATCTTCAGTGACGAGTCCTGCTTCAGTCCTGGTGGAGACGACCAACAAATCCGTGTGTGGAGGCACCGTGGTCAGCGCCAAGATGAAGGGGTTGTTGTCAGGCATCATACGACAGCAAAATCTGCAGGAACTGTGAGAGAATATTCAAGCTGCATGGGACGGATTATCACAGGACGCCATTAGGAATCTCTACAACTCCATGCCGAGACATCTGGCGTGTTGTGTTAGCAAACATGGTGGCCTGACGCCATACGCCAAACGCCATTCCCAATAGCACTGCAATCCCACACTTCCTTCTGGGTCCAGCTATCCTTTTGACGATGAGTGTACTAGAGTTCACTTTTTAATGCAAGCTGTTGCTTACCTACTGCTCATGAACTTAGCAGTTACAAGGATGAGGGGCCAACTGCTCAGTCTTTTACATCTATTTTGGCCCACCCTTCTAGGCAGAAATACTCTTCATTCAGCCAAACTACGGGGCTTTCCAGCATGAACTACCTGTTTAATCCAGAAGTGGACTCGCTCTTGTACTTTGGATCGCTATCTGTAGCTGCACAGCACAAATGCACTGAAGCTTCAGATCACAAACTGATGACCTGACATTCTCCTTCAGGATTGTCTTGTAGAAAGCAGAATTCATAGTCAGTTATGACAAGCTGCCTCAGTCCTGAAACAGCAACGCCTCCCTACATCATCACACTACCACCACCATATTTGCCTGTTGGTATGATTCCGGAATTCTTGATTCTTATTCTGGAATGCGGTGTTGGCTTTTTGTCAGACGTAACATGACCACTGTCTTCAAAATTCAGTCCACAAGACATTATAAGAAAAGGTATTTTGGGGTTTGGCAGGGTCATAATTTTTATCAAAATTTCACTGAGGTCCATACTCATTACTGATCTACATGCTGAACATGCTTTCTTGCCATGGTCACTTGCCAAGAGCTTCAGCCATCGTTTTGTTTACTCTACATTTGATTGGCTAGCAGCCCTTAAATGATCTAACTGGAACCTTCCACATGACTGACGTTGGGGCAGCAGCGCTACTTCTACATCCTCACATGTTGGATTGATTTGACTTGATGCTATGGTGACTCACTGTTGCCTCTTTAGGTACATAGTGTTATTACGAGACAGGACGGACCAGGGCTAGCTAGTTAGCATGCTAACATCAGTAGATATCTCTACAACACAATATATTGACATTCTGTGTTGATAACTTGAGTGGATTTTGGAACGTTTTAAACTGAAATCATAAACATTCCACATTTACATGATACTATGCCGTCCATGTGATAGGGTTTTCTAGGGCTAGTTGTAGAATGCTATGAGTAAGCAACACGATTTTTGAACTACCATACATTTCTTGTCTAATTGCTAATATAGCAACTAATGAGCTTGTAGCCTAAACTGAGCGTTTACTTGAACTAGACTCAGGCATGCTGATTCAGCTCTCAACTTTACAAGCACTTTAAACGAATTATAGTGTTTACATTTTACAAGCATCATCTGTTAATTACCTGTTAATTAACTCTCATGTTTGTATCACAGTTGTGTTGTACAGTCGTGTTCAGCCTATAGTATGTATACTGGATACCTGAACATCTCACAAGGCCAAAGTCTGGGTAGCATAGCATCTCATACAGAGATAAACAGAGCAGGCAGTTGAGTCTGTGACCAAAGCACAGCCGGTCTGAGGTCAACTGAGAACCAGTCACTGCTAATTGAGCAGTCTCTTTACTGTTTCCACATTAAATCTTACAAAACCCTTCAAAATCTATGGAGTACCATAGTGTCCTTGTTCTAGATACGGACATGATAATTGCTTATAACTAACCGAAGACTTGAGGCAACGACAGATAGCAGCGATTGCTGAGCAGTGATTTGGAGGCACTGAGAAAGCATAATGAGCTTTATTGGCTATAACACAGTGACAGCGCTCATAGTAAACTTCTCATTTCAAGATCTTAACAAAATCAGCTTAATAAACATTTGATTAAGTACCTGTAATAAATCTGGGAGGTCCAAGCCTAACCAGGCCTACGTGTAGCTACACCTTTGAGAAGGTTATTGCATCATCATAGTGACGCTGCTTTCAAACGGTTCCTTGGTGACTTGCGACTCTCCCCGTGGATAGCATTCTTGCTCTGTAAGGCCTACAGTTCCTTAGATGTTCTTTTGTGACTTCCTGGAAGTCAGAGTCGTCACTGGGCTCTTAGAGGAATTTTGGTAGGCTTTTGTCCACTTCTTGGAAGACTCACTGCTGTTCCAAGTTTTCTGGAGATAATGGCGCTCACTGTGGTTCAGTGTTCCACCGGAGTAACCTTTTCACGGATGATACTTTTCTTACCTTTTTTTCTTTATCTCTTGGGGAATTTATTTTGATCGCTGTGTAGTGTTACTCGTTGAAATCTCATAGCCTGTGTGACATTCAGCTGGCAGTAATCCAGCCTGGAAGTGTCTAGTGTAACTGATTCCAGTTATCACACTGGGCCAGTGTGGCTGGATAACTTAAATTTGGTGTTTATTCGGGTTGTCTTATATGTTAATACATTTTGTTTGAAGATCTAAAACAACAACTTGTGACATATTCACAAATACATTTTCACAGCACTGTAATTTGGCATAATTCTATGTTGCTTAAACCACACAACATTTACAACAGATTGTCCGGTCTGATTGCACGAGCTTGCATACAGCTTTTTGATCGGATGCACAGATTCCGTGTAGGAACAGATTTTTTGGTAATTCTTTCCCATAGAAAATGAATAGGATGAAAATATGCACGCCTATCTACTGTACTTCCATTAAACCGAGAGACACCGTTTTTAGTAAATTGTTTCTGGGGTGAGACCTGAGCAGAAATTCAGTGTCAGTTTGACCCACACTCATCTCTTTGTCTTTCTTTTCGCACCCCTTTTTCCTCCCATAGAGTCCCATTCATTTTTGGCCCCACCCAAACCCTGCTGTTTCCTTTGTCCCTCAGCCACCAATCTGCATGTACTCACTATGGGTGGAACCCCAAACTTTAATCTCCAGTCATTCTGACCCGCACTCTTCTATGTGTTGTTTATTCATCCCTTGTTCCTCCCATAGCAAGCTGCACAACCATCCCGCGTTTCCTTCAGGAAATGCACTTTTCTAGTTATTATTATTATTATTATTATTATCACAAATGGTGCACCTATAGTGGGCCTTTGTAGTTCATGCAGTCATGTTTTCGGAGCACTGCAAGGGTTAAAAAATGGTATAAACACGTGTTCGCATGCAGACATATGCCATTCTCAAGGCCAGATATGTGGATCCATTTCATACAGGTGGTGTAGCATTGAAGCAGCCTAGGGGAACAGTCACCCACAAGCACAATGACACTCATCGTTTGTGTGTGTGTGTGTGTGTGTGTGTCTGTAAGGATGCGTGCGGGTGCACGTATTTATAAGTTCCGCTGGGCTCCTCTTACAGATGCGCTAGATGGAATATCTGCATTACCAATCATAAAGGAGGAAACCGATCCAAGCCTGCTCAACCGTCAGCCTCTCTGAGCTGCTGATGACTGATGCAGGCAGAGCTTGGAGGCCGAACCATCCGTCTATCTGTCACCACCATTCCCTCTGCACTCAAAATGGCTACGTTTACATAAGTAATCACATGTGAAGCTTCTCGTCTAACGTGAGCTAGCTGTTCCTCACTGCTGATTATCTCGAGTGACTGACAGAGCTGGAGTTCCTGAGACCGTCCCGTAGTTGAGCTTCATATTCGTTTGTACAGTCTTAGCTTGTTCACACCTTGCAATAATTCATGTCCAAATCTGGATATACTTTGGATGCTAACAGGCGTCCCTAGCTCTGATTTTACTTTCCTGTGTAACACATACGTCGTTTCAGTGTCCCAAATACCCTCTGGTATCCAGGGGGTCCCATGTTGGCTGACTGCTAACTCATTCACCATAGCTCCCCAACCCCCCACCCGCCACCAGTCCTCTGGAATTTAGATTTTGAGATATTCAATCGCAACATGTCAAACATCTCGGCATGGAGATGTAGAGGTTCCTAATGGTGTCCTGTGATAATCCTTCCCATGCAGCTTGAATATTCTCACACAGTTCCTGCAGATGTTGCTGTAGGGGTGGAGGTGGAGTGATACCAGGCCTTCTGGATGTTTGACGTGTGACAACAAACTGTTCATCTTGGCGCTGACCACGGTGCCTCCACACACTGATCTGTAGGTCGTCTCCAACAAGACAAAAGCGGGACTCGTCACTGAAGATGACCCGCTGCTCCTTCACATCACCGGTACATATCTTCCTCTATCCACTGCTGTCAACAGCGTGCTATGGTAGTATCCACACGACTGGTATGGTGTGCAATGCATCGATAAGACACACAGATCACACTTCCTGGAGCCCTATGATGCAACAACAGCACAAGTCAGAATGGAAAGTACGTGCAACAGGACTATCCACCAAGTTTCATTCCTGGCAGTTGATTCCTTCTGGGTGCAACTTTTGTTTCGATGATGAGTGCATCATTTCTGTTTTACTTCCAGTAATCTACTATAAAGTGTTACTACAAACTGCTACTGTCATTTGCTGTCAAGTACCAAAAGAACCCATTTAAAACAGGTAACAAGTCGTGTGCTTTGGCAAAGGCGAAAGATCAGTCTATCTTGTGTGATTTCTGCGGTGGTCAGTGACATTTCTGTTCTACTGGACACAAGAGGGAAGTCAGGACTGCAATTGTACATGCATAGAGAAAACAAATTTGGTCAAGATATGTCTCTGACCATGTGGAATGATTGTAATCTGATCACAACGGATTTCCTGCAGTCCTGAAGTGAAATCTGACCATGACCCGAGCCCCGAAAACACATGCTGATGCAAGGTGCACACAGCCTCACTGATGCACATGTGGCTGACCACCAGTTAGATCAGCTCTTTGTAGTATGAGTAATCGGTGATTGTGATGTGGCTTTGCCCTCAGCCAGGCAGGTGCAGTGGTGGGGATGGGACCTCATCAGAGGCATTAATTGCGTCTGACTGGTGCCATGTGGTGGTGGGATTCTTTGGTCATGTTTTTGAACCAAGCTGACGATGTCCTTATGGGATTTGGTCAAGCGGGACTTTTTGCTCATTCTGCTCTTGAACTTTATTATAGATTATTTTTATTATGATAATTTATTATGTGCTTTCTTTTTATGTGTCCTGTCAAGTGTCAAGTCGCTTATGAGTTTGTCCTCACTGTTTGTACGTTGCCTGCTTTGTGACTTGCTGCTTTAAGCTAGTGTAGTGCTGGTCTGGTGCTCATTTAGCTGGGCACCCAGCTTGGTCATGCTGTTTGACCAGCATACCAGCATCCACAACACAGCATATGCTGGTTTTGAAGCTGGCCAGCATCTTAACTTCCTTTACTGCTGACCAGCATACCAGCTTCCACAACACAACATATGCTGGCTTTGCAGGTGACCAGCATACCAGCTTCCACAACACAACATATGCTGGTTTTGCAGGTGACCAGCATACCAGCTTCCACAACACAACATATGCTGGTTTTCCTAGCAGGGATTACACAGCCAAAACATATTTTAGCTGGTTTTCATATTTCATTTTGCCCTGAAGCTACAAACCTAATGCTGCAAAAGTAATGCAAGTCTTTGTGATCCTAACTCTCTACCTTCCTCAGCTGAAACTATATCTGGCCTAAGAAGGCAGCAGTGTAAATTCAATTTTGAGTAAGGTCTCTCCAGTTCTGGCAAACTTCAGCTGCTTCCTCTGCTAAACCTTGTTTACCGCTCTGTGTTTCTACTGATATGCTAAAGAACTATATTCTGCTGTTGCATTCAATATGTAACCATGATCAAAAAGAATGGGTGGGATTAGTGGTCTCAAAGTTACTAATTAGTTAATAATTATGAATATCATTATTTTTTTAATGCCAATAACACACTTTCCAAGTTTGACCAGTTGAACTATCCTTAGGGTTTTCATGCGCTGTAGCTGTGACTCTACGGAATACTCTCATTAAAATGCAGCTTTATTAAATGGCTCTTGATAAAAAAATGTTAACAGTAAATATGGCCATTAATCCGCATATATCATAAAGGGTTATGCATATATTTCAAAATATATGGTCATATATGTAGTATCAATATTTGTAAGTCTCAAATACTGGACTAAATGAATAATTAATGGGTAATACATATATGTTCGATAGGTCGGTGAATGCATACATGCATAAAATATGGCTCATACGTATACTGTATGTCTGATATATGTCTGACACAAACACCAAATGACTTTTGAAGCCCATATATATGAATATATTACACCAGAATTTCATTGTTCATATATGACAAAATGTAAGTATATAAAGATGTGTTGTATATAGGGGCTGTAAAAAAATGGACCAGGCTCAAAATGTCAAAACATGTACCTTTTAATGGTCTTAAGAACAAATCATTAAACACATGACTCAGTATTTGGAAGCCTCTCCCTTTAATTTCTTCAAATGGTGAAGGTTTGTGGGTTAAACTTGCAGACTTTTATAGACAGAAGAGGCAGTATTGTTCCACTTAGCACTGATGACATTGCAAACTTAGTTTGTGTTGAAATCTGGTTTAAATCTGGACTCTGACCAGCCAAAACAACCAGTAAAAATCTTTTGGCATATATATATATATATATAGATATAGATAGATAGATAGATAGATAGATAGATAGATAAATAGATAGATAGATAGATAGATAGATAGATAGATAGATAGATAGATACAGTCAGGTCACATTATTATGACCACCAGCTAATATCCAGAGTAACTGCTGTGTGCAGCACAGATCACTGAGGTGGTCCCACAGATGCTCAGTTGGGTTCAAGTCTGGGGAATTGAGGTGCCAGGGTAGTACTTGGAAGTTTTGGTCAAGCTCTTTCAAATAATGTCAGACATTTCTGGCCGTGTGACGTGTCGCATTGTCTTGCTGGAAGATCCCATCCGCCCAATCAGCGTGTATGAGTGTACGAGATCTGAAAGGATGGATTCATACCCAAATCGGTTGAGAGTGCCTTCCACATTGATGTGAGGGCCCAGAGAGTGACATAACATAACTTCCTTCATGAGCTATGTGCTGCTGCCATGGAATATAGGAATTATTATCATAATTGTGTGTATAGCCCCGTTTCCAAAAAAAAGGCCAGGCAGTATGGTTTGGCATTATCCTGCAAGACCTTCCCTGATACGTTGTCTGGATGGCAGATGGAGTGCAATGACCCTTCAGTCCTACTGAAATGGTATATATTTATATATGTGTGTGTGTGTGTGTGTGTGCGTGTGAGTGTGTGTGTGTGTGTGTGTGTGTGTGTGTGTGTGTGCGTGTGTCAAAGAAAATTAATGAAGGGTTTAGTGTGTTTTGCAAATATACATCTGCTGTTACAAATGGATAATACAACCGTTTACAGCAAAGCTCTTCAAATATACAGTATATCAACTAATCAATGTAGTAATATGTCTGATATATGTTTGACAAACACCAAAAGACATTTGAAGTCCAACTATATGAATATATTATTATCAGTATTTCATTGTTCATATATGACCAAATATAAGTTGTATATAAAGGAAGATTGTTTAAAAACAGTCCCATGAAAAAATGGACCAAGCTTTTAATGGTCTAAACAACAAATCACTAAACAAACAGATAAAGTGACTCAGTATTTGGAAGCTTTAAATGGTGAAGGTTTGTGGGTTCAACTTGCAGACAGAAGAGGCAATATTGTTCCACTTAGCACTGATGACATTGCAAACTTAGTTTGTGTTGAAATCAACTAGTATATCAACTAATCAGTGTATTCATATTTGTAGGACCCCCCACCACCAATCCTCCTGACCACTCTCTCCTGAATTGGGCCATGGAAAATCTGACCACTCAATGCTTATTGTCTTGTGGCTGAACTTCACAGACCTTCCCAGAAGCCTTTGCAGCCTCGATGGAAATCTAATAAGTGTCGCCGTAACTCACAAGACACTCCGAATAAACAGTAGGAAGGCGTCCAGGTCGCTGGATTACATTTGTAGGTTTTCGGTAGCATTTGTCATATGTTGTAAGCGCGCGTTAACGCTAACCAATTGTGTGTCAGCATGGTGTGTGGTCTGTGTCTCCACACCGCGCTGTTTATCTCTCTCTGTTTATTCACGGCTCCTTCAGACAGATGCGAGAGACAGCTGGTACCACACACACAACCTCTAGCCTGAGCAGGCCTCGCAGCCCCAGGCTAGATTTAGCTTCTGCCCAGGAACATGCCAGAGGGTCCTGGGTAAAGTGTAAAAGAAGGTGGGGTGGGGGGGTCAAATGGGGGGGTGGGGCTTGACTGGGCTTTCATCTCAGCTAGCGTGGAGGGCAAAGTGTGAGAGGAGGCCCGAACATGTGAAGAACGAAGCCTGCCTTCCCCTGCTCCTCCCGTTTTTAACAACAAACCCGTCCTTTTGGATCTCTCGGAACATCCGCTGCTGGCGGCGAGAAGAGAAAGCTAAGAATAACATTCCTGCACTGAATCCAAGTCCTCAGAAAGTCTTTGTTTTCTACTATGACCTTCATCTCTCTTTCTCTCCCTTCTCCCATCTCTCTGTGAGATTGAATCTGTTGACAATAGCAACCCCCCTCCACCCCTTCCCCACTCAACTGTTAATTCAATCTGCTTATCACTGGCCTATGGGCATTACCAACAGAATACCCACCCGTACTTAGCATGCAAATGATAGAGTGATTTAGAGGGCGAGAGAGAAAGAGGCCTAGCGGTTAGGGGCCTAGCGGAGGGGCGCAGGTTTCCTCTAAGATAATGGGATTTGGAAGGGAGAGCTCTTTTGTCTTTCATGGACTCATTTACACCTTCTGTCATTCCTGCTTTTGTCCAGGGGGAACCCCTGCTGATCTGTATCAACTGGCTCACATTCCCTGGTTTCTGAGATGTGGTCTGAATAAAGGAGGCAAACTGTAGATCGGAGTGAATCTACGGCACAGTGAGAATGAAAACCCATGAAAATGACTGCAGTTCGATCATCTTTGTTATATTCCATATATTAGACATTAATCTATGACTTGCAGTATAACTCAACCTAATTGAACTCCTTTTATTAGTTATTATTAGATGTTAGTAGGTTTTACTACTTACTGCATTTGTTCATTTAACTGGTACATCATTGCTTTACAGTGATAATGATGATGACATTCAGTTGTTTGACCTCAGTCAGGCTTACCAAAGCCAGGCTTGTTGAGGCCTTGTTTACTGACAGGATAACATAGTCATCCACAATCCAAAAGCTGGGTTACGAAACCGTTTCTGGGACGTCCCCGCACCAGCGAGAACCATTATCTACACATTGAAAAACCTAAGAACATTGGTTAACCAGTGGCCAGCACAACCAAAGGGCAAAATAAATATGAATATTTGATCTCAAATCTACGTGTGCCACAATGGTTGACACCTTGTCATTTCATTCTCTGAGCGGTTTCACTTTGCAAAGATAACAGCTCGGAGTCTTCTATGATGCTTAAATAGACTGGAGAACACATGGCAGGTGATCTAAGACCATTCATCCGTACAGAACCTCTCTAGATCCTTCAGATTCTGAGGTCTCTATGCTTGTAGACTCTCCTCATTAGCTCATCTTTCAAGGGGTTTAGGTCAGAGGACTGAGATGACCGTGGCAAACCTGGTCAGTAAACCTTTTTGTGTTGATTTTGAGGTGCGTTACGTTGGATCATCCAACCACAGTCCAGTTTACGTTCCCTGGCTGAAGCAGTTGAGCCTTGATACCAGTTGGTACTTGATGTACCATGTACCTGAACAAAGTTGTCCACAGCCTTTTGGGAGGAAAACAGCCACACAACATCACAGATCCACAGTGGCGACGATATGTTTTTTTTAAGGGTTATCTTTGTGTCTTATCATGTAACTTGTTGCCAAAAAACTCTATACTGGTGTCATCTGACCACAGAACACAATTCTGTGTACTGAACGTTCCAGTAACGTCCAGCAATCTGTAGATATTTGAGTTTGCTGGATCTTGACAACAGAGGCATTCTTTTAGCAACCCTCACAAACAGCCTGTGGTCATGTAGGTCACATCTGATTGTAGTTTGAGAGACATTCAGATCCTAAGATCTAACCAATGTCTGCAGTGTCCAAGTTTTTTAGGCCTCTCAAACCGTCCTCCATACTGTGCGCTTTTTCCTGGCATCTCCAGGTGCTTTAAACTTCTTAATTATTGCCCTGAGAGTGAAACGGAACATTTTCAGCAGTTCATAAAAAGGCCTTCTTGTAGCATTTTTTTTTGTGCAGCTCAGTAACGTTTTTTGAATGTTACTGCTGTATTACTGAGTCTTTCTCATAGTGATGGATGAGAGTAAGGGAATTTTGCATGCATGTCACCTCAAATTCATTCTCCAGTGAAATAGAACATCATGGCTGACCATTTAAGCGTTCCAACCACTCAGGTGAGCTTCACAAATATGAAAGGGAATATACGCCCATCATCAAATGAATACAAATAGTTGCACCAAGAAGGAATCAACCGACAGGACTGAAACTTGGTGGGTAGGTTTGACGTTGTGAGACATGCGAAAGATTCAAGTTTCATGCTTGGCTGCGCATTTAATGTACATGATCGCAGACATTCAGTGAGCAGTCATGCCCTCCATGACTCATCCTGTTAGTGCCAGCTCCATTTGCAGACGGCTGCACGACACAGGAATACATGCATGCAGACTGTTACGACGACTGCTCTTAACACCACGTCAACGTCACCAAAGACTGCAATGGTGTCATGCCAGACTCATGGAGTGACACAGAATGGCAGTGGGTCATCTTCAGTGACGAGTCCTGCTTTTGTTTTGGTGGAGACAACCAACAGATCCATGTGTGGAGGCACCGTGTTCAGTGCCAAGATAAGTAGTTAGTTGTCCCACGTCACACGTCCAGAAGGCCTGGTGTTACTCCACCTCCATCCTACCGCGAAACCTGCAGCAACTGTGTGAGAATATTCAAGCTGCATGGGATGGATTATCGCAGGACACCGTCTACAACTCCATGCTGAGACGTCTGGCATGTTGTGTTAGCAAACATGGTGGCCCAACGCCATTCTGAGAGAATCTACTTCTGTATGTGTAGCTCAATAAATATTGCCCATATCAGTCTAAATTTATCATCATTTATTGTTCCTGGTAATCTTTATCTTCCTTCCCAATAGCACTGCAATCCCACACTTCCCTCTGGGTGCAACTATTCTATTGACGACGAGTGTATGTCCAAAATTGTGTCACACGTTGTGACAAATGTTTATTTTATGGTAATATTAATATTGTGAAAGAAAGATCAAAAGGATAACCAATAAAGAGAATTGTTTCTAGCATGTTTTGTTTATGTTTACCAGGGGTGCCAATATTTGTGGAAGACACTGTCTGTGAATGTATTGGCTACAGTAATTAGCTATTAATAGTTTAGCAAGGTCAAAATGTACCTTATGACAGACATATAATCTGGAGTGTGGGTCACTTACACAGTAGAATCCACCACCATGCTGCCTCTGAATGGCTAATCTTACTGACCGTTGCATCAGCTCGTCTCCTGATATATGATGATGCTCTGCTTAGCCACACCGTGCCTTTCAGCTGTCAAGTCATCACTAATGAAGAGTCAGTGATAAGCATTACCGCTGGCTGCAGCCTTCATTTATACATAAGCAGTGGGACCCATCATGGAGGACCGAGGGAACTTTGAGACCTAAGCTAAATTGGTTTAGTTGAGTCTGGCTCTATATTTAGCGCAAGGACAGGAGAGGTCACAGGAGTGTGGTCTGCTCCTCACTCAGTATATGTCTGCTTCATTGCTGGGAAACATATGTGCAAGATCTCTCCGCGAGATGATGAAGTTCATATGGCAATGATTTAAATCGCTGTTCTGCAGAGCTGCACTGCTGTACACACACACACACACACACTGCCTGTAATTACACAATAACACACGAGAGGCTTCGATTGGGAATGCAGTCAAAGGGCACTGTTAGACTTAATGCAAACAACACTGATGCTATCATACAGCGCAGTAAAGAGGCACAATTCAAGGCTGCGCACGCTATGGCTAGTGACTCAGACTAAAGTCTTGTGTTGACTGACTTGACTCAAGACTAAAGACTTGTGAAACTGTGAACGTTTCACCTTAAAGGAGCAATATGTAATAATGAAATGGTGAAAATGTTCCCAAATAAACGAACAGAATGTGAAGAAATAACAGTTTTGATGTTATGTTAAAGACGACTCTGTATCGTGTTGCAGAGATGTCCGCAAAGTTAGCATGCTAACCAGCTGAGCTGTCATAATGCCACTCTGTTTTTCAGGTGACATTTGCCCCCTGTTGTTTAGAGTATGATTTCAGGTTGTGGCATCTTACACAATGCTCCTTTAAAGTGTTAAATAAAAAAGAATTTTGCCTTTGTTCTAATGTCTGAGTTTGTCTGTTTTGCTACAGCCATGCGCAGTAATGCTATCCTGTTGCAAACCACAGAAGCGTCAGGTTCAATAACGTTCGTCAGATGGACAGAATAGAGCGCTACATGCAGTAAACTGCAATTTTATCACTGGAAAGAGACAAAACACCTTGAAACATTTGGGCAGCATGTAGTTTGGACAGTAAATATGCTCGGCATACATTTAGAATACATATTAATAATTCACATGGAGTATTTTTATCTCATGCCCACTGATGCTCACAGTTACTGGTTAGCAGCTTTCTTCATGTAACTCTTCTGTTAATATCTATCAAGAAAACTTAACTTATTATATGTATATTATAAAGCCTTACTCTTATTGCCTGTTTCAATCCACTGCTGCTCCCTATAATCCCACCAATGCTTCCATAATCCCACTGCTGCCCCTGCTATTCACCTGCCGCTCCAATAATACCACTGCTGCTTCCATAATCCCACTGCTGCCTCCATTATCCTGCTGCTACTCCCATTATCCCACTGCCACTCCCATAATCCCACTGCTGCTCCCATTATCCCACTCTTGCTTCCATAATCCCACCACGACTCCCAAAATCCCCCGTCTGTTCCCCATATACCACTGCTGCTACTAAGATCCCACTGCCGATTCTATAATATCACTGCCACAGCCATAATCCCATTTCTGCTTCCAGACTTCCACTGCTGCTCCCATGATCCTACTACTGCTCCCATAATCCCAGTGTTGTACCCATAATTCCACTGCTGCTCCCTTCTTACCAGTGTAGAAGGAATGCTGTGAGTTCATCGTTAACTCAAGAGCATCTCCAGCAGTGGAAAGCAAGACCAATGTTGACTCATTCTTGTATCACTTTGTTTGTAACATGTTAAGAACTTTAGCAATCGATGTGTTTACTCTTCCTTCCATTGGCTACCTCTCCTTAAATGATCTAAACGGGAGCAGCACCATCAACATGATTGACAATATGTTAGAATACATCAGGACAGCAGTAATATTTCTTCATCCTCTCATGTTGGGTTGATTGGACTTCACGATTGATGGGTTGACTGCAACATGATACATAGACGTCTTTTGACATACTGTCAAAACTGTGATTTCTTTACATTATATTGATAATTTTAGCTAATAGTATAATACAGCAGTCCTACTTTCTTCAGTCTGCTGCACCTGTAGCCTGCAGCTGAATTCCTCAGACAATGGTTTTAGTAAAGCCTGCTTATTTCAAACCACGTTTAACTGAAACCAGTGGGTGGATGCTTTGACTCGATGTGTTTTCTGTTGTTCTCTAAATACCGGAACTTTTCAGCCATTGTAATTGTTCGTATGCTACAGATGCAGCAGGTAGAGATCCCATTGAAAAACACAGGTGTATTCCAATAAGTAATTATGGAGGTGCAACATGGAGCGCACTGGGAGAGATATTGGGAATGTTGTGCTGAGAAAAGCAAAGAACAAGATTTGAATGATGCGAATTGAAAGAGACCACTGGAGAAAGAATGAGTACAGGAATGAGAAGGAGGATGAGCAGAGTAATAGATGAGTACGAGGGCGGATGAGAGAACGGACAGAGCAATGGAACGGGTGGATCAGGGAGGGATGAATGCCGGCGGACGAGACTGTCATCTGGCTTTCGTCAGCTCCACTTTCTCTGAGATGGAATGCGAAATGACGGTGGGCTAATTTAGAGTGGGAGAACGAGACAGAGGGATTGAGAGAGCAAGCCAAAGGGGGGGATGAAAGTGAATGAAACCACTGGATGATGGAAAGTCAGAGAAACAGAGAAGAAAGAAAGAAAAAAAAACAGTTCCTGAGAGAACTCTTTGGCGGTTGCTATGAGAACAAGTTAAGGAAGGCACAGGGGTAAAGCTTGGGAGTTAGTTGTGTGCGACTGAAACCAGGGCACATACACATATGGTGCACACACGTAACCACAACAATATATGGGACACATATACAAATTACTCTAACTTTGCAAATGCACAAAAAGTAAAGAAGGGCATTCCTCAAGGCTCCACGTTAGGACCACTCAAGATCTCAAAGCAGCACTTCATATTTAGTCGATGCTGCATTACCCTTCAACTTACAATGAAGTATGTAGCTTATATAAAGCCAAAGCATGTAGCCCATGAATCTTTTAATGGCATACAGGATCTGTATGCTGGACCTGTACTATATACACTCGGGCACCAGTAAACTGTGGACAGATTTAGACCATCTGGAGCCTGGGTCCCTCCAGACACTCACCTGGCTCCTGCTTGGGTCATGTTATAATACAGCCACCCCCACCGGATCATCGTGGTCAACGGTGAGCCGCTGATGAGTTGCGGATGTTAAAACGACATACGACTGCATTTGTATTTTGGCAGAGAGAAAAAACAAAAGAGAGAGAAAGGGAGAGAGACGAAGACGCAGAGGGTAAATGAGATCAAGACTGGCCGGAGATCAAGTAAAACGTATACCAACCTGTTACCAATACTTACACACAGCCGGAGCTGGCGTGCACTGTTTTGCCTAAAATGGACTTGGCCTGGTGGCTCTGTTTGACTTCTTGGCCTGGTCTGTTTATTCCTCGGTGCTTCAGCTACAGATCCGGGAGAGGAGAAAATAAATTAGAGGGATTACCCAGAGGGCAACAGGCCACTCCGAGTGATTCATCATCACCGTTTCAGAATGAGTGAGTGAGCGAGCGAGCGAGCAAGCAACGGTTCTGTTATTTCTTTTCCTTAAAGGCTGCCATGCAACAGTTTCAACAGATGGTGGCAAACAGAAAACAGATCCAGTTAAAAAATGAGCATCTACGGAGCTTCCTGTTCTCCGTAATAGCCATGAACTGCAGGAATGCAGGCATTAGTTGGACGGGTCAGGAGAGGAGAGAAAGATGCATTGTCGGGTTTTCAGCCTCTATGTGTAAATGACTTAGAACCACATGTTTCAGAATCCAAGCATATTAGGACTGAGTGGTTAATAAATGCTTTAAGCCATTTCCTGACCTTTCCGTGACCTCCAGATAGAGGCAGAGAGAGACAAATAGAGAGCGAGACGGTTTATAAACTTAGGCATGAAAAAATGGGTAGTGTCAGGGTTAGCATTAGCACTAATTATCGTTTAGTAGACCTTTGACTTCTTTTGAAAACATGCTTGTATGCTGTTTTGCAGACCTTTGACCTGCGCTAACTTAAATGACCATTAGCATTGCATTCCATGCTATACTATACTATATTACACTCTACTATACTATCCTATACTATACTATACTATACTATACTAGACCACACTATACTATACTGTATTATACTATACTATACTATACTACACTACACTGTACTATACTACACTATACTATATCACACTCTACTATACTATACTATACTATACTATAATAGACCACACTATACTATACTGTACTATACTATACTATACTACACTATACTATACCATACTATACTATAATATACTATACTACACTGTACTGTACTATACTATACTATACTATACTATACTATACTATATTATACTACACTACATTACACTACACTGCGCTATGCTACACTATACTATGCCATACTATACTATATTATACTATACTATACTATACTATACTATACTATGCATATATAGGTATATACATACTTCTTAATACATACCTCGTAAATCCACATTGACCCTGCTCACTCTTATTGTATGTTGTTAATAGCTCTTCTGTAACTCTGGCTCTATTTATTCTAATAATGTATGTCTTCCCTTGTGCAATATGTACAGTACTGTGACACTGCAGTTTCCTTCGGGATCAATAAAGTCTTATCTTATGCTACACTGTACTCTACTATACTGTACCGTACTACTTACTACAACATACTGTTAACATACAACAGACCCCATCATATGCACACTTTGTTGGTTAAATTTATGACTTTGCACTTTGTTAACATTTTTCTCATGAGGTCTACATGGTTTGCATAGTTTAGGCTAACACGAGAATGAGCCATTTACCCTTCACTACCGTAAATGATATATAACAAATTAATCGGAGCAGGGCTCGTTCCCAGCACACATGGGCCAGTTGCACAGGAAGAGCAAATGGTTCTCTGGCACTGAGGAAACTACGGAGCAGTGTGAAGAGTGACACATTGTCGTCAGAGTGTGTGGAGAGAGAGAGAGAGAGAGAGAGAGAGAGAGAGAGAGAGAGAGGTCATATGCATTACTGATATAATTTACCTACATAAAAATGGCTGCATACTAAACTATGCTTTTTCATATACAGATATTTTTTGTCCAAGTCATTTTGGATCATATTTCCCTGCTAGGAAAAAAACAGCATATGTTGGGTTTTGGATGCTGCTATGGTGGTCAGCAGGCATGGTGATCAGGAACCAGCACATTGCTGATGTTGGAACAGAACCTTGTATGTCTAAAATGGTAACTTTACAGGAGAAGGACAAAACACACTTTACTTTTAATGTAAGTCAATGGAACCAGACTTTTTTTCAAGTCATTTTAGGCTATTTGTTTTGATCCATTCATTATGAACTTTACACACAATGTAAGAGACAACAGGTACCAGATTACGTCAAAAAACTGAAAAATGGAGATACGAGTTTTGTTTCAAACCAGCAGCATACCAGCATAAATCAGCTTAGACCAGCCTGGACTTCATGTTTTCTCTCAGCAGGGTTATTTCTCCATTCAACATGAAATTTTAATGTAATGTAAATGCCAGCTGGTATTTTTTTAAATTAGGCCAAAAATTTAAAACACATCAAGAAACCAGGCACCTCATAGTTTGATTCCATTTTGATTCAGGATGCCAAATTAGAAAACAAGTTTGAAACACCTCTCAATGCCCTTAGATGCATCTACATTTTGGATGTCATTTTCCAAAGACTGGTGGAATTCCTCTTCTAAAAAGTCCTGTTTAGTCAGATTTGAATGCAGCCTTCACATACTGACAGGCACAGGCTATTCTAATGGTTTCATGCTAACATAAGCTTTCATAATTACATATAGCAATGTCCTTTCAAGTTAAATGAAAGTCTGAGCATATTTTAGGTCACATTCATGTAAAAATACAAACAATTAAGCAGCAGGCTTTGTAAGCATATGTATATGGATATGTGTGTATATGGATAGATAGATACTGCACTGGCCTACCTGTAATACAAATAACCTTGTAAGTCGCTCTGGATAAGAGCGTCAGCTAAATGCCTAAATGTAAATAGATAGATAGATAGATAGATAGATAGATAGATAGATAGATAGATAGATAGTTTATCAAATACCTGTTGCCCTTTGCTTTGGACCAAAATAAGGGACACAAAATAACTAAAAGTCCGGTTCCATTGACTTACATTACAGTGTTCAGTGTGGAGATATGAGGCTACTCTCCGACTTGTGTTACTGCAGAGAAACAAGAAATGATTGTATTGTACTGTATTGAAAATTCCTCCAAATAGTTACAGCAGTACATGATGATGGACGTTCTGCAGTGAAATTAAGGAATGAAGCACACACACACACACACACACACACACACAGACACAAACACACACATACACGCACACACACAGTACTCAGCTCCTGCATGCTCTGTTGTCTTTGAATGGCTTTGCTTTCAGACCCACGTCTCTGTGTTGAAACCATTCCCAGCTGGAGCTGAGGTGTTGCAATGCAGCAAGGTTTTGCAGTGATCTCCCCCGAAACCTGCTCTGTACTGTAGCAAAGATGGGGGGAGGGGAGGAGTACTGGGAAAGAGGGAGATGGAAAGTCAGTAAATGGACTCCAAAGTGAGATATCAGCACGTGTGATTGTGCCATATTGAAAACTGCTCCCTTTATTTGGCCTAACATGAACATTAGCTGTCAGTTACATTCAGGTTCAGCCTAAAAGTCTGCGTTCCGTATCATTTCACTGTGAGCACAATTGGCCTGGATTTGAGCGGTGCCGTCTGCCCTGAACCACAGACAAAATTTGGCCGACGCCAGTAAATCCCACCTTGTCACCACCACGAACCGCAAGACGTAGGCCTGACTGACAGCAGTAGCTCCCGCCTTATCACGGCCCTGGAGTCTTTCGATTGGCTAGAA